>QLTV01002686.1:1108888-1135383 GCA_003457575.1 Thermophis baileyi
TTTATGTGAGGAAATTAAGAGAAGGGGGAGGAAAAGAGAGAGAGAGAGAGAGAGAGAGAGAGAGAGAGAGAGAGAGAGAGAGAGAGAGAGAGAGAGAGAGAAACCTCTCTGGCACTGTATTTTTAACCGGTTCTGCGAACTGCCTAAGCAATTTACTAATGGTTTGGGCTAACCGGTGAGAACCGGCTGCATTTCACCTGTGCTCAGAAGTAACTCCACATATCGTTCTTGGGTTTTTTTGGGGGGGGAGTTGATATAATATAAACCTACAATAAAGTAAGATTAGTTCATCTGAGTATGCTTCTTATCTGGATTACCCTGGAAGGCTGTCTTCAATCTTTCAAGACTGAAAGTTTTTCTCTCCTGCTCTCTTTTCTCTCCTTCCGGAAAACTAGGGAAGGTGTGATGGAATATAGTGAGGAGGTGGATCTCCAGGAGGGAGGGGGTGCATTTCAGAGGCATAAGAGGTAACTAAGTCCAGATGTTATGTGTGAGGAGCAAAAAGGTGAAGACTGTCTCTCCCTAACAGTTCACAGAGTATACTGCAAATGCAGATAGTCAACTGCTCAGTCTGGCAACATTTTGCCTATAGGTGTGAAACAATAAGGAACTCAGCTTGTACCATGTGTCACTTTTTATTTCCGGCCTGACAGAAGGTCCCTTCTAAAATACTTCTGTGCTTTTCCTCCACCTGCAATAGGAGCTGTCACTTAGCAGACTGGGATGACCACAAATGTTGCCTACAGCCTAAGAATCGTGGTGGCGCAGTGGTTAGAATGTAGTACTGCAGTTCGATTCTGACTGGCTCAAGGTTGACTCAGCCTTCCATGCTTCTGAGGTCAGTAAAATAAGGATCCAGATTGTTGGGGGCAATATGTAAACCGCTTAGAGAGGGCAGTAAAGCACTGTGAAGTGGTGTATACGTTTAAGTGCTATTGCTACTGCTTCCTTCTGTCTTCCAAGGTCATTCTCACATATCACTATCATTACTCCTATTTTTTAAGGTCTTTGGGAAAGGCAATGCTGAAATCTATTCCTGATATTGATTGATTGGTGAAATCTTAAAATGATGGACTAGCAGCATGGGTTTCTACTCATCCCTTGTTCAAAAAGTAACAAATGATAGAGCACTCCATCCAGAGATTGATGCACATAATCTTTTCATTACAGGTCGTCCTAAACTTATTTGACTTATTTGTTAGTGATCATTCAATGTTACAACAGTACTGAGAAGAGTGACTCAATCGGTCCTTGCATCACTAGGATCACATGATCAAAATTTGGGTAGCTGGCATGTATTTACAATGGTTGCAGTATCCTGAGGATACTGCATAATTTGCCCTGAGGATAATCATCATTTGTGACCATTTGAGACAACTTCCAACAAGCAAAGTTAATGGGGGAAGACAGATTTACTTAATGGTGGCATGATTCACTTAACAACTTGTTTAACATCCATGGCAAAGAAGGTTGTAAAATTGGACACCACTCACCACCATGCTTAGCAACTGAAAATCTGCTCCCAAATGTGGTTGTAAGTCAAGGACTACCAGTAATGCAACTAGGTAAATGGAGCTACCACATAGAGACCTTATTCTGACAGCAAGGTTAATTTCAGCACCCTTGGCATATGCATAATTACTATTTTATATTCTAAAACTTTCAGCAATAGTCTTGATAATATGTTCTTCTTTCTGGATGTTATTTCAGGGAGGGGAAAAAAATCATATTTAGCTTGACGTTACTTTTCTGGAGGTAAAGCCCTATTAACTGATATCTCTGCTTCAGCTGCCTTGCATATTTGAAGTAGCCATATTATTATTTCTCCATCCATTTTTTGCTTTTCAAATCCTCTCTAATCTCAGTGGATCTTCCCTAGACCATCCAATTTATTGCATTTGGTTTAACTACCTGAACTTAATCTTGACACCCAGGAAACAGGTGGTGGTGGCATTTTGTAGTCTTTGCTTTGAAAGCCTGAACAGCTGATTGGGGAGGAGGGAGCATGAGAGAGGGAGACCTTTAAAATTAAATCAACCACCGAACCTCAGTCACTGGAATGCTTGAATACTAAAACTGTTTTGCTGTATACAGATTTTTTAATTCATTGCTTTTGAGTTTATCTCAGTATTACCCAACATTTTAGATGCATTTTTGATTTACATTTTATATTATCATGTTATAATAAGATGCCCTGGGAAAACTTGTTTTTGAAAGGGGAGGATACATTTCTTTTTAAACAAATAAATTAGACATAAATATACTTTTGAAATAATGCCAACCAAATTGGGAAGAGATTATTTTTTTAGTTTTACTGACGTTTATAACCCTCCAGTTCAGTGTCCTGAATTTCAAAGAACAAAAGTTTGTGGAAAACAAAACTGTCTTTTAATTGTGTCTAATTTTGTTCATCCTTCCCCCAAATATTGTTAGTTTTGCTTCTATAAAAATATCTTTATGTAAATATTAAATATATTAATATAAAACAAGCCAGTGGGTTAGAGTTTTCTTTCATATAAATGTAGTTACAAGTAGTCCTGGACTTACAGCTGGTTACTCAGTGACTATCTGAACTTACAAACTACCTAAACAAGGAACATATGACCTGGACCTGAAGTTCTGACTGTTGCTTCCCCCCCCGCCCCCCCCAGCCCTGTAGTTATGTAACTCTGCAACATGGCCATTTGCAGTATCCCACAGTACCATGACTGCATTTTATGATGGTTTTGCAAAACCACACCATGGCAGATAATAACTATGGTGTTTGCTTAGTGATCACAGTGTGGATTGTATGACTAAATCTAACAACATGAGTGACACATTTTACAATTGTTATGACTTATGACCATAATGGGTAGGTTCCGTTATATCTGTGGAGGTTCTCAGTCATCCAGGTCATAGTTGTCTCAAAGGTGCTTTTTCAAAAGGCAACTGGACTTTCCTTGATGGATGAGAAGAGACATGTCTTCAATGAAAAACAAAGGAAGTCCAGTTGCCTTTTGAAATAGCATCTTTGGGACAGGTTTTATTATGGTTTTAACTTGAAGACTAGCTATACTTCTGAGGTAAAAACATTGTTGTTGTTCATTGCAAAGTCATGTCTGACACATTGCTACCCCATGGACAACGTTCCTCCAGGCCTTCCTGTCCTCTACCATCCTCTGGAGTCCATTTAAGCTCACACCTACTGCTTCAGTGACTCCATCCAGCCACCTCGTTCTCTGTCGTCTCCTTCTTCTTTTGCCCTCAATCTTCCCCAGCATTAGGCTCTTCTCCAGTGAGTCCTTCCTTCTCATTAGGTGGCCAAAGTATTTGAGTTTCATCTTCAGGATCTGGCCTTCTAAAGAGCAGTCAGGGTTGATCTCCTCTAGGACTGACCGGTTTGATCGCCTTGCAGTCCAAGGGATTCGCAGGAGTCTTCTCCAGCACTATAGTTGAAAGGCACTATAGTTCAAAAATCTTTGGCGCTTAGCCTTTCTTATGGTCCAACTTTCACAGCCATACATTGCAACTGGGAAAACCATACCCTTGACTATACGCACTTGTGTTGGCAGGGTGATGTCAGATAGCACTATTTAAATAGCAACTAGTATTAAAAGCACTGGCTTCTCCCAGTCATTCAGACATAGGCAAAAATCAGCATTTCACAAACTCAAAAGCAAGAAACTTCTTTTTTCCTGGCTCACTTGGAGAGTGGGGGCATGTCTGAAGCTTTTCAGCTCCTTCCAAGTTATCCTAATCAACTTCAGTTGAGTTATAAGGGGAAGTAGGCCTGACTCCCCAGGATTCCACAATCTGCACAACCCGCATGTAAAAACATTACACAAGCAAAAACCTACTAATCATAGTGGGATCTACTACCTACCTGCACAACTGAGCTTCCTGATTAATTGTATCATGGGCATTGTAGTTTTAATGCTGCATGAACACTATATCCTTACTCTTTTTCTTTCCTATGTACACATGAACACATTCAAAATTCAAAATCTCCTGTTGCAAGAATCTGTAAAATTACACGAGAGAGCCAGATAACCATACAAGTTCAAGATACCAAGAACAAAGCTGATTTAGTGCAAAACTATTAAAATATTACCAAGCTGCAAATATCTGGAGACTACAAAGCAGTGGTCTGTTTTGAATGGGTCAGTTCTCCCTGATAAGTTAAAAGAGGTGGTGTCTCTTCCCTCCACTCAATTGCTTCTCGCAAATGAGGCCATATAAATGTCTAGTTTTAAAAGTAGTTTCCATACTTCACTGTAAGGAGGTTTAAAATCGTCTTTCACCTTTTCTACCAAGTTCACAGACCAAGACCAAATGTACAATTTATCAAAGGAAAAGTATATTAATGGCAGCCTGAGGTGGTTTTGCTTAACATGCAGAATTTTCCCCAACAATTCTGAAATGTATAGGCCTCGGAAGACTTTTCTTTCTTAAGTTCTCTTCACCTTTCATCTCAGTTCCAACCTTCTTTTTTAAAATTTATTGCACGCCTTAAGTTACAAGTTATGTTTTACCAGCCTTTTGGCATTTCCATCCCCCAGAAGGGTGCCCTGAAGATTTAATGGCTGGGCAGGTGTAGGTATGAGTATCACCTTTCTCACTTGAGCTGCTATTGTTTCTGCTTTAGCTAACTGCTAAGATTTCTGGCTTTGGGGTTTGATCAGACTTCGTGTCGAGTCAGCAATCTTCTCACAGAGCTAATATTGTGGGAGACATTTTATTTGCAGATAAAACCTGTTGAAATATCTTTTGGAACAGAGGTCAAGGGATCCTAGGCTTGTAATGGCTAAGGGGTCTGAGCCAGGGCTCTTATGCATTCAATAGCCGGGTTTATCTTCCTCCTAGCTTGTAATAGGAAACATTTTATAGTAGACGCTAAGAAGGATATCTAGGCATCCAGTTTTGCAAAGTGGATGTTTAGAAAACAGCTAAAGACATACCTGTTTATCCTGCATTCCCCAATGGTCCTATCAAAGTGTTAATTTTTTTTGTAATTTTTATATTTTTAATAATAACGTTAAATACCATTTTAAATTGTAGGAAGTTAGCACCCACCCCTCTCCTAGAAGAATGAAATATTCTAGGAAATATTAAAAAGGCAGAATATTATATTTCCCTGGATGAGAAATGGAGAAACATGTTTTTTAGGCAGGAAGCAGACTCACTCTTAATAGCCCCCACCCTCCTCAATAGCCCACAGGAGATGTCAGCACTTAAGAGATAAAGAAATAGCTAGGTCTATTCATAAGCAAATGCCCTCACCCAAGATCCAACAAAGGTAGGATTAGCCCTTTACCCATCTAGCAACAGAACTTACCACATGGCACCTGGGGAGATTACATCAGATAGATTCAACCAAGCCTGGGACTCAAGACAACCTACAAAGTTACCCCTACATGGCCCCATGGGAGTCTGACAACCAGTCAGAATACATTTCTTACACAGGAACAGGAAGCTGCAAGGCGGGGCCCAAGAGAGGGTATAAATCTCTCTCCCTCTCTCACCCATGCACTTTTTTTGCCCAGGACCTCAAAACCATGTGGTCCTGTCCACCATTAAACCATCTTTCCAAGCAGTCTCCAAGTTTCCAGTGTCTTTCTTCCCACTTGGAACTGAACCCAGATGGACATTTCTTCCAACAAAATGCAGGAAGTTCTGCTAAGCCTCAAAAAGTAATTGTGTGGGATACAAATAAATGAATCCCATTGAACCCAATAACCAACTTTCTGCTTTTGTCTTCTACTAAATGCTTTGTCAGCATTTAGGGCTGTCTGCAAGGTGAGGTCAAAAAAGTCAAAACAGTATCTATGGTAGTGTGATTGAAGCTCTGCCCATTTTAATGTGTATTGACTGTTTTGTGTGACTTAGAACCTGTTATTATATACACCAAATGCAATCACACAAATAAGGAAGCAAGATGCCATCATAATGAAATAGAAGATATTCCAGAAGTTAATTTATACTGTATAGGTAGTCCTCTACCTACAACAGTACATTTAGTAAAGCCAATAGTAAACAAGCCAGCAGTAAACAATCCAATCAAATAACCTCCAAGCCCACTCCCACCAACATTGACAAATGAATGACAAATCAAGCCAGTAGAATATGAACTAAGAGCAAACCCCGTAATGAAACATCTGCAAGAAAATAATCCAGCTCAGAGAGCACCAAGAACCCGTCATTTCAACCATAAGCTACAAATATTCTCCTTTATTACTTAAAGAAGTTCTGGATACTTTGTAGTACCCAGAAGTTCTTTAATTTTGTAAAGAAAGGCCCCTCTCAATGTAACTATATAGTTGGGAATATATTAGCAAGCATCCACTCTAATGTTATTGCTCAACAAGTGGCATATAATAACATACAGGTAGGCTTCTACTTATAATCACAATTGAGCCCAAATTTTATGTTGATAAGTGAGACATTTGTTAAGTGAGTTTTGCCCCAGTTGTTAAGGGAATCTGGCTTCCCCATTGGCTTTGCTTATCAGAAGTTTGCAAAAGGTGATCACACATGAACCCCGGGACACTGCAACCATCATAAATATGAACCAGTTGCCAAGCATCCAAATTTTGATTGTGTGACCTGGGGTGCTGCCATAATAGCAATAGCAAAAGGACTTAGACTTATATACCGCTTCACAGTGCTTGACAGTCCTCTCTAAGCGGTTTACAGAGTCAACCTATTGCCCCCAACAATCCGGGTCTTCATTTTACCAAATGGAAAGCTGAGTCAACCTTGAGCCAGTGAGAATTGAACTGCCGAACAACTGGCAGCCGGCAACCAGCAGAAGTAGCCTGCAGTACTGCATTCTAACCACTGCGCCATCGCAGCTCATAAGAAGAAATAGTTGAATGGGACTAACTCCATATTTCTGTTCCCTATTTTCTATGGTGGCCAGAGGGGGGAAGAAAGGAACACTAGCAATAGGACACAGAGAAAAGGAAAAGAAATCATAAACTGTATGTCATCTGGGTATTTTTCTCCCCCCCCCTAATAGTCAGCCACCTTCTTAAGTTCTTGGCCCATTTTTCCTATACCTCACATAATGTTATAAATATTTAATCATAGCCTCTATGATGAATAGCACTTCTATTTATCCCTAAATTGAAAAGACACAAACAGTGAAACGTTTCCTTGCGATGGAATTTTTTTGGCTTTGATTGTCTGTGGAAATTCTCAGTCGTGCAGGTTATAGTTGTCTCAAAGGTGATTTTTCAAAAGGGAACTGGACTGTTGTTTTTTTTTCCTTGAGAAAGAAGAAGAATACATTCTGCTTCCCATCCAAGAAGCTTCATCAGTTGTGACTGGCTGGTGGAGGGATGGAAGACAAGTTCTGATAGGATGGTGGTGGTGGTGGGGAGATGGAAGGATCATGTATCTTTGCAGCCGTCTGGTCGTTATCACTCTCTCTGAGAGTCGTTGAGGCCACTTGGGAGTTTATCAATGTCCTCAGAGTTACCTGAATCAGAATGCAAAAGGTTATGGAATCTTCTTGGAACTACTGAAAGGACTGCGTTATAGACAGGAGATAAGTGGTTCATATTCTTCCTCATCTGTAGAGGAAGGGCTGTTCAATTTTAACATAGATGGGCTCTTTTACAGTGGTGAAATCCATTTTTTTTACTACCGGTTCTGTGGGCGTGGCTTGGTGGGCATGGTGTGGCTTGGTGGGCATGGCTTGGTATGCATGGCAGGGGAGGGATACTGCAAAATCCCCATTCCCTCCCCACTCCTGGGGGAAGGATATTGCAAAATCTCCATTCCCACCCCACTCTGGGGCCAGCCAGAGGTGGTATTTTCCGGTTCTCTGAACTACTCAAAATTTCCGCTACCGGTTCTCCGAACTACTCAAAATTTCCGCTACCGGTTCTCCAGAACCTGTCAGAACCTGCTGGATTTCACCCCTGCTCTTTTACCCCTCTTTCAAGCCAACAATCCTCTCTATCCTCTAGATAGCTTTAGCTATCTTAGCTGTCCTTCCCACACTTCTTTCCAGCCTTGTCTCCAATCTCATCTCTCCAAGTGTCGAATGTGAAGACCAACTTATTCAGTGATCCCCCCCCTTTCTTTTCTCCACCATCAGGGTCTGTCAGGTCCCATAGATTTCTATCGGGATGCTGCCATTCTGGTGCGAAGGGGGAGGCTTGGGGATGCTTTCACATGGGATTTTCCTTTATTCCTTTTTCTGCTTTGATGTACCTTTTGGGAAATGGGAGGGGGGAAGAATGTGCCTTGGGCCATCTGTTTTGTCTTAACACCAGAGGAGCGAGATCGTGGTGCCTGAGAACTGCCTGTTATCACCTTCTCAGCCTGAAGTTCTCACAACATCTTCGCACCTTGGGTTTGGCTCACAGTTGAACTGGATATTGGGAAGGGCCTCAAAAGAAGCGGTTTAACCTAACGTTCTGGTGTGGGAAATTCAGATTCTGCCTACACTCTCTGTGCTATCACTGTCTTCCAATAAAAGTTCCTTTTGAAATGCCTTTTGTTTCAGGAGTTCTGCTTTCTTGAGAAAACTGGTGAGGCAGGACCTTACAGTGTCATGCCTTTGCACATGATTAACATGGATTCCCAGTCCAAATGGAGATGGTTAAGTCTAATATTTTCAAAGCTACCAAAATTGAGAGAATGTAGAGGATGATGCTTCTTTTTTTGCCGAGGTTAATACTTAAGCTATATGCAAATAATATTTGCATAGTATTCATTTATCTAGCAAATAGAGTCAGCAATAAATTCTGGCTAATCAGATAGACATATCACTGTAGCAGCTTGCTTGGAACAATGATTTATGTTCCCTTCCCCCCCTTTGGATTTTTGATGAGTGATGTTATTTCTAACCAGCAATCATCTTCCTTTGGAATTTGGAAACCCCCTTTTCAAATTTTCTCTGGGTTCCTAGGATAAGAACACCTGAAGTTAGGAGAATTTTATATAGTAGCTCACAGTGTAAAATTCTGATGAGCAAATGGGATGGAAAAAGAAAAAAGTACACGCACTTGGAGAATGAATAAAAATCTATAGATTTTCTCTTCCTGTTTTCTTCTTACAAACAGAAGTGTGAGGGGCGAAGGACAGCACTCTCTCTTACACACACACACACACACACACACACACACACACACACACAGGGGGAGGGCAGAATAGAGAGAGAGAGAGAGAAATTCATTTGCCAAAGACCATCTTAATACAAAAGCCTGAAGAGTCAAATATGTTGTCTCCGCTTATCACTTCTGAGCAGGCTCTGGAGTTTGAAAGGAGTTCAGAAATTTGCTTAACTTGCCATTTGCTAATATAATGAGGGAATCAGTGTGCCCTGCTTTAAAAAATGCTGGTGACTTCAGAGCAATTTAAGAGTCTGCAAGGATAAGCAGAAACAAGATTGCAAGGACGTACTCATCACCTGGGTATCTGAGATGAGTTCCTGATTGTTATTTTTTTTTTCCCTACACACATTAATGCAGTATGGTGGGAAAGTCCTATACATTGAGAAGCATGTTTCTACCCTCATTATTGATTAAAACAGATATCTAACTAGGATAATGAATTCCTTGATTTTAAGTTTTTGCGGATCCATTTGATTTTCTCAAAAGATTTTCCCATCAATCAGCTAACCAATCAGTCAGATTGCAAAACAAAAGAGAGAAGGAGGAAGGGAGGAAGGGGGGAAGAAAGGAAGGAAGGAAGGAAGGAAGGAAGGAAGGAAGGAAGGAAGGAAGGAAGGAAGGAAGGAAGGAAGGAAGGAAGGAAGGAAGGAAGGAAGGAAGGAATTGGATAGGGACTGGTAATTGGTGATGGATATGGTGGCTTAAAAGATTATATATGATAAGACTATGTAAACATTTTCTGTTATATCTAATGTGGAAGCCGGTGACTTTGGAAAAACATTAATGGCTGTGACACAAACAATGGAGGAACTGCTAAGGAAATCTAAGGATGGAGAAATCTAAAGATGGCTACTTCAGCTGACTGCTAGCTGCAGTTCAGCAGTTCAAATCTCACCGGCTCAAGGTTGACTCAGCCTTCCATCCTTCCGAGGTGGGTAAAATGAGGACCCAGATTGTTGGGGGCAATATGCTGACTCTGTGAACCGCTTAGAGAGGGCTGTAACGCACTATAAAGCGGTATATAAGTCTAAGTGCTATTGCTATTGCTAAAGGAAAAGACACTTTATTTTAAATTCTGGAATTGGAGGAATATATCACTGATACGATTCCCTTTTTATTTTGCTATACCCCTCTCTTTAAAGCACCCTGCTACAAATTATTATACATCTTTGTACATAAGTAAGCTTGAAAACATTAGGATAGTAGAAACAAAGGAGTAAAGATCTTAGAAACAAGGACAAAGGGATCCTCCTAATGATGAGATTTAGTGATCAAGAGGCTGAGTTATTAAGATGGTTTAAGAAGAGTACTAGATGCAAAGATTCACAATACTTTCTGAGGTCTAGGCACTTAGCAATGTCCTGAATGTGCACAGGAAGAATTATATACAAGGGATGCTTCCCCCCCAGGGGTGGGTTCCAACTTACCTCGCTGCCAATTCGCTCCCTCCCGCGCCGTGTGGGCGCGCCTCGTGTGCGTGCAGTAACGAAAAAACTGAAAAAAATAAATAATAAAAAAAGCCAAAAACAAGATGGCAACCGCATGCACAGTGCCGGAACTCAGCTTGTGCGCATGCTCAGAAGAAAAAAAATAAATAAAAAAAATAAATAAAAAAAATAAAAAAATCATTTTTTTAAAAAAAAGATGGTGGCGCCCACGGACCGGCACCAACCGAACCAGATCGGTGACGTCATCTTGACATCACCAGCAGGTCGCTACCGGTTCAGGCAAACTGGTCCGAACCGGGAGGAACCCACCCCTGCTTCTCCTCCCAATGCCTTTTCTGTTTAATCATGTCCAATCCTTGGAAACAGTCTTTGGTTTTCTTAGCAAGGATTTTCAGAAATGGGTTGCCATTGCCTCCTTCCTAGAGCTGAGAGAAATGGACTGGCACAAGGTCATCCATTCATGGTCTGGTTTCTAGCCGGATGCCTTAACCACAACACCAAATTTGGTTCTCCAAGGCATTCTTGAGGACAGGTAAAAGCTAATGTTAATATTGGAGAAAAGGTCTATAATGCTAAAGGTGGGAATAACAGTGAAAAAGCAAGAGGGAAAATTTAGGAGAAAAATGTGGAAGAAGACTTATCCTTTCTAAAACTAAGGTGATGATGAGTAAAACATAAAGGAAATGAGAAGGGGCTTTTCTTCTTAGAGCTGCAATAGTGCAAAAGTAGCAAAGTAACAGAGAAATGATATAGGAATATAAAATGTTCATGACAAAAGGTTAAAATGATCACACCCAGACTGAGGTCATGCTAACCTTGGGTGCTCCCTCAGGTGAATTTATTGTGTTTCTGCAAAGCTCTTTCAGCTCAGAATGGAGATTTGCAGCCCATTATCTAAGATTACAACATTCCTCTTCTCGGAGACATTTTATCAGTTTTGGATCAGGGTGAATGGATATATTTCACCCTTGCTGCCTTAAATAGCTTAGTTTAGTCCACAAATTAAAAAAAAAAAATCAAGTATATCAGATGTGCAAACAAACACAAAAGCCACCGATTTTAGGCTTTACTCAATGGATAATACTTATGTTGAATACTTTTTAGGTATTACAAATCATTACAAAGCAATATATGTAATTATAATTATATATCTGTTAATTAGGTAATGTCCTTTCCCAGATTTATCATCCCAAACGGTGTCATTCACAAGGTCTAAATAAATCCTTTTCTTTCCAGCTGGCTAAAATATTTATTCTCCTTGTTATATTAGAAATTGGATTCTCTATTGCCGAATGGCCTTGGCAAAGCTAAAAGCTAATCCCTTGGAAGCTAAAAATGTTCACTTGACCCATTTCTGTTAAATTCCAGAAGACAACCTTGCAAGATATTAATGTTTACTATTTGCTGTTACCAATAACAGTTCTCAAAATCTATAATTATGTACACATAAAGGGGGCTTTCAGTTTGTACTGTAATCCTCTTCTGTGCATAAGGATTTCCCCTCAGCTTAGTAGCTGCAGACCAGTTTGAGACAAATAGAGGCCAATGCAACGTTTTACATCTGTTTTTATTGAAAACTAGCCAGAAAGTTTCAATTGTTGGATGGTTTAGAATTTAAAATAAAATAAAAATAAAATAAAATAAAATAAAATAAAATAATAAAATAAAATAAAATAAAATAATAAAATAAATAAAAAATAAATAAAATAAAATAAAATAAAAAAATAATAAAAAAAGGTTAGTGGGGAAACATTGTTGCACTGTTAACAAAGCAACAAATAACAGGAAACTCTAGTGCTGGATTCACCAATATAGTGCTCATAAGAATGCTAATATGCTCCTGGATGTCTTCTTAATATTCAGATGGTTCCTTGCCTATTTGTGTTTTTATAATGAAATGAAAAGAAAAGAAAAAAAGAAAAGAAAAGAAAAGAAAAGAAAAGAAAAGAAAAAAAGAAAAGAAAAGAAAAAAAGAAGAAAATAAATAAAATAACTGCCAACAGTCAAATGTGTTTCTAATTGTACTGCTTGCTTTTTTTTGGAACATTTTATTTTATTTTATTTGAGGGGGGAGGAGAAAGCATCAATTTATAACCAAAAGTTTCAGCAACAGACAGCAGCCATTTTGTATCCTTTTAAAATCACTCCACTAGGCAGCAAGAAAATAGTAAGATGGCCATCACTAGAGGGTGCCCTTGTGCCAGATTAACAAGGGTTTGTTTAATACTGGGACTTGCTACAGCTTTGGTTTTCAAAAAAAAAAAAAAAAGACCTCAAAGACACCCAAAATAATAAAGCAGAGCAGCTCTCTAGAATCATGGACTGGAAGATACGACCTGACAAAACAATGAACTTCATCCCAGATGGACTAAAAGAAAGACAAATTACCCTAATTCTGAAATGTGACATACCTCAACCAAATGAGATTTCAAATAATGCTTTGCCTATCGTTCTTTCACAGTTCACATACAAAAATGTTGTTCAAAATTGTTCCAAAGAAGGAAAATCGAGAAAACACGTGGGGGATTAACATGTTTCAAACAAATGAGGCCACAGGACTATTCACAACAGTTATAGTTAAGGTACTCTCTTTTCAGGTAAACAACCTGGTGTCTTTATGCCTGTACAGATGTTATAAGACGAATCCTTCTCGGGAGTGAAAAGAAAGTCACAACTGCCACTGAACACCACGGAGAAGTAATTATGATAGAAAATAAGAGAATTTTCAGGGTTTACTAGCATAATTTGGAGTGCAAGAATCCCAATTATGATCTAAATAGCATGGACCTAGAATAACTCCATCCTACAATGTTGCCTAAAACAATTTTTTACTCAGGAGCAGCTGCAAGACAATGGATGTAAACAAAGGTTGGGACTTTGATTGCTGGTTACAGCCATAATCTTGACTTTTTTTGGTTTGACAAATTTTATTAGTTTATCAAAGTATAAAATACAAAGAAATATTGGAAAGTAAGGGAGGAAAAAGGGAAGAGAAAGAAGTGTAAGGTAAAATGGAAAAGAAAAAGAAAAGCATTGACTCCCAACTCTTTTTAGTGCAGTAGAATAAAGTAATAATGTAGAGCCTCAACTTTTTATTTTTGCATAATATTTACTAGCCATTTCTATAACAACAAACCTATCTAATCAGGAAAACCCAAAATCAAAGCAGCCAATCATCCATGGTGAGAATTAAGGCATCTTTTCATTTTTTGGGCATAGAGCATTCTTACTGCTGTCAGCACCATTTTGACTTTTTTGACCTCTCCTTAGATGCCCCTGCCTTCAAGACAGAAGTTTTTTTGCAAGCTAGGCATACCAGAAAATGTTCCTGAAAGGACAATTGAAGAACAGGTTAAAATGCTCCCTCTTGAAAATTAAGTCCTAAGAACATAAGATGGTGAATCTGTCAAATTGGATAAAGCCAGTCTTACTTTTCCATTTTTATGGCCTGAAGGCAACTTGATCTCCAAAACATAGGGTTAGGGTTAGGTATGTTGTCTTATAACACAGCCTAACTGTGTTATAATGAGTAGCCACTGAGAAGCTTCTCCTAGATGTATTCATCAGACCCACTTAAGCAGAAAGGATATTAATCAAGGAGAGAAGCAACCTAGAACTAAGGAGAAATTTCTTGATAGTGAGAACAATTAATCAGTGGAACGATTTGCCTCCAGAAGCTGCAGCACTGGAGGTTTTTAAGAAGAGATTGGATAACCATTTGTCTGAAATGGTATAGGATTTCCTGCTGGAGCAAGACTAGAAGACTTCCAAAGTCCCTTCCAACTCTTTTATTCTGTTATATGCCATTAAATGCCATTAAATATGCATTTAAACCTACCAATAAATATCACTTTTGTTAAGATTCATACATGTATACTTTTACAGCATGAGATCAGCATCAAACTTTCTATTCTCAGAATTGTGTTGATGGATGCAATTCTTTTATCCTTGTTTTGGTTATTTTGCATACCAATGCAACTCCTTTTATATTAAAGAGCAGCATCCAGTTTTGGTCACATTACAAAAAAGATGTTGCGACTTTGGAAAAAGTGCAAAGACGAGCAACTAAGATATTAAAAGCCTGGAGACTAAAACATATGAAGAATGGTTGCAGGATTTGGGTTTGGCTAATCTAGAGAAAAGAAGGACTGGGGGGGAGGGGACATGATAGCAGTATTCCATTATTTGAGAGGCTGCCACAAAGGGAGTCAATTTATTTTCCAAAGCACCAGAAGGCAGGACAAGAAACAATGGATGGAAACTAATCAAGCCTCCGGACTCTGTGGATGGCAAAAAATGGGCCCAACGGGCCTACCAGAAGTTCGGAAACGAACTTTGGGTAGGCTCGTTGGGCCTGTTTTTCGCCATCTACAGGCTCCGGAGGCTTTCCTGAAGCCTGGGGAGGGTGAAAACGACCTGCCCTCGACCTCCAGAAGGCCGAAGATCAGCTGGCCAGCGCGCATGAGCTGACATAGGGCAACGTCTCGTGTGCCCTCAGATATGGCTTCGCCATCATGGGTATAGGATCTCCTGCTTGAGCAGGGAGCTGGACTAGAAGACCTCCAAGGTTGCTTCCAGTTCTATTTTGATTCTGAACTGACATGCAAGACCATTTTGAAACACCTTCCCCCTTCATGATCACGTGATTGCATTTTGGGTGCTTGGCAAACAGCTTACTCTCATTTGCAGTATCCTCTAGTCACATGATTGATTTCTGGCAGGTTCCAGTTTGCAGCAAAAGAATACCCCAAAAGGGGTTCACTTAACAACCATGGTATTCGCTTAATAACTGCTGCAGAAAAGGTCATAAAATCAGATGATCCATTTAACAATCGCCTTATAACCATAATTCTGGATTTAATTACAGTTGTAACTTGAGGACTACCTGTAGTTATGACTTTGCTCTTTCCTTAATTTCATATCTTCTTCTGTGGGAAAAAGAAGTGCCAGTCTCTTTTGTAAATATAGATCCTCCTCAGAAACATAGCATAATGGAAGCAAAGATAGTTTTGCACCCTTAGGCTCTAGATACGGAATATGGATTCATTCCCATATGCAGTATTATATCCTAAGAATGGATGTGGAATCAAGTCTGACGACACCAAGCACAAAGGAATCTATTCTTCCCTGGAAAGTATACCCTCAGTCTTTGGTGAATTTGTTCAAGGACAGGCTTCGTTTTTTTCAAAATTAATTTAATCCAAGTCATTAACTAGGAGGCCTCAAGAAGTTTATAGACCTGAAAAATACAAATAATGGAGTGTTTGGTGCCTTTAATTAGTACCACTCAAGTTCTGAAATGGTAACCTAAAGGTATAGCACCTTTCCTTTCATTAGCAGCTCCCCGAGCCATGTCCATCTGTCAAAAAATCCTTCTTTTCTCCACAAAAGGTAGAGGAAGCCCTTAGCCCTCTCTTTTCCACATCAAAGCAGCTTTGGGGAAACACAATGGACACTCAATATGTGTGCGAAATTCAGTGCTATGTTTAAATGGTATGGAGAGAGAGAACCCACTCTTTTCTGTCATTAGAAAGATACTCCACCTGCAGCAGTTATAGTAAGAAACGCCAACAGAAGAAAGTACAGGTAATCCTCGACTTACAACAGTTCATTTAGTGACTGTTCAAAATTACAACGGCACTTAAGACAATTTTTCACTCTTATGACCATTGCAGTATCCCCATGGTCATGTGGTTAACATTTGGATGCTTGACAACTGACTCCCATTTATGACGGCTGCAGTATCCCAGGGTCATGTGATCACGTTTTGCAACTTTCTGACAAACAAAGTCAATGGGGAAACCAGATTCACCTAACAACCATGTTACTAATTTAACAACCGCAGTGATTCACTTAACAACTATGGGAAGAAAAGTTGTAGAATAGGACAAAACTCACAACAAATTTCTCACTTAGCAACATAAATTTGGGGTTCGGTTGTGGTTGTAAGCTGAAGACTAGCTGTATCTGTAGCTCAGGTTGAATTGTGGATTCCTTGGTGCTCTCTGGACTTGAATGTTTGCTTGTAGACATTCCATTCCATACCCATCTAGGCATCATTATCATCACTGCAAGAATCAGGATGTGTCAGTATATCCATCCTCCTCCACCCATTATTTTTTTAATGGTATAGAATGAGGAAGGATCACTTCATGGTCTACTTTCCGCCTTCATTCCACTGGTGCCCGCAAAAATGGGGAGGATGTAAGTAAACAAAGATTACTCCCTTTGGGACTGCCTATGCTGATTTCCCATATCATTGTTTCCAGTGGTTTGGAAATATTCTGTGATTTTTAATATACAGATATAGAGAGATAGATAATGTAAACTATAGATATTTAACTTATCTGCATTCTTTAACTTATCTGATTCTTATCTCGCTTCTTCTTTTTCTTTCTTTTTTTTTTTTGCTGTGTCCGTTTTTGCTTGCCTTTCATTCCAATTTTCAGATAATTATTTTATACCTGCTGAAAATTAATAAATAAGCATCAAGCTATATTTTTTGCTAGCTGAAGTGAGTGGTATAGGTGCTTGCTCAGATCTGAATGCAGAGAGAGGCTGGGAGAGTGTAATTTTCCAACAATACCTACATCTATAGACTATTGCAATTTGCTACTTTATAAAGAATGCAGACAAATTCAGAAATGTGCCCTCAAAAGAAGTCTATTAAAAGAAAGACAAGCAGATACAGTCTGTTTGAGGATATTTCTTGGAAAGTAACCACACGCGATAAGGAAACCACACAGAAAAATGTGCATGTTGAAAAAATAAACATATGAAAACATACAGGGATTTTTTTTGCTGATTGCATTAAAAAATGCAAACAGATGTTCAATTGACATGAGCCAAACTTAAGGATTGGGGAAACAACATTTGGGGGGGGGGAATCAAAATAAGTAGATTTGCTTTTCTTTAGCAAATTGGCAGGGAGAAATATTCATAATTGATATTCATAATTACAAAACATTACCATGGTTTTTTTTTTAAGTTTCTGCATCCTGCTATTGCCCAAAGAAAATGAACTGAGTTAAATTTAAAAAAAAAAGCAAATGCTTCTTAATTATAAATTGGGATATTCCATTGGCCTTCTAAGTATCCCCATTTTAAAGTGATGATATATAATTTATATGGAAGAAACAAAGGCGTAAAGCAATCAGTTAAAAATTATTTGACAACACTATTTTTTTTCCAAAAAGTCTTTCTCAAAACATATTTAAAAACACTCTGCTGTAATTGTGTGACTATCTTTAGAGCAACAGGACTGTGTCCTATGATTGTTTGTTTTTTGCAAACTTGGCAGAACTTTCCAAAATATTTGTCATTAATTGCTGATTATGCGCTGCTTCTAAATTAACCTTGTGATCTTTTCCCTGCTTTGAAATCAATGTGACTTTAAATACAAGTCCATTTATTAAGTCTTTTTATTAGGCCTTTCATTATGCATGCTTGTAAAGATCTTAATAGAGATGTTAAGTAATGAAATTTTGCAAGTTCCTAAAATCTTCATAAATCTCCATAAATTGTCTTTTTATGAGAAACCTGCTTTCATTGTGTCTGACTTTTTTATTCACATGCAACAAAAATGTTAATATACTTTAATTACGCTAATATGATTTATCTCCTCTCTCATTATACAAGTTAATTTTGTTCTAAAGGAGTCCTGTTTTCAAATTCTCTTCAGCAATGGAGAATTAAAGTAATCATAGTTTAGCACAGGAAATTAGTCATAAAGGTCTATGATTTTGCAAATAAATGGAAGTTTTCATAAGGCAGATTAGACCATATGCCTTACTGAGAGAAAGATTAGAGAAAAGGAATGGTTTGTCATTGTCGTCTTATATGTCCATTAGAACTTGTATTTTCAACTGGGAAATATCAGGTTATGAAGATTTTCTTAATGCAGAAAGAATTTGGGATCTAGTCTGGTCTGAACTGCTGGGAATTCTGGATGCTGAAGTCCATCTAGCAATAGTCTCACACCAGGGGTGGGTTCTAACTTACCTCGCTGCCGGTTCGATATCTCCCGCGCCGTGTGGCCGCGCCTCATGGACGCATGCGCGTGAAGCGCACGCACATGCGCAGTGTTGAAAAATAACCCCCCCCCCCAAAAAAAGCCAAAAACAAGATGGCGACGCATGCGCAGTGCCGGAAACTCGGCTTCTGCGCATGTGCAGAAGAAAAAAAAATTCCCAAAAAATTCCAATTTTTTTTTTAATTCCCCAAAAAAGATGGCAGCGCCCACGGACTAGCACCGACCGAACTGGATCCGTGACATCATTGTGACATCACCAGCGGATTGCTACCGGTTCAAGCGAACCGGTCCAAATCGGGAGGAACCCACCTCTATCTCACACTCATTTTTACTGAAGGGGCATATTTATTTATTTAGCATATGGCATAGAGAACATGGATAACAGTGATCAAATTATATAGAAGGAGCACTTAATATATGACATGTCTACGATGGAAATATGTAGTCAATTTTGTAAGGTTTGAAGAATTAAAAAAATGTAAATTAGAGGTTACATTTTAAAATACCTGGATTCATAAGAATAGAATAAGTGTTCTATATAATAATATCTAAGCCACTTATCCAATTAAACAATTCATTTAGTGATGTTCAAAGTGACAATGGCACAGAAAAACATGACTTATGACTGTTTTTCACACACAAGGTTGACTCAGCTTTCCATCCTTCCAAGGTGGGTAAAATGAGGACCCAGATTGTTGGGGGCAATATGCTGACTCTGTGAACCGCTTAGAGAGGGCTGTAAAGCAGTAGGAAGCAGTATATAAATCTAAGTGCTATTGCTGTTATGACCGTTGCAGCATCCTTGTGGTCACATGTCAAAATTTGGACACTTGGGAAAAGGCATGTATTTAAAATGAACATATATAAATCAAAACACACACAAACACAGCAAAGGAAAGGAGAAAAGATCTATAAGCAAAAATAAAATTCATTCAGCCTACATTTATGCAAGGACGGCCTCAGTGAAGAGAGAGGTTTTCAAGAGATACCTGGAAAGTGCAGGTGTTTCATGAAGGTTATGAGCGCTGAGAAGACTCATGAAATGCCCTCCTGCAGTAGGACTTCTCAATAAAATGATCATCTGGGATTAGGGTCAAAGTTGTTTACAGCCTTGTATGTCAGATGTGAAAGGTGGAACTGGATTAGTAAATCAACTGATAAGCAGTAAAGTTGCTTTAACAGAAATGTAACATGGGCAGAGCCAGGTGTTTCCAATTTAGCACCCTGGCTATTCCAGTTCCTGGGTAAATTTTATTTATTAGATTTTTATCCCATCTTCTATAAATAATTCAAGGCCATAAGTATTCTCTCCTCCTCCTAATTTCCCCACAACAATAAACCAGTGAGCTAGGTTAGGCTGAGAGAGAATAACTGGCCCAAAGTCACCCAGTTGGCTTTCATGCCTAAAATGAGACTATAACTCACAATCTCCTGGTTTCTAGCCTAGTGCCTTGCCCACTGGACCATACTGGCTCTCTAATTTGCTGGGGCAGTTCCAGATAGTGCTCATTATAACAAATAACAAATACCTTTCAGGTGTTCACTAAACCCAAGGTTCAGAAAAGAAGAACTGGATAGGGACACATGCTGGTAATAAAGTCAAAGTATATTACTTACTTACTTACTTACTTACTTACTTACCTACCTACCTACCTACCTACTTAATCACTCACTTACTTACTTACACACTTCTAACCCCTTGCACACCTACCCTGAGTATAGGGCTTTAATGGATGGATTTATAATACAGTATCACATTTTATTTTATTTTAAAAAATGAAGAAGCAGAATACATTCACAATAGTGGAAAGAGCCCATAGATGGGCTAACCTCAAGTGCACAATAAATAATCTCTATCGTGATGACTTTCTCACTCCTTGTTTTGATTCTGTCTCTTCTGCAACACTTGTAAAATGCTTTTCTTCCCTTTTCAAAACTCACTTTTCTTTTAAAGCTGGTGGCAGATCCTGATAATTGTCACCTCTTTGTAATGAACTGAATTTGAATTCTTCCCTTATTCTTAACACTGGTTTCATAAAATATTAGAGCATTCCAGGGAAATAACTTATTACTGCTATGCTAAGAAGCATGCATTGGGAAACAGATACAAAAAGGTTTTGCAAGGAAAGGTGCTACTGCAGGATTCCACCCTCAATTCCATCGTCTTTTTCTTTCCATAGTTTCTCTGGTCACCGAGGATCTATTTTCTTCCTGCAGCTGCCTACTCTGTTTTTTCCTTCTATTTTTAAAAATAAAGTGTTCACAAATTTGTACACAGAGGTGGCAATGTTTTATTTATGTGTTTAGTTTTTTTGGGGGAAAAAAGTCTTTGCTACTCATGTTCATTTTAGATCTCTAAGTGAATTACAGCTCTTTATTTTTATTTTAAATTCACAACTATAAGCTGAAGAACATCAATAAAGAGATCCATCTTAAATCCCCTTCTGTACTGAAGGCAGTCAGCCACAACTTCAACAACAATTTTGGTTTAGGAGTTTAGGAATAGTTTTCTTTAGGAATAAAGCTCTCATAGACAGTGAGTATTTATGGACAGATCCTTAGAAGGTGTCCCACTAAACAGCTGGGCATTC
Organism: Thermophis baileyi; assembly: GCA_003457575.1. Classification (NCBI taxonomy): domain Eukaryota; kingdom Metazoa; phylum Chordata; class Lepidosauria; order Squamata; family Dipsadidae; genus Thermophis; species Thermophis baileyi. The sequence continues at coordinate 1,130,067 of QLTV01002686.1, forward strand.
TTTAAGTAATTTCATTTTACACCATGCAAAGTTTCAAACTATGCCTAAGCAATACTTCATTTTTTATTTGGAAGAGAAACTTGAAAAGGGAAGCTCCATTTTTGTAAATCAGCCATAACCAGCTGGTTTGCCCGAACCGGTAGTAACAAATGCTTCTGGTTCACAGAACCGGTAGTAAAAAATGCTTTTAAAAAGTAAAAAAAAAGGTTCCAATGATTGTCACAGCTGATGAACCTTTTTTAAAACTTTTTAAAGCATTTTTTACTATCTATTCGACCAGAACAGTGACTCTGTGAGGTTCCTGCTTGTTGTGGGGGCCATTTTGTGTGAAGTCCAGCTTTTTTTGCATTGTGTGTGTCAGTTGTGTAGCTTTTGTGTTATTTTTGTGTAAAGTGTGATAGTTGGTTTTTGACGCCACGCCCACCCGGACACATGATCACCAAGCCATGCCCACCCAGTCACATGACCACCAAGCCACGCCGACCAAGCCATGCCCACCAAACCGGTAGGGAAAATTTTTAGATTTCACCACTGGCCATAACAGTATTCCAATTACTGTAGAGTGGTGATATTAAATGGAGACTCAGCTGCTTTAATGAGTTGCCGATAGCTCCTGCTTTTGTACCTTCACACGTCCTGAAACTGAATCCAGAGTGATAGATATTTCTGGAGTATGAAACCAATAACCCATTTGTTTGGCTACATATCCCACAACACTGAAGCTTGCACATGAGAAGGGTTTTTGCAGAGATAAGATAGAGTACTTTTTTCACCACTGAATTTTATTTTGTTAGATAGCGCCCAATGTTCAAGTCTGTCAAGATCCTTTTTGAATCACTGATGAAGCTTCTTGGATGAGAATCAAAACATCTTCTTCTTCCTCAAGGGAGGAAAAAAATAGATGCTTTTTGAAGAAGAAAACCTTTGAGATATAAGCAAAGAAAATCAAAAAGGTGAATTTTTATGACTTAAAACCTGATTCCAAGGATTTGGTTCTAGTTGGTTGATCAAGTTACCTTAAAATCTACCAGAAAGCTCCTGGCTCAGGAAGAAGGGTGTAAAAAGGGTTTCTGCAGATGGAAAATAGGTTCCCCCCCTTCTCCACCCAAAAAGCTCACATTTCAAAAATTTATGATGTCTCTTATACACAGCTGAGCTGGAAGTTGTCAGCTCCACCACTCCACATCTGCTCTCTAAGAACATGAAAATCGGGGGAAAATTCTTCTGTGAACAGTCCCTAAATCAACATAGAACATCTCCTTGTGATTGAACTGGAAAGTCACAAGACATCTGTCCAAAGTCTACAAACATGTAGGCAAAAGTGAATATAGAAGCCTGATCCATGGCCCTGCTTAATCTTACAGTTCAGGAGTGAAATGCTCCCGGTTCTCTCTTACCTGTCGGTCACCGTAGAGCCGGTCGCCAAGTAGCACGAGGTGCCGCCCACCCGCCCAGACGCCGTCATTTGGGTTCTTTTACCCTCTGCAAATGCACAGAACGCTTCGCGCATGCACAGAGGGTAAAAGAACCCAAATGGCGGCATCTGGGTGGTGTCCAGGCAGGTGGGCGGCGCTTTGCGCTACCTTGGCGACCGGCTCTACGGTGACCGACAGGTAAGAGCGAACCGGGAGCATTTCACCCCTGTTACAGTTAGATAATCACATTCATTACATTCTCTGCATCTACTTCCCCCTCCTTTTCAGTGAATTATGCCTATGCATTTTGTGGAAGAAAATATATACAGCAAATAGTTTTCACTGATCAGTAAATTAACAAGGGGAAGGAAGGTCCTGTGTTTCAGAAATGTTTTTACTTAAAGTATCTTAAGTAAATAGGTGGAATTTTAAGATTGCAAGCACATATGTTCTACTCACTTGGTTACCTTATGAAATTCATGGAGTTAGCTTGCAACTTGATGGACAATTTTTATTTATTTATTTATTTATTGTCAAGCATATATAAGATTACAGTAAAAGTATGAACATCTATACTTGAGATGGTTATGAGTACCATTAGGACAGGGATGGTAGGCACGTTGGTGCGCATATGCACGCCCCTTACAGACCTCTTAGGAATGGGGTGAGGTCAACAGTAGAAAGTCTAAGGTTAAAGTTTTGGGGGTTTGGGGAAGAAACCACAGAGTCAGGTAGTGTATTCCAAGCATTGACCACTCTGTTGCTGATATATTATATATATTACACACACACACACACACACACACACACACACACACACAATATATTAGCTGGTATGCTCAGCTACTGAAATGTAGCTTATTGTTGCTCATTTCCTACCTGCAATGAGGGAAATGTTGAATGGCAGCAAATATGATAGACCAGTAATCCACTCAAACTCACATTTTAAATGTTGGCCAGTATATTTTAAAATATCCCTTTCCCCCCTCATTTCCAGTGTCCCTTTATAAATAGGTCACAGCAGGTAACAGCACCTAGCTGAACTTGGATGATTTAAGGAAGTAAAGTAGAGAGAGATCCGATTTAGACTTAGATGAGAGATTACTGTCAAAATCCAGGGCTGGGGCTAGAAAAGAAAGAGAAACATAGGAAGTAGATTAGGAACTTTTCCTGTAAGTTCTTTTTAAAGAAAGGGGGGGGGAGAATAACAGAGCAAAGCCATCTGTATTGCTGCCAAGCAAAGTACATTTTAGTAATCACGAATTAATCCCAACTTGAGAGTGACTTTACCTTGCCTTTATAATTGGATAGACCAGAATACCATATGGAGAGGGGGGGGGGAGAGAAGATGGTGAAACACAAATATTGTCAGATAAATAGGTGTATGCCTTCTGCTTCTTCTCTAAAGCTGTGGTTTTTCTTTTTACACATCTAGAAAGTACAAAAGGCAGAAGTACAAGGTAATGAACCAGCAGCTGATGGTTGCCATGTAATGTAGTGATATTATGCCTTGGACCCAGGAGATTCCTGTTCAAATCACCACATGAGAAGACCAGCACTAGTTGATTTTTAGCCAGTTCTCTTCTCTGTCTCACAGCATAAGCTATTTGATAGTGTTCTTTTGTTAGGGAGATGAAAATAAAGGAGAATCCTATTTAAATGAATTAAGATTTAAACTTAAATGACTTAAGTTCTCAGAGAAAAAAGTGTGATACAAATACGGTATGGGATAAGGATCATCCTGAAATCTCTGGATCTCAGCAGCCTCTGAGAACTCCAGAGAATAGAGGAAAAATGCCCATTCAAAGATGCAATTACTATTCAGATATACCGAAATGCTTTTATGTGCTTGTTTCAAATGAGCTTCTCCTTCTCCTTCTCCTTCTCCTTCTCCTTACCTGGGTGGGCATGGCCAACTCGATGTCCCTCACTCCCACCCAGTCACATGACTCCCCTAGCCACGCCTACCCAGCCACAAAACCATTCTCTGTGTCTCTCCCCCTCGCCCTATCTCCCCTTCTCGCCCCCCCTTTCTGTATCTGTGTCTCTGTCCCTCTCCCAGGGGCGCTTCACTCCTGCACTCTCCGCTCCTCCTCCTCCTCCTCCTCCTCCTCCCTTCACGGTTCGCTTTTCAGATCAACAAGCATCATCTTGTGAAATCAAATGCAGCCTCCAGGTCCAACCTGGCATTTTTCACATCCACATTTATTGTATCTTGTCATTTTTGCTTTGGTCTTCCACACAGACAGTTGCCATCTATAATAAAGTGGAAGTTGATGTGGGTAATGGTGTGAGGGCTTCTTGGAGAATATGGCCACAGCACTGTAGGCGTTTCTCCCATGTTTTCTCTGATCTTGGTGCAGTGCCCATTTGCTTCCAAACTGTAACATTGCTTGTTTTAAATGAGCATGCATACAGACATTAATTTGCTTACCGAACACCCATAACTTGGAAAGAAGTGGAGATGGGAGCTTTTCATCTCATGCATTCAGCAAAGCTCTCCATTGATCTTTAACCACCATTCCGTTATATCTCTGGTTGGCTAAAATAGAAGGTATTCAAAATTATTTTGCAGAAAAGAGCAACAAACATGATTAGGGGACTGGAGGTTAAAACATATGAAGAATGGTGAAATGAATTGTTTGTCTAGTCTAGTGAAAAGAAGCACTAGGGGAGACATGATAGCAGTGTTCCAAAATTTGAGGGGCTGCCACAAAGAAAGGGGTCAACGTATTTTCCAAAGCACCAGAAGGCAAGACAAGAAACAATGTTTGGAAACTAATCAAGGAGAGAAGCAACCTGGAATGAAGGAGACATTTCCTAACAATGAGAACAGTGGATCAGCTTGCCTTCAGAAGTTGTGGATGCTTCATCACTGGAGGCCTTTAAGAAGAGACTGGACAGCCACTTGTCTGGAATGGTATAGGGTCTCCTGCTTGTGCAGGGGGTTGGAGTAGAAGACCTCCAAGGTCCCTTCCAACTCTGTTATTCTGTTAAACTGTTAAATTTCTACAACAATCTCGTAACATTTGAACCTAGCTTCTGGAATCAAGCCCAACACATCCTTCTTAATACACAACTCTCTTTATCTCAGAAGAATAACTGGCAAAAGATGCTAATAAAACATATATATGTCGGTGATTTATTGATTTATTTAATGTCTAGACGGTATGAGTTTCTTCTTTCCATGTTTGACTGCCCTGAGGCGGTTGTGCTGAGCATGTGGTTAGGTAATACCATCTCGGAAGGGACAGATAATAAATGTAACATTGGCCTATACTTCCAAATAACAATGTTGTTAAATGGTTTCTATTGCACTGAAATGACAAAATGTACGATTCCTTCCTTCCCTCCTTTTAGCTTCTTATGAGCCTTTAATCAAAGAACATTGTGGGTTATTGTGTATATGATATATATATAATAGCAGATTGTATTGTTAAAGAAAAAAATATTTAGACTTCACTCCTTTAATAACAACTTCAAGATACCTGATATTCTTCTATATGTGGTATTTTTCTTATTTTGAATTGTTGCCATTCATGGGTGGCAATATGGGTGCAGTACAGGAGGAGATATTATTTTATTTTATTATACTGAAGGCAATGTTCTATCAGTGGGGGGGGGATTTATCCAAAGCATGTGAGTGAGGATACCAATTCTTTCTGGACACCCCAAAAACTCTTGTTTGCTTCTTCTATAATTCCTCTTGTTCATTCAGCCTTCCTTCCTTCCTTCCTTCCTTCCTTCCTTCCTTCCTTCCTTCCTTCCTTCCTTCCTTCCTTCCTTCCTTCCTTCCTCCTCCTCCTCCTCCTTCTCTCTCTCTCTCTCTCTCTCCCTCCCACCTCCCTCTATAGAAAAGGATGTACGCATGTATGTTTGTATGTTATGTTTGCATGTTGAAA
>QLTV01002686.1:1151772-1184327 GCA_003457575.1 Thermophis baileyi
TTTTGCTCATTGGGAATGCCTTGGACTTTGATGTCTTGCATACTGAACAGTCCAAGTATGCCTTACATCCCTTTGAATTTAACTCTTCTGCAAACTGTTCCATCATTTGCAAAACTCTGAAGCTGGCATGGCCAAGCCTTCTGTGCAAGAGATGAACATATGAATCATGCTGTGCAACATTTCCAAATGTTTGCACACATTGAACCTTTTGTCCCTGCAACACATAAAGATTATCCTCTTTTGTGCCCTGTGCAACACATTCCCATATCTCTTTATGAGACACCTCCCATTTACAAATGTGGTCTCAAATCCTTGCTTGTCTAAACTAGAGGCACTCAGCAAATTATGCTCCATTTCAGGTACACATAATACATCATTAAACCTTGTTTCCAGATATGGAATTTGCACACTGCCTTTTCCAATGACCTTAGCCTTCTGGCCATTTGCCAAGGCTACTATATCTCCAGCAGCTGGATCCACCCTGTAAAACAATTTAGAATTGTTAACAATTGTTTGACTTGCACCACTGTCTATTAACCATTTGTCTCTGCTATTGCAATAGCTAACTTTTGCAACAGAAACCTGTGCATCTTGCAAATAAATTTTCTTTTCTTGCAAACAGCTTTTTCTTTGCAAACAGTCCTTCTTTAAATGTTGTTGCTGTTCTTGCTGCTTAGAAAGTCTTTGCTGGGCTGTAATCTGATCCCTTCTGCTGCTTTTTTCTTCTCTGCAGACTTTCAGTCTGTTGCTAGGGTCTCTACAGATAGCCAGTCTGTGGAATTTTCCACTGTTCTCTCTCTGCTCCTTGGGCCCCCACCTCAGGGATTTTTCCTCCTTTTGGTTTCTTCTATAATGGCTTCTTCTATAATGGCGTTTGTTCTCTTCAGTGATCAAACACGCCTTTAATGCCTCCAAACACAATTCTTGCTCTGGTTTGCATTCAAACACTGCAGAAACAATGTTCCAAGTTTCATCAAGGCTGTTTAACACTTACAGCACCTTCTGGGACTCAGGAATATTCATTCCATGCTGTTCCAACTCCACAAACAAAGTTTGCATTTGCAATAAATGCTGCTCCACAGATTCTCCTGGCTGCTGACAGGCTCTGTATAATTTTCTTGATAACTGAACAATATTGCATGCAGACACACTCACATGCACAGCCCTTAATTTCAGCCAAACTTCATTTGCAGTCTTTACATCAGCTACATTGATAAACTGTTCATCTTCTAAACTCAAGATGATATAAGCCATTGCTTTATCATGCTGCTTCTGTTCTGCAGCTGCAAAAGCCTGTGGTGGATTTACAACCATATCCCACAGCTCCTTAGCCTTCAGGAAACATTCCATCTTTGCAGCCCAAATTATATAGTTCTTCTGCCCCAAACGAGGCACAGAGCTTTCCTTAAATTCAACAGCAGCCACCCTGCAATTTCTGCCTGTTTTCTCTTTCTAAACACAGGCAGTCTCTTCAGCTTAATTACAATGCAGTCTTTCTGTGTGCTCTGGACCCATAACCTATCAGAGTTTGTTGCAGAAAAATCAATTTCCATAAGCACACATGGATAACTGATTCAGCTGGATTTATTTAAATAAGAAACTTCTTTATATACAAGAATAACAAATTAATTTACAATACCATTAATAGATTATTTCTTCTTCAATGTAGCATTGTAGCAATGTAGCAACAATTACAAGCAAAATACAAGCAGCTTCTAGTTCAGAGTTCAGACAGAGATAGAGTACAGAGTGGGCTGAGCCACGCCCAGCCTCAAGCTTAAGTTTCAATTTCAATTCTCTGCACAGACTCAGAAGTGTTTAAGCTTCCATTGGCTGACTTAGTTGCTATGCCTATTCATTGGCTGACCTTGTTAACATGGCTCTCCCAGTTCCTATGTGAAGTTAAACTAAATAAATTTTTCATCCATCTCTATTTCAGAATTTTTGGACAAACCACTAGAAATGTTTCTAGCCACTATAAAATTAAACCAATTTACTTTCATAAACTCACCAAGTACTATGCTATCACAGACATACAAACAAGTGAAAGTCCATGTCCTCAAACACCATTTATAAGGAAAACTTCTGTTTCTTTTAGCTAAAGAAGATAATAATCATAGTTAACCAAGGAGGCCACTTGGTGAATTTGCTGGGAATATTTACTGATGTTTCTTCATAAGATCTATTCACCACTTTGACAGCCTCGTGAATATGGTTCTGATTTACAATTTAAAAAAAAAATACTGAGTGGTCTTAATTTTGAACTTGATTCCTTTACTAGTTGAGAGTAATTGTTTTAAAGATTGCTTTATTCTGCAATATATGTTAGAATAAAAACAAATATTATGTATTATTATATAATCTGAGTGCTCCCCAAATCCAAAATTATTTCATTTAATTTATAATCAGCTCTAGTGATTTCTATAATGAAAAGATTTTCTTTTCTTTCTTTGAGAATTATGTTTTTACTCTAAAAAACGCCATTCATTTTCAGATATACTTGAAAATGTTCATATTGGCTTAACATTTTAAAAATAATGTTTATGGCCCTCATGTTAAATAGTAAGCTTGTGTTATTCTTTGCATTGAAAATAATGTTCTATTTGAGAGGTGAGTTACTGATAGCTCTTGTGTATTACTGTTAGGAGTTTTAACCATCCTTTTTAAAGCTTTGTGTTAATTTCTAAAGGTCTATTAGCCATATTTGCAGAGAAGCTAAAAAAGAAGAATTGTCCCTTTGAGCCATCAACCAACCAACCAAAAAATTTCAAACTGCTCCAACTTAGAGCAGACAGACTAAACGAACCTCAAACAATTACTCATTAATGCACACATAGTAAATGGCTTCTTTACACGCTATTTTACATATATGACTTTTAGTAGTAAGAAAAGCAGATAGGCCACAGGTACGGAAACCTGGAAATCATCGCCATACACTAAGTGGAGTAGATAAGTGAATGGAAGACGGGCAGAATGAGTAGAAATTACCTAGAGACTTAATCCCGTTTTGTATGCCATTTTGTATGGATTAACATTTATCCTGGTGAATTTGAGGGGTCCAAAAGTAGTTTAAGAGATTGAAGAAGAGGAATTTGATGAATATGGGTCCTTCATGGACCTTTTAAGGTTGCAACAGCACTGAAGAAGTGGTACTTAAGAGAGGCCCTCAAACTTCTGGCTGTTGCAGAATCCCCATAGTCGTTTGATCATGATCTGGGTGCTTGGCAATCAGTCCGAATTTTCAACCACCACAGCATTCCACAGTCATGGAAACAATTTGCGATCTTCCCCACTAGCTTTCTAGAAACAAAGTCAGTGGAGAAGCTGGCAGGAAGTCAGAAGTCATGATCACATGTGGATCTTGTTTAATGACCCATGCTATCCTTGTTTAATGACAGTAACCGTGGGTCTGCTGGAACTGCTATCAAGAGCCAAGGTGGCGCAGTGGTTGGAGTGCAGTACTGCAGGCTACTTCAGCTGACTGTTCAGCAGTTCAGCGGTTCAAATCTCACCAGGCTCAAGGTTGACTCAGCCTTCCATCCTTCCGAGGTGGGTAAAATGAGGACCCAGATTGTTGGGGGCCATAGGCTGACTCTGTGAACCGCTTAGAGAGGGCTGTAAAGCACTGTAAAGCGGTATATAAGTCTAAGTGCTATTGCTATTGCTATCCCCGAATGGCACAGTCATGTGACATCATGCTTTAGGACTGCATTTCTTAGCAGTGAAAATTCCTGTCCCAATTATAATCATTGTTAAATGAGGACTACATGTAGGGTCCTAAAATTGTGTGCCTCTTTATGATGGTTGGGTTTTTGAACTGTCAATCAAAGCATGGTTATTTAAGGCACTGCCTCCCTATTTATTTATCACTGTAGGTGGCTTACAAAATATGCAATAAAAGTACCACATATACTCACACAATCATCAAAAGTCCAGAAAAATCCAAACATTTAAGAAAATGTAGAAACTCACACAAGGGTCTCTCAGCCACTCTAACCCAAGGCTCTGGAAATAAACAAACCCTTCAAAACTGGCTCTAAGTATATCTAAGGGGACTCTACAAACCTCAGAGAGAATGGTATTCCAAAGGGCAGGGGTCTTGATAGAGAAGAACCCCTTCCTGAGTCCCATCAGTGACATTGTTTAATTGATGGGACCACAGAAACTGTGGGGTTGTGTGTGTGTGTGTGTGTGTGTGTGTGTGTGTGTGTGTGTGTGTGTGTGTAGGTGGTTTCTCAGATAACCAGGCTCTGTTCTTGAGGAACAGGAGAATGGAGTGGATTTGAGGGAAATTCAAAATCTGGGCCTAGGAAATTTCCATCTCTTTAAGTAACAAGTTTATGAATATGTATTTAAGACAATTATACTCACAATGGTCAGTGGTAAAAAGTGGTAAAAAGAAATGAGGCTGCCAAAAAAAAAAAAAAAAAAAAGCTACAGACCCTCAAAACTGATATCAGCCAGAGCATAAAACAACTGAAAGAACTGTCCCAAAGGTGCTTTTTTCAAGAGGCAACTGGGCTTTCTTGTTTTTCTTTGAAAACGTTTCGCTTCTCATCCAAGAAGTTTCTTCAGCTCTGACTGGATGGTGGGAAATGGAAGGATTTATATTCCTTGCAGACAGCTGGTCATTTGCATTCTTTTAGAGAGTCATTGGGGGTACTTGGAGGTTTCTCTGTGTCCTCGGGTCCACCTGAGTAGTGCGAATAGGTGTGGAGCCTTCTTGGGACTGCTGAAAAGACTGTGTTGTAGCCTGGAGATAGATATGCCGTATACCTCCACCTCTGTTGAGAGAGGACTGTGCAATTTTGACATACATAGCCTCTTTGAACTCTCTTTGAAGCCAGCGGTCCTCTCTGTCCAAAATGTGGACTTTGCTGTTTTCAAAAGAGTGGTGTTAGATAGTGGGTAGAGATGACAGGAGACAGACTTCCAAAGCAGCTCTTTATTTCAGCTCTTGTGTAAGCAACCAGCAAAGAGCAGTCTGACAGCTTGCCCTTTTATAGGGAGCTGTCAGACAGACCAGCCAATAGCGTTTGAGCTTTTTCCCGCTCAAACGCTGGACCTGGTTGGAAACATGCAACACAGTTGAAACAGTTAGAACATAACAAGTGGTCTTTGTCTTTTAAATGCAGATGGACTAATGAATCTTGTCTTAACGGGTTTGTTCTCCTATGTTGTGCCATATGTTTGTGAAGTGGTTGTTTTGTTTCCTCAGTGTACAGATCTGCACATGTCTCACTGCATTGTACTGCACTTAGAGAGTGTGATTCTCTAAAAGGATGCAAATTACTATCTGTCTGCAAGGAATGTAAACCATTCCCCATCATCCAGTCAGAGCTGAAGAAGCTTTTTGGATATGAAGTGAAACATCTTCAAAGAAAAACAGTTGCCTCTTGAAAAAAAGCACCTTTGGGACAACCATGACCTGGGTGACTGAGAATCTCCATAGATATTTAACTGAAAGAACTCTACAAAACCAGAAAATATGGAGAGAACTGGCCCACAATTGAATGAATTACATCATCATAATTTAATGCTAGGAAAACAAAGATTTAAAGCCTGCAGGCACTTTATAATATTAAGGCGACCTGATTGCAACCCACTTAAAGTATTTAATAAAAATTAATTTGATTCCTTATTTAAATATTAAAAATGTGACTGCTGTTCATATCTTTTCCACATTCTAAGTCATGTTGCTCCAGAGGCATACAGAACATACAAAGAAATGACCAAGTCATTTCCAAACCATTTCATTTTGGTGGAGGAACAATACAAGTACTGTTAGAAATATCTCTGGTTAGTAGAATTATGTATCTCACACCCTTAATCCCAGTGTTTTGGAAATACCAGTATGGGTAAAAGAGTGATCTTATATTCTTGTATTGCTGGAAGTAGAGCTATGCAGAACTTCCAGACATCTGAGTAATTTCTTCCTATATAATGGCTTTTTGCTTTTAATCAGCTGTTTCTGTCAATAAGATGGGCCATGGTTTTCTTCATAGAAGCTTTTCTCAGTTTGGCTGACTGTTGCAGAAGGGGGGTTTATCTCAACTCTTTGCTGAAGTAGAAAAATGTGTCTTCATGAAGTTTCATAAAGCATCTTAGGGAAACAAAAGGAGCAGTGGTAAAATCCAATTTTTTTTACTACCGGTTCTGTGGGCGTGGCTTGGTGGGCGTGGTGTGGCTTGGTGGGCGTGGCTTGGTGGCGTGGCAAGGGAAGGATACTGCAAAATCTCCATTCCCACCCCACTCTGGGGCCAGCCAGAGATGGCATTTGCCGGTTCTCCAAACTACTCAAAATTTCCACTACCGGTTCTCCAGAACCTGTCAGAACCTGCTGGATTTCACCCCTGAAAAGGAGGCAGATCACCAACAATCTATAGATGGTAGATTCCCAGAAGCCCTTAGTCATTTAATTATCTGGTTCGCTAATCATATTTCTTTCCCATCTTTCCACTTGGGCCTCCATGCAGTGCATTGTGCAGTCTGTCCTCCAATTTTCTTCTAGAACAATCATCCTATGAGGTAGTAAGACTGAGAAAACAACTAGCTCTAAGTCACCTAGTGGAGTGTTTATGGCTGAAAATGGATTTCAACATGGATTTTCCTGATGCTGATCTGATACCTGGGCCATTGATCTGCTCCAACTTTGTGGTTCTTATGATTTTGCAGTATTCCTAGGCCCCAAATAGCAGTAGCAGTTAGACTTATATACCGCTTCATAGTGCTTTACAGCCCTCTCTAAGCGGTTTACAGAGTTAGCATATTGCCCCCAACAATCTGGGTCCTCATTTTACCCACCTCGGAAGGATGGAAGGCTGAGTCAACCTTGAGCCGGTGAGATTTGAACCGCCGAACTGCAGCTAGCAGTCAGCTGAAGTAGCCTGCAGTGCTGCACTCTAACCACTGCGCCACCTCGGCTCAGTGCACCACATATCCAGCACATCTTCCTCCTCCTCCTATTTTCCCCACAAAAACAACTCTGCAAGGTGGGATGAGAGAGAGAAAGTCACCCAGCTGGCTTTCATAGCTACGTATTGTGGGAAGCCACCTTCCCTCCTAGAAGAATGAAATATTTTGAGAAATATTAAAAAGGCAGAATATTATATTTCCCTAAATGAGAAATGGAGGAACATGTTTTTTTAGAGGCAGGAAGCAGCCCCCAAGTCTCCCTGCCCCCAAGCAGAAACTGAGGAAGCAGCTTTTAGACATGCAGATTTGGTAATCCATTCAAGACAGAAACTCCCTGCAGTAATGTCTGAACAAAGGCAGAAGTGTAGGGTTAGAAACAGCCCTTCTCCCAAGATCAAAACAGGATGAAAGCCATTAAGACACAATAGGAATTGCCCAACTCCCTTTCAGAACACAAGCCCCCAGAGCAGTCCAAACTTCACCTGGGAGCTCAGATAAACAATAAACCAGAGCCTGACCAGATTTGCTCAGACAAGCACCTAGGATTTGCATTTCCTCTTTGCCCATAGAGCCAGCTATGACCCCTACATAACCCCATAGGAATCTGACAACAGCCAATAGAATATTAAAGGACATGTTCTTCCACAGGAACAGGAAGCTCAAATTCAAAGCCCAAAGAAGGTAGAAATCCCCACGCCCCCACTCTCAACTCCATTTTGTCACCTGCACCAGAACCACAAACCCTGGTGGTTCTGTTCACCAATAAATGGACCTTCTTTTCAATCAGCCTCCAGCCTCCATTTTGTTTCCAGTGCCTATCTCCTGGCTTGGAACTGAACCAGATGGATATTTCTTCCGACAATATGCTGGTTAGCCCTATGTTTAAAAATAAGCACTATTTAATATATAATTTCCTTTTGATTATATTTAAAAAAACTATGATTCATTTAATAACACATTTTGAATGATGCTGTTGACTCAAACCTTAATACTCTGTTAGAGGTTTTTTTTCTTTGACAACCTGCTAATTTATTAGGGTGTGTGGGAGGGTAGAGGTCAACCTCTTTTTTTTTTAAACAGAAAATTTTTTATCATGTTTATGGCAAATGTCTGACTCAAACTGTCCACCTACATCTTCCGAGGGAAGACAAAGGCAACAGTTTTGACCCAAAGACTCCAGCTTGATAGAGCTGCACAACAGATCTGCTGCAGCACAAACACATGTACAGATGAAGGAATTATTCATCACTTCTTGCATTGGGGAGAGGGCAGAAGAGGCCCTTAGTTGCCATGGACCTTAATCACTAGTTAGTTCTCAAATACTTTAGAAAAGTTAGGGGAACTTTTGTCAAACTAAAGACCATACTTTGCCATGCTGGAACTGCAAAAAGCAGCTAGGATCAAAACAAAAGCTAATTTAACAGAATAAAATTGGAGGTCTCCTATCCAACCCTCTACTCAGGCAGGAAACTCTATGCCCATCATGGCGAACCTATGGCATGTGTTCCAGAGGTGGCACACAGAGTCCTCTCTGTGGGCACGCGCGCCATCGCCAGCTACTCTTCTGGTTTCCAGCGCACACATGCACTAGTCTTTGCAGGTGCCAGAGCGCCAGAAAACAGCTCAAAAAAACAGTAAAAAACCTGGCTGTTTTTCAGGCCGTTTTCAGGCTGTTTTTCAGGCCATTTTCAGGCCGTTTTCTGGGCCATTTTTCAGGCCAAAAACAGCCTGAAAACGGCCTGAAAACAGCCTGAAAACGCCCTGAAAAATGGCCCGAAAAATGATGAAAAAACAGGCATGCGCACGCCAGCCAGCTGCTCTTCAGGTTTCCGGCGCTCTGGCGCGCACGCACATGCATGCACGTTCCAGTTTGGGCACTCGGTACTGAAAAGGTTTGCCATCACTGCTCTATGCCATTTCAGGCAAATGGTTGTCCAATCTCTTAAAAAGTGGTGGAGCACTCACAACTTTTGGAGGCAATTATTCTACTGATTCAGATCTAGTCAGTTGATCATGTTGCCATGAAATCTATTAGAAAGCTCCAAGTTCAGGCAAGAGGAAGAAGGGTGTAGTAAGTCTTTCTGCAAATGGAAAACAGTTTACCCCACCCCCATTCCCCACCCCCCCAAAAAAACCTCTGTAATACTCACATTCCAAAATTTTCTCACATACCCAGCTGAGCTGGAGGTTGTCTGCTCCACCACCCAACATGCTCTCTGAGAACATGAAAATCTGGAAAAATCCTTCTGTAGACAGCCCTTAAATCAACAAGGAACATCTCTGTTGGAATGTCTGCTGGAAAGTCACAAGATTTCTCAACAAAAGTACTTTGATCTATTTAACCTTACATTAACTAAGTTAATTTGATTTGTAAAATTATATTAGTGACAGTGGACAACTTAGTGGTCGACTATTCCAACTTACCCAGTACAAAAATTCAGTACTATAGCATTACTCCACATTTATTTAATACCTTCCCTGTTAGGATGTAGGATGTTAAAATTTTAATTCTGGGGCTGCAACAGAAGAGCTAAAGAAGCAGACAATACTTTTGACTTGGGAGCATATTAACTTTTACAAAAGAACCATGTTGGCTCTATTCAAGCATTCACATCTCTAGAAGGATCAATATATGTATTCCTCTGATAACAAGCTAGAGAGCTCAAATTATATTGACTCCTGCAGACACTTGAAAACTGAGCATGAATATGAGTTAAGCCTTCTCATATAAGACTGTATATAGGCTGGTCTGCTTATGAGCAAGGAACCTGAATATCACTATCCCAGCTCATGTGGGATACTTATGTCTTACAGAGATACATGCTAAGGCTCTCTAGCAACATGATTCATATGCTGAGATGTCACTCAAACATGCCAAGAATCTCATGTAGGGGAACTCCACCAATCAGCCTCCTTACCATCCGCTATGAAGAAGCAATCCAGAATGATGTCCCAAAGGTGCTTTTTCAAAAGGCAACTGGATTTTGTTTTTCCTTGATGATGTTTTTCTTCCTTGATGATGAAAAGCTTCTTGCATGAGAAGCGAAACATCTTCAGGGAAAAATAAAGTCCAGTTGCCTTTTGAAGAAGCACCATTGGGATAATCATGACCTGGATGACTGAGAATCCCCATAGACAATCCAAAATTATGAGTGTTCTTGATTTGTAGGAGTCCAATAGCATTCTTCATGGTTCCATACAACTGCTAGCATCTAGATATGAGTTGATTAGGAATAATTCTTTTTGAATAGGTGATTCAGTTATGGTTTACAATCTGATTTAATTTGGACAATCTGTTCAATTCCCTCCTTTTTCTGCAGTTCAGTGCTGAGGTGATTCTGTTTCAACTTCTGAATATAAAGGAGAGAAGTAGCTCCTACTTGACAATGAGAAATCATTCAAATCATCTAAATTGGAGACATCCAATTTGGTTATTCAATTTGGCTTTCCCATTCAGTTCAGAAAGGAAATGTGATTCAAATATTTGACTGAATTGCCTTTGAATCACATCTCCATAGTGAATATTGAAATATCTTCTTAATGTAACTTCATCATCAATTTAGATAAATCCTCCCATTTTTTTTAAGAAGGACCGAATTCCTAACATTATCTGAATTTCAATCTACCCTATTGATCTCCTCACAAGTTCTGAAGTTAGCCATTGATTCAAAGCTCCTGACTTTGTTCAATCAAGCACAGAGATGTCTTTCTACCAATTACCTTTTTGCATCTTTAGTTCCTGATTTTTTCTATAATGGAAGCTCCTAGTTTTTCATTCTGGTACTGCTCATGGGTAGGCAACCTTTCAGAGGTCTAGATTCGCACTCACCAACTTTAGGGTTGTGAAATACAAAATGACGGAGGTCACAGCCCATTTGCAAGCAGGGCTGAGTATGGAACAAAATCTTGAAACTTATCTCAGGTTTCTTAAGTTGCATTAAATGGGTTGCATACCCATTTTAGGGCACACGCAGCAATTTGCATCTGCTTCCCCTCCTCAAATGATTGTAATCTGTCTTTGGTTCCCCCCACCCCAGTAATCTTGATCAAAGAGGCCTTCAAGAGGCATGAAAAAAGGAACCAGGGATGGCCTTCATCCCCAGGGGAGTTGACTGTCCTCTCAGGGATGTTTGTAACCAAGAGAAATGCTTTAAAAATGAAATACTTCCAGAAATGCAGATACAATCATAGCAGAAACTGTCAGCTGCTGCACTGTTACCACTTTCTTCATAAAAGCCATGGATGACCAACAAAACAACAGCAGCAGCAACAACAACAACTGGCAGGACTAATCAGATTACTTTCCAGATAAGTATTGTGATCTTGGATAGCAGATGGCCATAAATACTATTACTTAACTGTATTTAATTTTTTTTTAAAGCTTAGTATTTAGCCAAAACAGATTCTCTGCAATATCTGCTCATTAGATCTGCCTTTTAGTAGAACTGAAAATAAATCAGCTCACCTTCTTTGTCAAACTGTTTAATGTAGCTGTAAAATAAATGCTTCATATAGATTGTTTTGTGAAATTCCATTTTCTCAGCTACAAACTTTTTTTTTTTTACCATATCAAGGAAACAAACCTCACAGGTTAAAATCAGTGCACGGGTAGTTTTTTAGTCTCTCTATCTTTCTGCTTCACTGAATTCAATGACAAATTGAGTATCTTTTGAGGCCTGCTGAAGTCAAGGGATGCTGCCTTAGCTTACAGCTGAAGTGTTTCAATGTAACTGAACTATTGATCTGGGGAAATACCAGAATACTCACTGCAATCAAACTAGTAGATACCAAGTTTCTCAAAGCAAGAAACTGCTTTCTGGTTTCTTTTCAAAACTGTAGAATACCACCTGCTGTTATTTATTTCTCAAATTTGGAATCCGTCCTGCTCCCTCAGAGACGAACTATGGGTAATGTACACGTTAAAACAAACAAACAAACAAAAAACTGTACATAAAATTTGCATAAAAGGCGAAGATAGCAATAGCAATAGCACTTAGAGTTATATACCGCTTTACAGCCCTCTCTAACTGGTTTTACAGAGTCAGCATATTGTCCCCAATAATTTGGGTCCTCATTTTACCCACCTCGGAAGGATTGCCAAATTGCAGGCAGCCGACAGTCAGCAGAAGTAGCTGCAGTACTGCACTCTAACCACTGCGCCACTGTGGCTCATAGTTAAAATTCAACATTAACAGTTAATTAGGAAGGCTCTTCATGTATCCAGCTCATGACTGCATGTTGCTCTAAGAACCCCAAGTAACATGGCGGAGCCAGATGTTCAGACATTTCTGAAAGGCCAGGAGCATGGTGTTGCATAAAATAACAGTTGCAATGAGTTGTTGTTGTTGTTCAGTCGATAGGTCATGTCCAACTCTTTGTCACCCCATGGACCATAGCATGCTAGGTCCCCTGTCCTCCCAGAATATGCCCAAATTCATGTTCATTACATCAATGACACTGTCTAGCCATCTCATCCTCTGCCGTCCCCTTCTCCTTTTGCCTTCAATCTTTCCCAACATCAGGATCTTTTCCAATGAGTCCTCTCTTCTCATTTGGTAGCCAACATATTTGAGCTTCAGTTTCAGTATCTGTCTTTCCAAAGAACAATTAGGGTTGAATTCCTTTAGGATTGACTGATTTCATCTCCTGGGAGTCTAAGGGACTTTCAAAAGTCTTTTCCAATGCCACAATTCAAAAGCACGAATTCTTCGGCACTCAGCTTTCCTTATGGCCCATCTCTCATAGCCATACATTACTACTGGGAAAACCAAATTTTTGACTATGTGAATCTTTGTCGTCAAGGTGATGTTTCTGCTTTTTAATATGCCATCTAGGTTTGCCATAGCTTTCCTCCCAAGCAATAAGATCTTTTAGTTGCAATGAAAAAGACGGGCAAAAAAGTTGTATGAGGCCACCTAAGAATTTAAATGAAAATTTATTCCTTTTATCAGGAATATTAGCAATTAGCAATATGTGCCCATAACAAAAATTACCAGACACTCATTGAACAGTCTCCTGCTCCAGTGAAAAAATAGCATTGCTGCATCATGTAGCAGCAACATGGCTGTTATTATTACCACTTTTAGAACTTATTACTAATGCCCTCAATAATCAGAAAGCATCTGATTATTGAGGGCGCTGGTAATCATCATGAAATCATCACTGCTTCTAAAGGTCATCAGCAGTTTTGTAACTAATCAACCCACCATGTTCACCAATTCAGAACATTAGCAGAATGCAAGCATTTCTATTTGCTATTCACCAGCTGAGGCCACTGCTTACCTGGGAACTCTCACAGTCTTTCCTGTGAAAAATAAGAGGTTGTCACTTTAAATTTGCAGCAGCATCAGAGAAATGTCAGCTTCATGCTAAAAACATACAGTGAGACACATTTCGTCTGACCCAAACTCATCACATCAATTCGAGCTCATGAAAATGTCATTTCTAGCGTGGTTTTTCTCCCCCAATCCCTTAACCAATTTCTAAGCTGAAACGGTATTTTCCTTCTGTTCATTGGTGAGTACGTCTCTACCTTGTAAAATCAAAGTCCAGTTGGATTATTTGATTTCTCTAAGTGTCAATCTAAGTTTACTCTTCATCATCTGGCATGTACTAATGGGCAGGATGAGATCTTAGCTTGAAAACTAGCCCCGTTTGTACACATAAGCACATCAGCACAATGCTTTTAAAAAATTCAGTGTGCTGAAATCTCTTCACCAATAATAAAAATTCTCATTGATTAGTACTGAAATTTGTAAGGATTTTAAAATGGTCCACAGAATAAATGGGCAGAGAGGAGAGCAATATTGCTTATTAGCTAGAGGATTTAATTTTGCAATAACATACCCAATGAAAAATTGTTTGTCTAAAACTAATTCTTTTTGAAGCACAATTCTCACAGAATCTCTTAAGCAAGATTTATTGAGAAAAAAACGGAGTGATGAGAATCCCAGTAACTGAACTATTTCTCTTTTAAGACCAATACAGCTCCAAAGAACATTAAAAAAGAGTCTTCGTTATTTGCTTTAGTACTATCATTCTATGAATTAGAAAACTAGTTGGTCTCTTCACTGATAAGGAGGAGCTTGAAGCTGGTCATTTACATAACATCTTCCTGAATCTTTATCCATTTAGGAGTCAACTATTATACTTAATAAATATTTCTAATTTCCACAATCTTCATGAACAGAGAATTTCAACTCCCAGTGTCAGATCCTGGGAGTTGACATCCAACTTATTTGGGCCACCAGGATGGGAAGAATTATTTAAATGGGACTGATATATTATTATAATTTCTCAAGTAGATACAAATTGAAAGAAATTAGAAAACCATGAAAAAAAAACTTGCCCTGTCTTGGACACAATTGGCATATCTTTAGGAAGAAAGCTGTATGGTAGCCAAAACTCAGCATCTGGTACAATCTTTTCACACTAACACATTTGATTAAAAGGCATACGCTTTCATGTCAGTTTATGGCTTTTAATGAAATGTGTTAGTCTGGAAAGATGCTATCAGATTTCTGAGTAGGGTTGTCTGTAGCTCTACCCAGATGATAAAATCATTATGTGCTTTGTTTCAACAATTTCATTAATTGGATGCTTATGTTTATAGGCTATTTTAGTGCATTAGTCTAGATCAGCGGTCATCAACTGGTGGTCAGTAGACCACTGGTGGTCCGCGAGAAAATTTTGGTGGTCCGCAGAAAAATTATTTGCATTTTTTATATTGCACTAAATCAGGGGTCCTCAAACTACGGCCCCTGGGCCGGATACATGCAATGAATGCTTGTGTTGCTGCAGAGAGTCTCCCCCTTCAGGGTCTTTTTCTGTAGGTCGGAGGGGGCAGAAATTCTGACTTGGGGTCTGCTTCAGCCTCCTGGTGCAGGGCTTGGGGCGAAGGCTGGAGGGAAGCACTGCTGGTGGCAAAAAGCCGGAGGACCTTGTTCCAGTGGGACTGCATCATGGTCTGCAACTGGCTGACCATCTCAGCCCAGTGAACCTCCAGGGGCTGGTACCTGGCCTTGCACTCCTGCAGGTCTTCCCTCTGCTTGGAAAGCCTATGCTCATAGTCCTCAGTGAGGTGCTTCTGCTGAGCCTCCTTCTTGGTCAGATCCAATTTAAACTGAGCCAGCTGTTTTGCCAACTCTTTCTCATGGTGGCTTCTTAGCTCCAACAACTGCTTCCTGTAGGGGCCCTAAGGAGCCCGGGCGGGCAGGCGAGGAGTGGCTGAGAGGGGAGGGGTGAGTAGAGGCCGGTGAGGCACCCCTGTTGGGGTCCTAAGGAGCCCAGGTGGGCAGGGGAGGAGTGGCTGGGAGGGGAGGGGCGAGTAGAGGCCGGCAAGGCACCCCTTGATGTGAATGACATCAAGTTGGCCACGCCCACCCAGTCACATGACCACCTATCCACGCCCATCCAGCCGGTCTTTAGGCAGATCATATTAGTGGTCCATGGGATTTAAAATTATGAATTTAGTGGTCCCTGAGGTCCGAAAGGTTGGTGACCCCTGGTCTAGATGAGAGGTGGGCAACATTTTGTCCTTCAGATGTTGAATTCAAGTTCATAGCAGTAGCACCTAAATTGACCAAGGATGTGGGAGAATAGAAATTGCAGATGAGCATCTGAGAGTCACAGGATGGTTCTGCCAGCCTAGGCTACAGTCCAAAAAAGGAAGAAATTCACTCTGGATCTCCCAGCTGCTGATTTTTCATGAAGGCATCTCACAGCAGTGTACTGATTATCTATGTGAACAGGAACATAGGAAATGTTACCTATGTGAACAGAAGGATAACAAAGTTGGAAGGGATCTTGAAGGTCTTCTAGTCCAACTCTCTGCTCAAGCAGGAGAACCTACACTATTTTAGACAAATGGTTGTCCAAGTTCATCTCTACTTTTTGCGGACAGGTACAGGTAATCCTCGACTTACAACCACAATAGAGTCCCAAATTTCTGTTGCTTAGTGAGAGATCTGCTAAGTGATTTTTATCCTGTCTTGCCAGAGTTGTTAAGTGAATCACTACAGTTGTTAAATTAGTAACACAGTTGTTAAGTGAATCTGGCTTCCCTTTGACTTTGCTTGTCAGAGGGTTGCAAAAAGTGATTCCATGACTCCGAGACACTGCGACCATCATAAATATGAGTTAGTTGCCAAGTATCCAAATTTTGATCACATGACTATGGGGATGCTATAACGGTCATAAGGGTGAAAAATGATCATGTCACTTTTTCAATGCCGTTATAAGTGAACACTTCAAAGTGAACAATATTCCATATCGAGGCGAGAGAATAGTCCAAAAAGGAGGGAAAATTGGACTGTCGGTGAAGAAGAAGCGGTAAGATCGAGACTCCAAGGTGCGAGGCAGGTTTCTGCCCATAAGAAAGCGGCGATCAGGAGAAGGAAGCGAGCAGCGGCAGGAAACTTCAGAAAGTGATGGTGCAGAAAGAGAGAATTTTTATCCTGTCTTGCCAGAGTTGTTAAGTGAATCACTACAGTTGTTAAATTAGTAACACAGTTGTTAAGTGAATCTGGCTTCCCTTTGACTTTGCTTGTCAGAGGGTTGCAAAAAGTGATTCCATGACTCCGAGACACTGCGACCATCATAAATATGAGTTAGTTGCCAAGTATCCAAATTTTGATCACATGACTATGGGGATGCTATAACGGTCATAAGGGTGAAAAATGATCATGTCACTTTTTCAATGCCGTTATAAGTGAACACTTCAAAGTGAACTGTTGTCAGTCAAGGACTACTTGTATGTCAGGGTACATTGCTGTATATTGCAACCTGACCTGACTTATTCACATGACATTTAAAGCAATCCTAAAAATGTGAGGTTAGGAATAACTTCATAAAACCTGATGGGTATTAGTTGGTTTGTTTTTGAGCAGACCAAACCAGAGTTATCCTGTTCAACTCCATATTCTAAAGACACATAGCAGCCCCATAAAACTCAATTGGGCTCATTCTGCATGGCATTTCTCCTCGACTATTCAGAAAAAACACAGCTATAATGTTATTTTCACACTTGTTTTAACTTTAGCCTGTATCTTCTGAAAGTTACATCAAATCACATCTGCATGGTTTTCTTTATGTCGTTTAGGCTTTTGTTCCATAACGAATCCAACATGGGTTCTTCTACTATCTCTTCACAAGTCCCAGAGAGAAATTTAGTCTATTATTCCAAAAGACTTGTGATTTCTCAGGAGACTCTGCTTCTCATGAAATTATTGATAATCTCTAGAGACTCTGCTTCTCATGAGATTATTGATAATCTAATAGATGGTAGCCAGGAGTATGTCAGAAGCCAATATGAAGTCTCCTTTTGTTTATTTTCACATCATATTTCACCACTCGTATTGCAGGGGGGGAAATTAAAGAATTGTACCCATTTGAATACATGCACACATTAATCAGTTGGCATAAGAGTCAGCAGCTCAACTTCTCAAGGCATAAAAGATGTTATCAGAAAAACATAGTAGGTAATGGTTTGGGAGTGGAGTAGAATGAATAAGAGAGAACAATTGCTAAATGATGTCAATGTTTACATCTCTATAATCCTTTGTCACTCTTACAGATGGTCTGTGTCTTCTTCAATCTTGGGCCTTATATCAAAAGGTTCTGCATAGTGCTATTCCTAGCGCTGGACTCTTCTGGACAGAAAGCTCTGATGTTGCCCCTAGGAACTGTTGGAGTCACTATCCCAGCTTAGAGTCATAACCCTGAGTGCTCCAACTAGCCCTACGATGCCTTTGGCCTTTACTTTCCATATCATCTCCAGTTCATCTTTTAGGCTCAATTACTTCTCCAATTTCTCATACTCCATCTTTGTGATGTTGTCACATCACAAAGTCCTGATATATCTATCACAACTGCTGTCTTCTGTCTTTGTCTACCATCATGATGTCTGGTTGATTGGCCAGTACCTGCCAGTCTATCTGAATTTGGAAATCCCACAGGATCTTGGTCCCCTTATTTTCTACAGCCATCTGTGGGTTCTCCTGTTTAGACTTAAGAGGGTCAAGACTACATTCTTATCTTAAACCTGCCAAGGTTGGAGACCCCTGCTCAGCACTATCCCACCTGTACTTAAATCCCTTTCTTTCAAAGCTTAAAAGCTTATACTTTGAGAAAACTAGATATTACCATTAGGGGAAATCATTGCTCCTTTTTATTCAGGATTGGTGCAACTGTATCTAGAACCCATTCACTACTGGGTTCCATTTTTTAGGGAATAGAGGCAGCCTAGAGCATATCCAGAGGCAGCAGCCAAAGTGAAAAATGCCTGGAAAGAAAGACTTATGAAGAGTGTTTAGAGACATTGGATATATTTGGAGTGGAGAAGAGATACTTGAAGGAGAAGAATAAGTTCTATTGTGTTACCAGAAGGCAGGATGAGAAACAACTGGTTTAAACTATAAGAAAGTAGATTTTGGAGGACTTCCGGCAGTGATGTCACCGTGCCGTGGAGCAAAGTAACAGGGCTCTGTTCTCGAACTCCGATTGTTCTTGATGGAAAGCCTGTAAAGGGATCGGCGGTTCTGGAGGAAGCGACGGTGGGAAAGGGGAACTTCCAAGGACCTCGGGGGTGAAAAGCAATCCTCCTGAAGGTTCAGGAAACCCCCCTAAGTTTCCAACAAGACAGAGGCCTGCCGTTCGTGACAGGCTCAAAACGGTGACAGCCGCACAGCAGGAAGCCGAAGAGGGTGACAATATTCCATATCGAGGCGAGAGAATAGTCCAAAAAGGAGGGAAAATTGGACTGTCGGTGAAGAAGAAGCGGTAAGATCGAGACTCCAAGGTGCGAGGCAGGTTTCTGCCCATAAGAAAGTGGCGATCAGGAGAAGGAAGCGAGCAGCGGCAGGAAACTTCAAAAAGTGACGGTGCAGAAAGAGAGAACTAAGAAGGGAGAAACTTTGAGCTGAAATAGACTGAGAGTGATCAGAAGTGAATCAACCTTGATCTGAGAGTGGTGAATATATTTTCAATAAACTTTTTTCTTTCTGATTCTCGATTTGCTGGATTACGATTGTGATAACAGAGGGTGGAATCGGTCTGAGGACTGAACGAGGTGGAAAATTAGGCGGACATTTTGAACAGAGTTACGGTGAATATAATAGCGTACTTTCATAAAAAATAGACTGAAGGAGAACGGACAAGAGATTGGGACCAAAAGGACTATAAACTACAAAAGGACTACAAAAAGAGAAACTAAAATCACGGAAAATGGGCAGGCTGGAATATCCCTGTTTTCTCCCTTTTTGATTATAAAGAAGTAACTTTGTGACTTCACGAAAGAGAAGTGGACATAGTGGACATACTGAGCAGAGAGAGCCATCTAGAGGCCAAAAAGCGGATATAATTAAATAAAATGTGTAAAAGGAGATGATGCAAGAGTGAGTGGAAAGAAGATTCTATATTAGAGTAAAGAATCGGATGTTAAATGTCTGAAGGTGGATTATATGATTAAGATCACCATTTAATTAATTAATTTAAATTAATTCAGATTAATTATTAATTTAAAGCAAGAGTATTTTGATATATAAAAATAAAAATAGTTGAGCATTGTAATTATATAGTAATACTTGAATATTTATATTGTGTAACAGGAAACTAGGGAATGCATACTAGTGAATGTTAAATAGCACTAACGATATATGAACTTTGTGAACTGTAAATCATTATAAACTTGTATAGAGAAAACCAAAGTAGAATAGATAGTTATATTTACTTTAATTGATAGTTAGAAATATAGCAATAATTGAAATATATTTAAAAAGACTATATAAATCTAGTTATAGAATATATACTATTTAATTATTTAATATATAATTTATATATGCACAGAGTGAAAGAGATAGAAATGACATTACAGTAAACATTAGAATATAAGAGTATAAAGGTAGAAAAAGAAAAATTGAAAAAGTATACTATTGCATGTTATTTTGGAAAAGCTTTCTTTGGGGGCGGGGGTGGGGGGGGAATTACTAGCATGACAATAGTTATGAGGACTACCAAGAAAACAACACCACAGCTTACATCAATGACTCCATCACCAAATCTCCAATGTTCAATAGAGAGTGTTCTGGGATCGGAAAAATCAAGCTCAACCCAGAATATCCAGAATATGCAGGCTATGCTCCAAATGATTCAAGAATCAATGGAAAAAACCCAGGAAGCAATAGCAAAAAAAAAAACATGAAGAAAGAAGGAAAAATCATGAAGAGATGAAACGTGATATGGGAGAGATGAAAGGTGACATTAAAAAAATGGATGACAAAGTAGGCAGCATCCAACAATCTATTATTCAAAATGAACAAAGAATAAAGACAGCTGAGACAAAAATACAACACCTAGGCAAAACGGTGGACACAATTGAACAGAAAACCAGTTTCCCAAATAGAGAACTGGAAGAATCGATTATTTTTCTGGAGATGGATAAAGCTTCATTTTATCTCAGATTTCAAAACATAACGGAAGACAAAGAAGAAGATCTTGGTGAGAAACTGGCGGAAATCCTAGCAGAGGTCATGCAAAAAGACAAACAGGACGTACTGAGGGATATAGACGAGGTTTATAGGGTGCACACTAATTATGCATGAAGACATTGACTAGCAAAGGAAGTCCATGCCCGATTTACAAGGAAGGCAATAAGAGATGAAATCTATAAGAAAATGCGAGAAGAAACAATAACGTATAATGGAAAGGAGATACAGACTCTAAAACAGATACCCAGGAGAGTAAGAAATCAAATAAGAAATTACCAGTTCCTAACAACCCAACTAACAAGTGAGAACGTAATGTTTAGATGGCTAATACCAGAAGGTATATTGATAACATGGGAAGAATTTTTTTTAAAACTAGATTGTGTTGAGAAGTCGCAAGAATTTTTTGATCATCACTTTTCAACCGAAGGAGAACAGGAGAGTAGAGAAGAAGTGGAGAAGTCAAGAGGAAGACCAGATAGAGGGGAACGAGGAGGAACAGGAAGAAAGAAGGAGACAGGAAAAAGAGCGGAAAGAGAGAGAAGGCACAAGAGGGAAAGTACAGAGAGAGACAAGGAATACAAGGAAACAAGGACTGACCTATAAATAAAAAGGAAAATGGAAGAGGAAATCAAGATTTATAGGTCACTCTTTAAACATAAATGGACTTAACTCACAAACTAAACGAAGGCAAGTATTCACAAAACTTCAAAAATTAAAAATGGATATAGTATGTATACAGGAAGTACATATTACACAACAATAAAACAACTTACTAGTAAATCCAAAACTAGGCAAACTTTTCACATCACTATTGCAACAAAAAAAGGAGGAGTAGCAGTTTATATCAAAGAGAAATTGGAACCAAAACAAATGTACAAGGATGAGGATGGAAGAACTTTGATGATAGAGATAAAAACAGAATAGAAACAAATCCTACGTGCCATAATATATGCCCCAAATAATAATCAAAATGAATTTTATAGAGAACTTCATGATAAATTAATAGAATTAGAGTATGAGAACATCTGTCTAATCGGAGATTTCAATGCAGTCACAGATAGTAAAAAAGATTACATGAGCAATAAAAAGAACAAAACATTGCCTGACTCATTTATAGAAATGACTCAAGAATTAGTGTTGGAAGATGCCTGGAGAGAAATAATTAAAGGGAAAAGCCAATACACATATTACTCTAACCCACACAGATCATGGTCAAGGATTGATATGGCCTGGATGACATTGGGATTAAGGAAAGACCTGGAAGAAATAGAAATTATGATAAATAATTGGGCAGACCACAATCCAATTAAGGTAATATGGAAAGGACATAAAATAAAAAGGAGATGGACAATGAATCAAGAAGTACTGAAAAAGAAAATATTTTCAATTCCTTCTCCATCATTTGTGTGAATAAGAAATAAGAAAAGAAAGCAAAATCAAGAACTTCTGCAGGAAGAACTTAAAAGAGTGGAATTAGAGCTCCAGAATTATCCCCAAAGTGTAAAATTAAGAGGAGAAGAGACTTAATCAAACATAAGCTTAATCTTATTACGCAAAAGGAACTTGCACGGAAGTTGAAAATGGCAAAACAAAATTATTTTGAACACGCTAATAAACCCGGGCGATGGTTATCTTACAAATTAAAAAAAGAGAAAGAAAAAAGAACAATAACTCAACTACAGGATGAAGAGGGGGCAATGCACTACAAGAATGAAAAAAAAAAGGAATTAGTACAAAACTTCTTTCAAAACCTATATCATCAGGAAAATAAACGGAGGATAGTATTAAGCAATACCTAGATGGAACAAATTTGACTGAAATTGCAGAATCAAAAAGGGAAATTCTCAATGGAAAAATAACTATGATGGAACTGGTAGGGGCAAGAAAGAGACAAAAGAACAATAAATCTCCAGGCCCAGATGGAATACCGGTAGAATTCTATAAGACGATACAGGAACTACTAGATAACCTAATGTTGGAAATTTTCAATAATGCATTGGCGAATGCGAATATACCAAAATCCTGGACAGAAGCTCTTATCTCAATTATTCCCAAGGAAGATACGGATCATACACAAATTAGAAACTACAGACCCATTTTGCTATTGAATGTGGATTACAAGATATTTGCAGCCATTATCTCAGAAAGAGTTAAAAAAGTTTTCAATGAATTAATACATATGGATCAAAACGGTTTCCTCCCAAAAAGGAATATAAAAAATAATTTAAGAATTATAATTGACACACTAGAATATTATGAAGCCCACTCTGGAAAACAAACTGCCTTAATCTTTCTAGAGGCCCAGGAGGCCTTCGACAATTTAAATTGGAAATTCATAATCTTACAATTGGAAAAAATGAACTTTGGAGAAAAATTTACAAGAATGGTAGAAAAAATATACACAACCCAAATGGCAAGGATAATAATAAATGGGGACACCACGGGAGGCTTCAATATTGCGAAGGGAGTGATACAAGGATGTCCACTAGCCCCCCTGTTATTTATCCTGACATTAGAAGTGTTACTAATTAGGATTAGAGGTGAACAGGAAATAAAGGATTTACAAATTAAAAAAGAAGTGTAGAAGGTCCAAGCATTCGCTGACAACCTTGTATTCATACTAGAACAACCATTAGAGACAGGAACCAAATTGCTCCAGCACATAGAAGAATACAGAAGAGTAGCAGGACTCAAAATTAACAAAAAGAAAATGAAAGCAATAACGAAAAACCTTACAAAAAAACAAGAAAGAGAGTGGGAAGAGAGAACGGGTATACAAGTCACGAAAAAAATAAAATATTTGGGAATTTGGATATCAGCTAAATGCTCAACTCTGAAAGAGGATAATTATGGTAGATTAATGTATCAGGTAAAAAAGGATGTAGAAATATGGAAGAAATATTATCGTTCATAGGTAGGATTGCCTCTATCAAAATGAATATATTGCCCAGAATTCTATTCCTATTTCAAGTCATACTATTAGGGAATTAAGGAAAAGATTTTTTAATGATTTAAATAAAACAATAATGAATTATATTTGGCAAGGGGAAAAACCACGAATCAAATTAAAATCTTTACAAGATAAGAGAGAAAGAGGAGGATTTGGTCTTCCCGATTGGGAGATCTACTATCATGCAGCAACCCTTACATGGATTAAAGATTGGATATTATTAAAAAATAAAAAAAAATTTGATTCTGGAAGGGCATGATCTTCAGAAAGGCTGGCACACCTTTCTGTGGGACGGTAAAAATAAAACTCACAGCTACTTTCAAAGACTCCTAATTCGAGATACATTCTTACAAGTTTGGCAAAAAATCAAAAGAAATCACTACAATAAAATACCTACCTGGTTTTCGACAATGGAAGCACTAATATATCCAATCTATTGGACCTGGACAAAATGAAAAGATATAAAGAAATATTAAAGGAACAAGGAGAATTGAAAACAAGAGCAGAATTAAAGGAGCAAGGCATAGAAATTGACTGGTGGCTGTACTTACAGATAAAAACTAGATACGAAAAAAACGCAGAACAATATGGATTCCAAAAAGGGGAACATGAATTAGACAAGATTATATTAGGCCCAGAGGACAAAATGATTACAAAATTCTACAACTATTTGCTGAGTTATAAGATGGAAGAGGAGGTAGTGAAAGAGGTGATGATAACATGGGCACAAAAGTTCGATTACAGTATAGAACTGGAGAAATGGGAGAAGGTCTGGAGCAAAACTTATAAATTGGCGATGTCCATAGCATATAAAGAAAATATTTACAAAATGTTCTATAGATGGCATCTTCCACCAACAAGGATAGCAAAAATGTACTCCAATACATCGCCAGAATGTTGGAAATGTAAACAAAATCCAGGAACATACTACCACATGTGGTGGTCATGTCAAAAAGCAAAGCAATATTGGCAAAAGATAAGGAAATGGATCGAAGAGATAATAAACCAACAAATAGAAATGAAACTGGAACTATTCTTATTAGGGATATTTACAGGGAACCAGGATAAAAAGATGCAATATTTAATTTTACACATTATCATAGCAGCAAGAATAGCATTTGCACAAAATTGGAAGAACAATAAGATACCATCAGAGGATTGTGTGATTAAAATTTTTTTAGAGTGTGCAGAGATGGACAGGCTTACAAAAGAAATGAACAATAAAGAAGAATCAGAATATTATAAGATATGGGACGACTGGTATGAATGGCTAGACGACAGGTGTATAGGTTAAGAAAGACTAATTTTAAAGAAGGTATAGAAGTAAGAAAGGTGCTAAGAAATTGTAGAAATGGAATCGACACATAAGAAATGAAAGCATTATTGTGTAATAGAAATATATATATAAGGATGGATTTACATGTATAGTTAATTGTAAATTGAAAAAGAGGGACAAATGGATGTATAATGGATGTAAAACGATATGGAAAAATTGTCAAAAAGTAGATTGTAAAAAATATTTTTTAGAAAATGTTTAATAAAAATTATTTTTTTTTAAAAAAAGTAGATTTTGCTTGCTCATCAGGAAAAAAAAATCCTAATAATAAGAGTCTTCAAGAATGAAAGTCTGCCTTGTCAAGTAATGGATTCTCCCTTGCTTGTGGTTTGTCTTTTTTTTAACAGACGTTGGATGGCATCTGTCAGAGATGCTGTAAGAATTCAGCAGCAATGGATTTCTGCACCGATAAGTATGATAGGCTGGATGCTTTCCAATGTACTTTGCAACATTACATTTTATGATGTTCTTTGAAGCAGCAGAGGACAAGTCTTTTCGCTCTTTGACAGATTTTTAGATATTTGAGGAGCAGTTACAAATCCTGCCTTGATCTTCTATCGCCTGAACAGTAGGAAAAATTACTTCCTTTCTGGAGCTTGTACATTTCACTTAGCATAAATGAAGCCATAACAATTACAATATTTTAACATAAGTAGTAGGACTGTGCATATCTCTGAAGTTTCAGTAAAGCTTAAGCAAAGCATGTCCTTCAAGTTTCTTCCTAAAGCAAGTGGCTCCCTCACTTTCACAAGCAAAGTGGGGCAGCTGTGTTGCTTCACTTTATCTGCTCTAAATACTTTGATTGGCACTTGCATTAAGCCTCTTCTGGTTACTGCAAGTGCCAGTTGAGGTGATGAGATTTGAGGTCTTGGCAAGGAAAAATGTATTTCTTCTGCAGCACAAAATGCTCAAGACAAATCAAAGCTGCCTCACACAAACCTGGTGATTTAAGGTACTGATGCCAAAGTTCTTGTAAAAATGTCAGAATGCACTTGATAAAAACTGTGACATAAGCTGACACAACAAGACACATGAGTAGATGCGGGTAATGATTTTTCCCCCCTTAGGTCATGCAACATCAAGGTTATCCAACAGAAAAGTCACCCAACATCACTGTCATCACATGACATCCCATGTTAATTCAAAACAGGGAATTCTGAGTGTTATATCCCATAGTCCAAACATCGAAAATCCTAGTTTTTGTGTATACAAGTTCGCTTTTCTCTGTTTATAACTTGCAAAAGTGTGATTATAGTTTTGCTTAAATAAAGCCCTCTAAACTAAAGTATAGATCTTTGCCTTGTTGAAAATAGATAGAGGCAATTATTATTGAAACATTCTAGGTAGTATCATCTTCTGAATCTGTTTGGATTTATTTATAACCTGAACATGTTAAGACCTGAATTTGACAAGGGTTACTACCTTGTTACTTAAATAGAGAATAAATTCCTGATTTCAACTATCTCATCTTTGTAAAAAAAAATTGAAATAAGTAATTTCAGGGTGTGCCTTACTTTTATGTATGCTTGATGTCTAAATAAAACTATTTATCACTTCTGGGAGGCTAAATTTGTTGAAGCGTTCCAGTGGAACATATGAAAACCCAAGAAATGTCAGCTGTATGTAGAAAGAGAAAATTGTAAATGTTGAAAGTATGAATTAAAAAGTCATCTGAAGAAAAGAGAATGGAGGTAAGATTATGTCATTAAATAATATATCAAGCCAATGTAAAAAAATTTTTTTAAAAAAGTATATACTGTCCTTATTTTATGCACTCTGACTATAAAGAATATGTTCTAGAGATTAGATCCAGTACTTTGCATGAATAACCTATTTTTAAGTCTGTTTCTAGTTCCTGTTTTGATTAGGTATCATCTCTATTTAATTAATGCAAAGTTCTCATTTAAGTCACTCAGTGCTCAAATTATGAGCACTGAGTCCTATGATGTAAAAAAGATGTTGAGACTCTAGAAAGAGTGCAGAGAAAAGCAACAAAGATGATTAGGGGACTCGAGGATAAAACATATAAAGAACGGTTGCTGGAACTGGATATGTCTAGTCTTATGAAAAGAAGGACTAGGGGAGACATGATAGCAGTGTTCCAATATCTCAGGGGCTGCCACAAAGAAGAGGGAGTCAAGCTATTCTCCAAAGTTCCTGAGGGTAGGACAAGAAGCAATGGATGAAAACTAATCAAGGAGAGAAGCAACTTAGAACTAAGGAGAAATTTCCTGACAGTTAGAACAATTAATCAGTGGAACAATTTGCCTCCAGAAGTTGTGAATGCTCCAACACTGGAAGTTTTTAAGAAGATGTTGGATAACCAATTATCTGAAGTGGTGTAGGTTTTCCTGCCTAAGCAGGGGGTTGGACTAGAAGACCTCCAAGGTCCCTTCTAACCCTGTTATTCTATTCTATTATCCTATTTCAGACACATTATGGGAAAACCTAGCTCTCTGAAGAAGGCTGTGGGAAATATGATGGAAATATGGAAAAAAAAGAAATACAGGAGGACCAGCAGTAAGGCAGATGGATTCATTTACAGTGGTGATAGGTGCCCCATTGGAAAACTTAAAGGACCAGGTTAAGGAGACAAATGATCACAGAAAACATCTATCTATGTGGTTGTTGTGGGTCAACACCAACTTTTTTTGCACTTAATCAATCCTCATTGTTGTTTCAAAGTTTTGTGAAAGGGAAAAAAATCTTTCTGGATTCAGGAAGAATAAAATAACAGAATAACAGAGTTGGATGTCTATGGCTCCTCTCAGTCATCCATGGTTGTCTCAATGGTGCTTTTTCAAAAGGCAACTGGACTATGCTTTTTTCCTTGAAGAATATATTTTGCTTCTCATCCCAGAGGTTTCACCAGCTTCATCAGTTCCAACAGAGTTGGAGGGGACCTTGAGGTTCTTCTAGTCCAGTGATGGCGAACCTTTTTTGGTTCGCGTGCCAAAAGGGTGTGTGCGTGCGCTAGCGCGCGCGCGCATACCCACACCCATTCCCTCCCCCCACGCATGCGCACACACACCCGCGCTGCCCCTGCGCATGTGCCCCCCCCGCGAATGCGCAAAGGCCTCACTGAAGCCTGGGATGGTGAAAAACGGCCCAACGGGAAAACTGGAAGTTCGGAAAAACGCACTTCCAGTTTGCCCGTTGGGCCGTTTTTCACACTCCGGGGCTTCAGGAAGCTCCCTGAAGCCTCCGGAGTGCAAAAAACAGCCCAACGGCAAACCGGAAGTGCGTTTTTCTGAACTTCCGGTTTGCCGTTCGGCCGTTTTTCGTACTCCGGGGCTTCAGTAAGCTTCCCTGAAGCCTCCAGAGTGCAAAAAACAGCCCAACGGCAAACCGGAAGTGCATTTTTCCGAACTTCCGGTTTGCCCATTGGGCTGTTTTTCACAC
Organism: Thermophis baileyi; assembly: GCA_003457575.1. Taxonomy (NCBI): domain Eukaryota; kingdom Metazoa; phylum Chordata; class Lepidosauria; order Squamata; family Dipsadidae; genus Thermophis; species Thermophis baileyi. The sequence continues at coordinate 1,179,860 of QLTV01002686.1, forward strand.
TCCGGGGCTTCAGGACACTTCCCTGAAACCTCCGGAGGGCAAAACGGCCTTCCCCAAGGCCGAAAATCAGCTGGCCAGCGCGCACATGTGCCCTGGAGCTGACATAGGGCAACGCCTCGCGTGCCCTCTAATATGGCTCTGCGTGCCACCTGTGGCACGCGTGCCATAGGTTCGCCATCACTGTTCTAGTCCAATCCCCAACCTTTAACCATTTCAGACAAATCGTTATCCAATCTCTTCTTAAAAACCTCCAGTGTTGGAGCACCCACAACTTGTGGAGGCAAGTCATTCCACTGATTAATTGTTCTGTCAGGAAATTTCTCCTTATCCCTAGGTTGGTTCTCTCTTTGATAAGTTTCCATCCATTGCTTCTTGTTCTGCCTTCAGTGCTTTAGGGAATAGGTTCTTCCTTGTAGCAGCCCCTTAGAAAATTAATGATGCTCTTTGCCCTGTATCAACTGTTTTTGGGAGACCACTGAATGTTTTTTCTCTTCTAATAACTTCCATCACAAAGGTACACCTCTACAAGAAGAAAGGGAATCGACAAGTCTGCGAAAATCATAGAGGAATATCACTGCTTTCCATCACAGGCAAGATCCTTGCCCAAGTGTTGCTGAACCGCCTGACTGACCACCTGGAACAGGGTCTATTACATGAGACACAGTGCGGTTTCCGCAAAGAGCGTGGCACTGTGGACATGATCTTCGCAGCCCGACAGCTCCAAGAGAAATGTCAAGAGCAGAATCGTGAATTGTACACCACCTTCATGGATCTCACCAAGGCTTTTGACACTGTCAGTCGCGAAGGTCTGTGGCGTATCATGTTGATGTTTGGGTGCCCTGACAGATTCATCCTGATGGTACGTCAGTTCCACCATGGCATGACAGCTTGTGTTCTGGACGATGGAGAAGCTTCAGAGGCCTTTCCCATTACAAACGGCGTCAAGCAAGGGTGCATATTGGCACTGACCCTGTTCAGTATAATGTTTTCAGCCATGCTGTTCGACACCTTCTAGAGCAGTTCCTTGGGAGTTAGCCTGAGATGCAAGGAAACTGTTCAACCTGCGAAGACTCCAGGCTGTCACCAAGATAAAGGAGACTGTGCTATGTGACCTCCTCTTTGCTGACGACTGTGCCCTGAATGCTGGATCAGAGCAGGAAATGCAAGCCAGTGTGGACAAATTCGCAGCAGCTTGCGACAACTTCGGCCTCCTCATCAACACAAAGAAGACCGAAATGATGCACCAGCCAGCTCCGAAAGCCCAACACCAAGAGCCCATCATCACAGTGAAGGGACAAAAGCTGCAAACAGTGGACCAATTTACATACCTTGGCAGCATCCTCTCCCGTGCAGTGACAATTGACATTGAGGTAAACTGCAGAATCGCCAAGGCAAGCTCTGCATTTGGAAGACTACTGACCAATGTGTAGGACCACCATGGAATAAGCCTTGCTACAAAGCTCAAAGTCTACCGAGCAGTAGTGCTAACTACCCTGATGTATGCCAGTGAGACGTGGACTGTATACAGGAGGCACGCTAGGCAATTGAACCACTTCCACACGACCTGCCTCCGCAGACGTCTGAGGATCCGGTGGCAGGACAAGGTGAAAGAAAAACCGGTGGCAGGACAAGGTGCCAGACACAGAAGTCCTCTCCAGAGCAGGCTGATGATGAAAGCCCAGACACGCTGGGCAGGCCATGTTGCAAGGATGCCAGACCATCACATCCCCAAACAGCTCCTCTATGGTGAGCTGTCTCAAGGAAAGCAATTGCACGGGGGACAAAGGAAGTGATACAAAGACATGTTGAAAGCCTCCTTCAAGCCCCTGGATATCGACACCACCTCCTGGGAAACCCTGGCACAAGATCCAGACTACCCCCACCCTGCTGGCCTTCCGGAAAGCCGTGAAGACCTGGCTGTTCCAGCAGGCTTGGGGCCATTGATCTTGCCTCTGTAATTTGGTGAGATCCGCCCATGAAACAGTGTGTATGAGTTTTTAGTTGTTTTTTTTGAATATTTTTAATATGTTTCTTTTTAATAGTTTTTTTAATATTTTAATAATGTTTTTTTTTGTTGTAAGCCGCCCAGAGTCCTCTGGGAGTTGGGCGGCATAGAAATATAAATAAACTTGAAACTTGAAGATTGATCGACATGGCACATGCTGATCCACCAAGGCTGCCAGACATTTGAAGACAGAAGAACAACCACAGCACAAGAGAAGCAAGCACTCCGCAAAGCCAGAGCTGCAAATGCTGCAACAATGATGCCCACACATGTCTGCCCAACATGTGGCAGAACATTTTGTGCCCGTATAGGCCTTACCAGCCACCTGCGGACACACCGTGGACAGCCCACAACCCGTTAGATGTCAAGGACCTCTTCGAACACGATGGACAAACATCATCATCACAATGGTCAAGTAAGAAGCAGCAGAGACCAGAATACAGATAGTCCTCGACTTACAACAGTTCTTTTAGTGATTGTTTGAAATTATAATGGCACTGAAAAAAGTGACTTATGACCCTTTTTCACACTTATGACCATTGCAGTATCCGATGAACAAAATTCAGATGCTTGGCAGCTGACTCATATTTATGATGGTTGCAGTGTCTCGGTATCTTGTGATTTGCAGCCTTCTAACAAGCAAAGTCAATGGGGAAGCCAACTATTTTACTAATTTAAAACTATAGTGATTAATTTAATAACTGTGGCAAGAAAGGTCGTAAGATGGGGCAAAATTTACTTGACAAATATCTCACTTAGCAATAGAAATTTTGGACTCAGTTGTGGTCATAGGTCAAGGACCACCTGTTACTTGCTTTCTGTTTTATGTGCTGTGTAAACAAATTCTTTGCTGAATACAAGCAGGTTTTACCAGAAGGAGCCTTTTCTTGAGTTTTAATGTTCACCCACTATGGTTCATTTTATCAGTTTTCAATAGTATAGACTGTGCTTTATTTCTTGAATTTGGGAATGTAGCATATTATTATCATCACACAATAGCTCTTTGCAGTGCTGGGATTCAAATTATTTAACAACATGGCTGCCATGGGAGGCGTGGCCCATCTCCATCCTCGAGCTCCACCACAATGTGGGATGAGCCTCCCACGATGGCCAATCTGACCCTGGGCAAACCGGTTGTTAAATTACACCCCCCTGCTATCAAAGTGGATCCTGGGCACTGCGCTGCAATGGAGAAATGGGTAACAGCGCGGCCGGCATGAGGGAAGGCGGAGGAGCAGGGAAAAGAAAGAGGGAAAGTGGCATTCTCCTTCCCACGCGCCAGCTGCTTCATTCCCCGTTTCTCCATTGCAGCGCAGCACCCAGGATCCATTTTGATAGCGGGGGGGGGGTGTTAATTTAACAAACGGTTCACCCAAACCGGTGTGAACCGGCTGAATCCCATCTTTGTCAGATGGTATCTTTTACGTCATTTTCCCATGGTAACTTGTTTAGTGCAGTTTTATTTTGCCCTTCCTCTAAAAGCTCTAAGAAGCTTCTTCTAAGCAGATCATCTCTTATTTTAACTTCAGCAACAATGCTGTGAAGTAAATAAGGTTGGAAAAAATTATTAGTCCAAAGTCATCCAGAAGCTTCAACTGAAGACTTGAACTTGAACTCCAAATTCCAGACCAGAATTTAAAAAAAATGCCAAAGGAGGTATCCGCGCCAACTGTAAAGAGTGAAAGCATATGGCTCACACTAGCATTGGCAGTGGCATATGGCCATAAAATCTGGCATTTTGACATAACCACTGCATTCCTCAATGCTGAGTTAGAGGAAGAAATTTACATGGTTCAAGCACCAGGGTATGAAATTAAAAGGCCTAACATGGTGTATAAATTGAACAAGGTCATTTACGGGCTGAAGCAGTCAGCCAGGAATTGGAATATCTGTTTAGATAATGCATTGAAGGGTCTTGGGTTCAAGAATTGCAAGGCTGATGGTTGCATGAACGCTGGAAAGTTACAAGGTGGGGATTGTCAACTATTAGCATTTGTGGATGATCTTTGTTTCATTGCAAAGGATGTATCACAGGTAAAAGAATTTGCTAACAAGTTGGAGAAGAAATTTGAATTAAAGAATTTGGGAGAAATACAAAATTATCTTGGTGAAGAGATCCAAAAAACTGAGAAAGTTGGTTATGTTCTCAGTCAAAGAAGAAAAATTGAACAGTTGTTGGAGAGATATAATATGAAAGATTGTAATACTGCTCCAACACCTATAAGTACAGATTTTCATAACAGTTTGGGTGAGGACGAAAGTGAAGCCTGTGATCAAGAGATATATCAGTCAGCAATAGGGAGCCTGTATATATCTGTCACAGTGGTCCAGACCAGACATAGCTTGTGCAGTAAGCATCTTGAGTCGCTTTACTGATGCACCAACGCAATTGCATTGGATGGGTATAAAAAGGATTCTCAGGTATTTGAAGGGAACTGTGAACTTGGGTCTTCAAATACAGGA
>QLTV01002686.1:1190469-1226003 GCA_003457575.1 Thermophis baileyi
TTAGATGGCCTCTGGAGAAATGAAACTTGGTGGAGTGACGGCCGCGTGGTCGCCTTAGAACAAAGAGCTTCTCTCTCACAAGGCTGGGAAAAGTTAGTTTCAATTATTAGGGGTATTCCTTTAGTGTTTAAGTGTTCTGCGGAACTTCGGCAAAGTTAGGCTATGTTCAAATGTAGATTGAGCTCGTCTGGTAGCAGAAGCTGGTTTTATTATTTAAGTCCTGGGGTTTTATTACTTTGCAAAGGAGATTTAAGATGTATTTTCCTTTGGCACTGGCAATTACCGATTAGTTCTCCCTTCTGAGCAGGGAGAAGTCTCAACTCTCCACTTAAACAAAGACTTTTGTGAAGGAAAACAAAAACAAAAACAAAGTCTTTTGCAAGGAGTAGTTTAAAAACTCTTTCCTCTCCCAATGAACGGAGCACGCTGTGCTTCAGGGCTTCGGAAGATATACGCCGGGGAATTTTACTCACTGTTCCAGGAGTCGGATGTTTCACTCTCTCTTTTAGTTCAATTTGATTGAGATCTCTGGTTTCCGATCTCTTTTTCTTTGGATCTCCGGGACCACGAGGTTAGTCTTTTTTATTTCTTTTATTTTCCCTCTTTCCGATGGCCCTAGATCCTAATTGTTATTTCTCCTGTTAACAATCCAAAACTTGCGATGAATACAAAAAAATTCTTTAAGTCTTAGCGTCTTTTAGGACATCATCCCGGGAGTCTTCCTTCCAGCTTCTGGAAATTTTTATAAAATAAAGTACTCTTGGTACATACCACCAGAGAAATTGTCTAGAAGGTGTAAAGGCACTTCAAATTCATGTTGCAAATGCGAATATTGCGATGAAACATTTCATCATGCTTGGTGGACGGAAAAGTGCTAGAAAGTTTTGAATTCAAATATATGCACTCATTCCAAGGATTTTAAATACTAATATATGATTGAGGGCAAAGGTCTTTATTTTGGGACTGATATACAGTTAGAAAACGTCATGTAAACTTCCCTGTGTTTATGATATTTATAAAAAAAGATTATTGTATGCACAAAGATGGAAAGATTCAGCTCTACCTATACTAGAGGAATGGTTGGTGAAGATGGTAGAAGTTTTTGAGATGGATAAATTGATTTCTTTGATCAGAGAAAGAACAATATCTATGCTTATTGTTAACTGGAATCTCCTTATAGACTTTTCACATGAAACAAAAAAATGAACTTATGATTTATGGTTTTGATCAGAGGTGGTATTCAGCCGGTTCAGACCGGTTTGGGCAAACTGGTAGTGACGACCTGCGGGTGGGGGTGGGCCCGCCCACCTGCCCCAGCACTATGACATCCTATGTAGGCACCTTTTAAAGCTGTGTGCATGCGTGCAAGCCCCGCACGCGATCAAAGCGCATGCGCGGAAAGAGCACGTCCGAGCAAAGTGAGCGCACATGCATGCACACATTTGCGAACTGGTAGGGAAAGTAAGTGAATATCACCTCTGGTTTTGATGAGTAGCAAGATAGATAATAGAAAGAAGAGAGGCATGTTGTGGCTTTACAGAAAAAGGTAAAATTATAATTATACATTTATTGTATTTATAATTGTTCTTATAATTGCTATAAAGAAGATTGGGGGAGTCACTTCTTTAGTTTTTGGGGGTTGTTTTTGCTTCTTTTCTATTTTTCTTTTACTTTTTTCATTTTTTATATTTTTAGCTTTTGATTTCTTTTCTTTTTTCTTCCTTACTTTATATAAGTTTGTATCTTTTAAAAAAATTAATAAAATTAGAAAGAGTAATAAACCTCTAGACTTTTCTCTACCTAAATTATGATTATATGAAGATGATGGGGAGGATTTCTTGATTTTCAGTGTGAACTCTTCGTTAGAACTCTACAATGACCAACTGATGTCAGAGATTTGTGAATTTTAAATTAGGGTAGAACACAGAACATAGAATAATAGGGTATGAAGGGACCTTAGAGGTCTTCTAGCCCTAGCTGGAAACCTTATACGAACAATAGCAATAGCACTTAGACTTATATACCGCTTCATAGTGCTTTTACAGCCCTCTCTAAGCGGTTCACAGAGTCAGCATATTGCCCCCAACAATCTGGGTCCTCATTTTACCCACCTCGGAAGGATGGAAGGCTGAGTCAACCTTGAGCCGGTGAGATTTGAACCGCCAAACTGCAGCTAGGAGTCAGCTGAAGTAGCCTGCAGTGCTGCACTCTAACCACTGTGCCACCTCGGCTCATACAATCCCTTTCACCTGTGTAAATCATACAAATACACTATTATAATACCTGACTGCATATAGTTAGGGCCCAATTATATGGTAAGGTTAACACTTATCTAAATCAGCTCAACTAAACAGATATAAAAAATAATGACAAGGGCAGGAGATTTCAAAGTACCAGGAAATCACAATTCCGAATCTTATTTGTTTCTACTTTCTTCACATTTTCTGTCTTTGACCGGTTGGCAGATTCAAGCCAATAATGATGTAACAAAGGTTCTTCAAAACAAGAACCAAACGCCACACTGTTAGCCTCTTGGAGGGAAATGTCTCATTTGCAAAGTTGTAGAACATCAGTGGCTTGATTTACAAGTATTGATAAAATGGTGTTGTGGTTGCCCTCATTGAGAATTTCCAATTCTACTAGAAGCAAAATTAGTTTTTCTCAATGTTCTGCCAGATTGGCCATGAGCTTTCAAGTTAGAAGGATGTTAGGAGCAACAATGGGAATGGAGTGGATTCAAGTGAGGTGTTCAAGATTTTTAATCGATCTTCCTCCTACCTGAAGAACACAAAGAAACTTTCTAACATCACTGACTGATTTATTTCTTACTAAAGAAGAATTGCAGATTTTCATAAGGTTGAGTATGCTTTCTTATTTATACCAGAAATTAGATTTAGTCTTCAGGTATTAAAAAAAATAAAAAAAACAGGCAACATTTTCATGCCTTTGTGGACAGCTGATGCTGCAGTGAGCCGTGAAATGATATAAAATGGGAAATCACTTATATAGGCAGAACAGGGAATTTCTTAGGAGTGGATTGCAGACATTTCTTTTTTTCTTTAATTGCTAAAGTTTGTTTTAGGTTTACATTATAGTTGATGTGTCTCAAAATCATGTCACAGACTTTCTTCTGTTGTTATTTATTTTGGAGAGCATTAAATTTTGGATGCATTAAAATAAAGAAAGAGATTAAGGGACACGTGCAATCTTGGGGAATAATTATTACTCCAATTTCCATCCTGGCTCCAGTATCCTAGACAGGAGGAAAAAAACAGTATTTTTTAAATAATATTGAGATTGATTGTAGAAAGATAAAAGGCTATTAGATCAAAAAGGGAAATATTGATTAAGATTAATGTTATAATATTATATTATATTAAACTAATAAATAAAATATTGTATTGTGATATTGATTAAGTTTTTCTTCTTGTTTGATTAATGAGCAGGCTTAGAGGACTCAACTATTTCCCCACAAAATATAGGCAATTCTGAATTTCCCCAGTGGAATGTGGTTTCATCCGCAATACCCAAGGAGAGATGGCCTATGATATTCCAGATCTGATGAATACTAACTTTCCAAAATTCCATTCAATATAGCTACAGAAACCCTTGTAAGCTGCAATTCAGCAAAATTTGGACTATGTGAATGTTAGTTCTCATATGGCAAAATATTTCAAGGCAAAGAACAGATGGAATCTTATTTCCCACCCCCAAAGTTTCACTTTATTAGATTTTATACAGTAAGCAGAACTTTCATTTGATACTCCGTGGAATTCTGGGTTTAAACTTTTCTATAATTAACTTTATTTAACAGAATTGAATTGGTTCCAATCCAGACTCCTGGGAGAAGCCTGACCAATTGTCCCTCACTGCATACTTCTGTAGTAGGAAACAGATTTCAACTTCATCTTTTCCATTATCCAGTTAGACTTCATATTTAATTGCTGGCTTCTAATGTACAGTAGTAATAATTGTTTTGTTACATCACAACAAATGGTTATTTCCTATCAGATCCATGGTTCTGCCATTCTTCAGGGGAAGGGGGGGACCATTGGTTACATTATTTACTTTATTGCTTTCTTCCTTATGTATCCCATAACCTGTATCCTATTGATTTATAACCTTTAGCTTGGTGCCAGGTGCTCTGGGATTTTCGCACCTTTTGGGGAATATAAGGGGAGGGAGGGCCATGTGGATTGTATCGCTCGAAAGCTGGCAGAGGATGACCCTGAGAAAGTTCCCTTATCGCGTTCTCAGAACGGCTGGTACATTAACATCTTCACACCTGTGGATTGGCTGAATCCACATCGGACTGTTGGGAGAGGTTTCTAATTCATTTTATCCTAACTTTATTGCCTGAGGGCCCTCAGAGCCTGCTTTTCTTTCATCTTGGTATCACTCCAGTTCAATAAAAGGTTCCTTTTGAAATGCCAAGTTTCAAGAGTTTTTACTTTCTTGAATGAGGAGGAGAGGCCGGACCTTACATTTCCTTTTTAAAAGTTTTTTTAAATCTTGTCTTTATTATTTATAAGTAATTCAAAATGCTAAACACACCTAATATCTCTTTCTCCTCCTATTTTCCAACAACAACCCTGTGAGGTAAGTTGGGCTGAGAGAGGATAAATTGCCCAAAGTCACCCAACCAGCTTTCATGCTTAAGGTCAGACTGGAACTCACAGTTTCCTAGTCAGCACCTTAACCCCTACACCAAACAGGCTCTCTAGTTTATCTTATACTGGTAATGCTAAATTATATATATCTTTAAGAAGCTCATAAGCAGGTAATAAGCAACAGCACCTTTCTGCTTCTCTTTTTTTCGCAATTGATTGAGAAGTGTTTATCTGTAATATTTCAGATAACATACAGCTATCTAGTCTAGCAGTCATTGATTGCCTTATCCCTCATGATCTAATTTCCATTTAAATCTAACCTGACTGGTAGAATGACAGGCAGGCAGGCAGGCAGGCAGGCAGGCAGGCTTTTCTGACCTAGGCTTCACTAAATCACAAAACAGACTCCTTGTCCCTAAAAAAACCCTTTTTATTTGGCTAATGTGAATTCCTAGCATTCACATCCATCAAAGTCCCAGCAAACAGTCTTTCAAGGGTGAATTGCAACCACAGACCTTATCAGTCCTTGGATAATTGCCAGGCCGATAGCTTCCAGATGCAACGCTGTACAAGGAAATACTTGCAAGGAGTCTTTCAGATAAGCAAATGTTCCCACTAATAATACGAACTAATTGTCTCCTGCAAACACCACTCCCCTTTCGCTCCTATTTATTCCTTATGGGAGGGGCCATTCAGCCTCCCCTTGTGCCTTTACTCCCAAGTCAACCTCTGTTCCTTAATTGTTCCCTTCTCCTGACAGCTCTGTGCATGCGCACATCAGGAACAGGCTCCAGCTGTTCTTCAGCCCCACTTATCTCCGACTTCGAAGGTAGCTGATAACTGTCGGATGGCCCTGGCCCCATCTCTGCCTCTGACACAAAGCACTCATCAGAGCCATCCCCAGACTCCAGGACTGGCCCATGTTCCTCCCCAACCTCCTCACTGTCTGAGTCTGCCACCAGCTCCACTGGCCACTGGCAGGCCACAACACAGGCAGGCAGGCAGGCAGGCAGGCAGGCAGGCAGGCAGGCAGACAGACAGATGATAGGTAGGCAAACAGACAGACACATATTTTGTGCCATCAAGTCAGTGTCTATGGAGACTCTCAGTCATCTAGGTTATGGTTGTCCCAAAAGTGCTTTTTCAAGAGGCAACTGGACTTTCTGGTTTTTCTTTGAAGATGTTTCACTTTTCAGAAAGTCCAGTTGCCTCTTGAATAAGTATTTTTGGGACATCAAGTCAGTGATTACTTCGGAACTTCCTGGACATGTTTCTGCAGTTTTCTTGGCAATGATTTTGGAAGTGGCTTACCATTGCCTCCTTGCTGGGTGACCCTAAGAAAAAGTGACTAGACCAAGGTCCCTAGCTGGCTTTGTGCCTAAGGTGGGACTAAAATTCATGATTTAATCACTACACCAAACTGGGTGGTCTCTATGATTTTTAAGATCCAGGAATTATAGTTTCCAATGGACCACAGTAGATGTCAGTTAATCTTGTATAAATGACATTTCTAAAGTAATTTGTACAAGACAGATCAGATAGCAATATATTTGGCAATAGAGAAGAAAAGGGGAAAAAAAATCTACCCTCAACATTAGCACACACAGCCAATAGAACAAGTGTTAGGGGAAAGTAAGGGATAAAGTTCATTAGCATCTTGGATTACATCCTAAACTAAAGAAGCATTAAAAGATGGCAGTGTTTGCCACATACCAGGTAATCACCATGAGATACATATTTCAGAACCAATTTTATGGTTGTATTGCCCATATAGTTGTGTTCTATCATCCTGTATATATGATTTTTGAAAAAACCACTATTTTCAGTACAGCTTACTCTGAGGTAAGTTTGTGTGATAGTTTTAATTGCTTTATCATTAATTCTGTCATGTCAGGGAATGTTAAGAAGATAATAATATTCACACCCATACTGCAACCACCATTATCATCAAAAACCAGGAAGAGTTTTCCCTGGATGTTGAATGAGAAGCCACAAGACCAACTGTAACTTTAATCTTCCCCCCAGAATAACGATAATATGTGTAGCAAAGAACTAAAGTTAACTCTCATGCTATGCATGAGTTAAGTGGCCTTTGGGTGTGAATAAGTCAATATCTATGAACTTTACTGTCCAATATTGCTAAGCAGAATTTATTAGCTGGAATGGCATAAGATCAAAATGTTGATATTACCCACAAAGCTTCAGAGTTGAAGTAATTAAGGGTGAAGAACCTAAAGGCATTTTTGATAGGAAGGTCAAAATTAAAACATTTTATCACCTGCTCTCAGAACACTACAGTTAACCTACAGTTACCTTTTTGACCCAAGCAGTTATAAGGTGCTGGATTACCAAACATCCATTAAGTAAAACAGAACAATTGAATAAACCATTTTCAGTTGTTTTGCTTAGAAAGCTTTTTTTTTTCCTGTGCAAGAAAATGAAATTGTACTACCATTAGTGGTCATTCAGGAACTTATGTTATATACAAATCTATGCTTATTTCAAGTGCATTACAGAGAAAACTCAACCAAGCAACTCAACAAACGAGCCCCTTTGGTTCTCTCATCAAGAAGTGATTGGTTATATCTTTACTTTTCTGTGCCTATTAATGTGTCCATCTGGACATACAGGGATCCCACTGAAATAAATTCAAATTGTTCTACATTGTGTTGCCTAGAGCTACTCTAGATGAAACTTATCCAAAGTTAACATTCATTGCAACATCTAACTAATATAGAACAAGGGTTATCGCCGTTCCATTTCTGACTTTATAGAGATTATCAGTATGATTTTAGCCAAACAGATAAAGCTAAAGTTGATGACCCAATTAAAAATAGTGTCAGTTTTGGAAGCCAACTTTTCTTTTTCAGCTTCCTAATTGCCACATATTTTAGCCTGGGAAATTGGGAAGGGGGTTTGGTAGGAGGGGTGGAAGATTAGACATAACAACGTTCTTTACTCTGGGAGTCAAGGACACTTGCCTGCATCTGGATGGGACTGACTGGGGGTTGTCTCCAGTTGAATGTGAAGATTGGATTGGACCATGTGATGAACTTATGTGTGTGGGGAAGGGTTGTGAACTTTCAACTGGGTGGGGAAAACCTGGAAGCTTCAGATTTGGGTTTTCCCAGATGTGCCAACATGACATCTCTAATAAATTGGAACTTTGAGGAACTTCTAGCCTTGGAGTATTATTTTGTTGGGGGTGTTTTCTGGAACCCTGACAAATAGTCCATGCAATTATTAGACTCGATAAAAGCCAGTTTGGTCTAGTAATTAAGGCACCAGGCTACAAAGCAGAAGATTGTGAATTCAAATACCATCTTAACAATGAAAGCCAGCTGCCCCAATCATTCTCAGGGGTTGTTCTGGGTAAAATAGGTGATTGTGCCAGTTATTCTCTCTCAGCCCAACCAACCCCACAAAGTTGTGTGGGGAAATAGGTGGAGAAAGACGTGTTGGGTATTTTTGCTGCCTTGAATTGTTTGTAACAATAATATAATGACAGGGGTGGGCAGCCCAGGGGTGGGTTCTGGATCCGTTTGCTGCCGGTTTGCTCAGGGTTGCCACGTGTGCGTGCGAAAGCAAAAGAAGCAAAAATTCGCTTCTGCACAGGCACAGAAGCAAAATCCAAGATGGCGGTGCCCACGGAACACATCGAAAGAACCGGTTCTGTGACATCATCACCGGTTTACTAATGGTTCTAAAGAACCGGTTAGAACTGGTAGGAACCCACCTCTGAAACAGCCATAAAGATGAGCAGGTTACCAATCAACCAAAATACAATCCTGTGGAGGCAAGTGTGGCTGGTCGTAAGTCAAGGACTACTGCAGTTTGTGATTCATGAAGACATCCTTTTTTGCACACGTTGCTTCCCAACTTGGTTCATCCTACAGCCTACATTCATGCCTTTGATTTTTTCCTTAAATGTAGAACTTCGTATTTTCCCCTGCTGAAATTCGTTTTGAAAATTTCTGCTCATTTTTCCAACTTGTCAAAACCTTATACTGAATTAGACGGAGACTAAAAGTGAGAGTATTAGCTAAAGTTGGATATCATCTGCATACTGATGACAAATTAGGCCAAAACTTGGTTAACCTCTCCCAACAATCGTGTACAAACAGTATGTGTCAAAAAAAAAAAAAAGACATAACAATGAAACACCAACATTATATAAAAAAAAAAAATAAAAAAAAAAAAAAAAAGACAGTACAATGGAACACCAACATCATTGCCGAGAAGTTAAGTTTTATCCTAGCATCATTTCTGTTTGTATGGAAACAGCCATACAATAGAAGTAAAGTCATAATCAGAGGGTAGCTTTCTCGTGCAATCATATGATCTCTCCAAGAAAATAGTATTGACAGTATGAAAGCTGCAGAAAAGTGTAGGAAAATCAATAGTGTCACACATCTTGTTTCTTCTTTCACAAAATATGATCCCTGCAGAAACTCAAGGCAGGTTTTTTTTTTTTAATGCTAAAATCACATTCTGAAGACTAATTCAGCTGAATCTACTGGAAATACTTTTTTAGCTGAATAAACCAGAACCTGAACCTGGAACATTATTTCTGCATAGGCCACGATGTATAAGGAAGCTGTGCTTCTTTCTCATATTTTATCTTTCCTTTCCTTTTTCAAATTTGTTTTTACAGGATTGAGGAGCTGGTTGGGTTTTGTTCCAGAAACAATCCAAACTAGAACATTTCAGGTGATAAAATGCTATGGATGGATATCTTTCATCCTTAATTTTCCTGGTGGTTCTTTCTGTGCCGAATTCCACTTTCCATAATAAAAAGAAATAAGATTGCAAGCAGCTCTGCAGTTATTCTAATAAATTTCACCGGAGTTTATAGCATTGTAAATCCCAAAATATCTTTGGTTTGAATATATATTGTTTCTACCTCTTAGCAAGTGCATGTCTCAGAATCAAGAGGTTTCCTTATTTCTTTTCTTTTTTTCTTCCAGACCTTCTCTATCACGTTTTCCAGGGGCATCAACAGAGGTCAACCTATATTAAAATATGCGACAACATTGTACTGATCATGCCCACAGGCTGTCTTTACTGCTCTTCTTGAATAAATGTCCTACACGAATGCCTGAAAGCAGGTTTGAAGAATTAAAAGGAGGAATAGTGGGAAATGACAGATGTGCATGGATACATAACCATCATGCTTTTCTTTTTGCAATAGGTAGTGTATGCAGAATGGGAAAAAAGGAGTAGAAAATAGAGTGTCAAAAGAATTAAAGGCACACAGTAAGAAAAATCCAATAGCTAAAACTAGTTTAAACATTATTCATTATGACGTTCCATACTTGACAATCCTCACGAACAAGTCTTGCTTTTATCACATATATGCATCAATTCATGTGTTCACTTTTGTTGTTTGAACTGCTCACATTTTTTTTTCAAGAGCTCACCCACAGCATCTCACAATTCCCCCCTTCCTCTCAACACACTTACTCTCCCCTCATATTAAGGATATGTTGCTCTATGGATACAAAGCTCAAAAGATGTTTTGTAGCATAGGTGGGCACAAGCACCTCACCTGTCAAAACCTTCTTCAAGAATCAGCACTTTTTTTAATGTCATCCACAGGTATTTTTCACTTCAATGTTCCATCAAACATTCTTTTCATGCTTGTATTTCATGTAACTCCATACATTTTGCCAGTCTGTAACATAATTTTTTTTTCACTGTTTCAAAAGGTTTCCACATCTTCTTTCGTTGTGTCTATTCTTTGTCCGGGGGGGGGGGGATTACAGTATTTTGTAAAGCTTTTTTATATAAAACCTGTCATCTCTCTTCCTGCAGTCATTGTACTACTCTAGATTTTTTTTTTCACTTTTATTCCATTTCTACTTTTTCCCAAGGTCCTCCATTCTTAATACAGTCCCATATTCATAAGCTATCATCACCCTTATATTCCTTATAAATCATCTCAATCTTTCATATCAGCAATCAAATTACTCATACTTTTATATCTTTATTCATTCCTTTGCCAAACATACATAATATACCTAGGACTAAACTGTACTTTTGAAATTGTATATTTGAAACAAACTGACTTTTTCCTATGCACTCACCACAAATCACCATTGCTGGGTGTCTAAACAGCCCCAAATCTTTTTCTGTTCCATCTTTGTTGCTCCCACTCAGGCATTCATATAATCTAGTAAAATCTAATAATTTCTTCCAAAACCATATACACCATTTACTCAAAATATAACATGCAGCTATTACCAATCTACAAATTCCTACTTTTCAAATCATTTGCAAGAACTTACTGTAGATGACACTAGTTAGCAATAGCAATAGCAATAGCACTTAGACTTATATACCGCTTTACAGTGCTTTACAGCACTCTCTAAGCGGTTCACAGAGTCAGCATATTGCCCCCAACAATCTGGGTCCTCATTTTACCCACCTCGGAAGGATGGAAGGCTGAGTCAACCTTGAGCCGGTGAGATTTGAACCGCTGAACTGCTGAACAGTCAGCTGAAGTAGCCTGCAGTACTGCACTCTAACCACTGCGCCACCTCGGTTCATACTTTCTGATGTATATTTTAGCCCTCTCATTCATAATTAAATGTAAACCTTGACTTCCTTGCTTTTATTCATCTACCTTACAGGATCAGACCTCCTTCATTCAGGTCTACTACAGTGGTACCTCGATACTCATTGGTTAATTGGATGTGTGAGGAGTACCAAAAATAATGAGTCCAAACAAATTTTTCCCATAAGGAATAAGGTAGTGAGTCACAAGGCAGATGACACCGACAAGTTCTAGCTTGTGTGTGGAGTATCAAACAAACCATGAGTACCGGGACAAAATTTTCACATCAAAATGCGTTGAATATAAAATTTTATTTATTTATTTGGAAAATTTATATTGCTGCCTACTCGCTCACAGCGATTCAAGGCAGCTTAAACAAAATAAAAACAGAATTTAAACAAATGAAAATAATTTAAAAATGAAAATAAAATAAAATAATAACCCCCCCACCCCACAAATTTGATGAGTTTCAAAGCAGTTGAGTAGCAAGGTACCACTGTATCTTTTTTCTCTTTCTCTTAGTTTCATAGGCACACAATGTATCTTTTTTTTAAAAAAAATTATTTAATTCGCTACCAGTTACTCCTCTTATAGTCCAAGTTGTAATCTTCTATAGATAGGCCCATACAGACTGACATTCATTCTTGGCTCTGGTCAATCAAGGCTATTGTATAACCTATTTTTGTCAGATACAGACTATTTGAAGTGTGTTGTCAGCTTTAGTTGTACACCTGGTGTTACGTACGGAGGTATGTAGCTGGAATTTGCATATGCCTCCCTGATTGGCTGATCAGACGGCGGGAAATATAAACCGCTGTCAGTGGTCAGCTAGCCTGCCGGAGCTCTTTAAATAGAGAGCTCCGGCAGCCTGCTGGCAGTTCGTATTGCAACCAGCTAGGAGAATAAAGGTGTTGAACTGTTCTCGCGTCTCTCTCCTTCTTTCGCGCCCACATCTAACACCTGCCATGTACAACAGACTTGTGAATTGTAAGGACACTAGTATGCCACAGGCTCAACCAAAGCTCTGCTCTACCCCAGGGATACAAACTATGATCTCTAATCTAAAGATTAATCTCTAATCTAAAAAGTAGAGATTCCCACTGTGCACAGAAAGTGTGTTACGCTTTAAGTTATGTCCAGCTCAAAAAAAAAAAAAGAGAGACAGAGAAAGCTGTATTGGTTGTGTGACAAAATCGAAAATGGGTGACATCTAAAACTCTCTTCATAATATAGAGGGAAGGTCACCTACTTCAAGTCTCCTATGGCCATCTTGTTTTTGTTTTTTTCTTCTCATGGCAAGCAAAACTAACAGTCCTGTTTCACTTCCATCTCAGAAGGAGGTTGTGGGAAGATTTCAGGAGCCTTCATATTGATATGAAGTGAAGCTGTTTTGACTGAATAGTCAGCTTGCCTTTGCTAGCATTACAGAGTTTCTTGGGATCCTCTTTCTTCCATCATCAAAAGACAAAAATGGCAACTCAGAATATCCCCAAAAATCTCTTTCCTCTGAACACATTGTAGTATCTTTATTTATTGATTAGCCCTTGGGCCATATCAAAGTGCAGAGTTCCATAAACAAAATATTACTAAAATTTGATAAAAACAATTTAAAATGGAATTGGATAAAATACAGTCTAAAATAAAATTGGAATAAAATACAATAATTTGAGACATAGATAAAATATGATAGAATTATATTTCGGTGACACCCCTGCAATCTACCCAATCAGTCCCACATATGCAGATCTCAGCCGAACCATTTTGCTTAAGTACTGTGCTGTGTTAAATGTTATTTTCAGATTCTGGCCGCACATAAGTTGTTTTGATATGTGGGTCCCAATGGGTCATTCGTTTGGTATATAGACCGAGGTACCTGTCTCTCACCCTCTTATACAGGCAACAATAAAATAGGATGTGAGCCAGGTCTTCTACCTCTGCCACTCTGCAAATGCAGTCCATTGTAGAGCTGTGATGGCGAACCTATGGCACACGTGCCACAGGTGGCACAAGGAGCCATATCTGAGGGCACGTGAGGCATTGCCCTATGTCAGCTCCAGTTCGCATGTGCATGCTGGCCAGCTGATTTTTGGCCGTCTGGAGGGTGGGGGGAGGTCATTTTTGCCTTCCCCAGGCTTCAGGAGAGCTTCCGGAGCCTGTAGAAGGCGAAAAACGGACCTAATGACAATCAAATAGGATGTGAGCCAGGTCTTCTACCTCTGCTGCTCCACAAATGCAGAGATGCTCATTGTAGGGTATAGAATGGAATCTCCCATATCTGACCATTGTGTTGAGCTGTTCGAATCTCGTCTCGCTCATGTAAATATCTCCCTGTTTTGGCAGTTGTAACTTCAAATAGCTGTTTATTTGAAAAGTATGTTTGTATTTGCTCAGCCATTTCAAGTTACCCTGAACACCAATTTTTAACAGGAAAATTTATGTTTCCTGAAGAGAGTAAAAATACTCCAACTCCCCCATTTGGGCCAAGATTTGTGCTGTGTTCTAAACAAGAGACATCAGGTGATTCCATCATTAACAGAGTACATATGGCTGGTGGAAATATGGCTCTTTCACAGGTCTCGTCAGATAGTATTAAATCACTTGATATGCTTTTATGATGTTGCTATTTAAAAAAAAATTTTTTGAAATGCATCAGTTTTATTTTTCTCCTAATCCACTTAACATAAATTGATAAAACAAGGTTTTTATTTGTTTTTTAAAAAATCACTATATGTTACCCCAAGACAAAGGTCTTTTTCAAGTGATTCTCTATGTTGGAGGGACAGCAAGGAATGAGCTCACAAGGATGAATGGCAGCTTGAATGTCTGCTAAATTCTAGCCATTCTAAGGCTTAAAATATATGCTCTGTATTAGTTTACCTGCTTTTTGTGCATACAAATACATATATATAACAGCTAAGAACATATATATTAGTTTTGATTAGTGAATGAGACAGGGAATACTAAGAAATTTTCTTGGAACAAAAATTCTATTACTTAAGAAAAAAAATTTCCTGGAACAAAATTCATAAATTAGATCCTGAAGTAAAAAAAAAAAAAAAGAATAGATATATTCACCTATCCGTAAAAGCATGTACCATACTTTTTTATTAGACAACTTTCTAAAATATTTTTCTTGTGGTATTTCAGGCATTACAAAACAAATTTATGCTTATTATATTAGCTGGACTTTTTGTAGCAAAGATATATTTTAAAAAAATCAAGTTTTTGTCATTTTTGTAATGAAATGAAAACTGGAATGTTTTAAGGTCTAGTGATATCAATTGTTGATTGGATAAGTTCCAGTTTCTTGAACTGTAGTAATAATACACTAACTCAAAATTTACCACACAGGATTGGCTAAGTGTGTGTGTGTGTGTGTGTGTGTGTGTGTGTGTGTGTGTGCAAGGGCTTTAGTTCATTTGGGCGATTTTAAGAGGGAATTATGGTTTGTAGTGTGTCTCATGGAGGCTGTTTACTTCTAAATTTTAACTCTCTCCTCAACTCAAATGAAACTGAGATGAAACTGTATATAGAGATATACCTCAGCTGATGCCATAATGTTCTTGGATGATCTATGGCTTGCACAAAATTAAGAGGTTCAAATGTTGTCTTCTTTCTCTGTAATAATTAGAGATGCTATACTTTTAGGTATTGTGGCTGCTGGGAGTTATATAGTAGTTTTATGGATGCTCACTGTAACCTATCCTTAGTCTGAAATAATTTAAGGGCATGGCAGAACTCCCATATAAATCCATTCAACACGGTTTATCTGCTAGAGGGACTAATGCTCATGCTCAGATAGATATTACCTTATAATGGCCTTCAGTCTTGTGAATGATCTCACACAACCTAAGTACAATTGTCAAATTGATGCAATTTTGCCGTTTCAGAGCTTTTCTTGCTGTTTTCCTATCTTCTTGATTTCCATACTTCTTAAAGCTACCATAATTGTAATGTTCAGTCAACTCACAGACATAATTTCAATATCGTATTGACAAGAATTATATCTACTATTCATTGGATATTCTTCTTTTATAATGGCTCTGATTTTTTAAAACAAATTGCTTCTCTCTGTACAGGAGAAATAATGGCAGAGGAGTGCAATTATATTTGTAATCCATATATTCCTTTTCACATTTCTACAGCTCTTTCTTTCACATATGCAGCCATCTCAAATAGTTGATATTTCTAAAGAAAAAGAAAGGTTTCTTGTGTTCAAAAACCTAGCAAATAAAAAGTCCATGAAGGCAGTACAGATGGCTTATCAGTTTTTTAATTAAGTTCATTTGGGACTGACATAATCAGTAAAATCAACATTTTATTTGGAAAAAGGGATTACTGCTTTTTTTATACAAACTAACATGATAGATAGATAAATAGATGATAGATAGACGATAGAGAGAGAGAGAGAGAGAGAGAGAGACAGACAGACAGACAGACAGACAGACAGACAGACACTAATGAAAACTAATACAAAGTAAGAAAAAAAGACAAATCAAAGAGAAAGCTAAAAGTACAAGAAATTATTTCTTCTTTTTTTGTAAAGTTACAAAACATCTCTTTTCTTTTTATAATCTAGCCCAGTGATGGTGAACCTTTTTTTGCTCAGGTGCCAAAAGGGCGTGCGCGATAGTACACACACGCGTGCCCACACCCATAATGCAATGCCCTCCCCCCATGCATTCTCGCACAACCCCCCCCACGCTGCCCCCCGCACATGCGCGCAGGCCTCACTGAAGCCTCTGGACTTCCGGTAGGCCCGTTGAGCCGTTTTTCACCCTCCCCAGGCTTCAGGAAAGCCTCCTGAAGCCTGGGGAGGGCGAAAACGGCCTCCCCCCACCCTCTGGAAGGCCGAAAATCAGCTGACATAGGGCAATGCCTCATGTGCCCTCAGATATGGCTCCGCGTGCCACAGGTGGCACGTGTGCCATAGATTCACCATCACGGATCTAGCCTGTCTAATTAACAAAGGTCGATAAGGGGTTTTCAGTAAGCCATAAACATAAATATTATATTTCCTCTGATCAAAGAAGTCAATTAAGCAATCTCAGAAAGTTACATCATCTTCAACAACCATTCCTCCATTATGGGTAGTGCTGAATCTTTTCATCTTTGCACATACAATAATTTTGCTGGTTATCATGTACAAAAATAAATTTCCATGGATTTTTCTCATCTGTTTATTCATCAATTCCAAAGAAGAAACCTCTGGTCTCAATTGCATATTAATCTTTAAAATACTTGGAATGAGCATATGTATTTGAATCCAAAATGTTCTACCTTTTTTTACATATCCACCAAACATCCAGGATCTTCCTGAACCAACAAGAAGTTATTTGCAAAAGCCCTTAATTTATATGCTTACAGTATTTTTTAATCTTTGTTTCCACATGCCTCTCATCTTGGCTTATAACTCTATTCAGTATTTCAATATTCAAAATAAACAAGAGAGGAAAAAGGAGGCATCCCTGTCTTGTTCCTTTCTGTATCTCACAGTTTTGTTAGATCTCTATTAAAAATTATTTGTGATTTCTGTGAAGTGTAAATCGATCTTGCCCATTTCATAAAGTTCTCTCTAAACTTCATTTCCTCTAAAATCTTGAACAAGAAAGCCGGGCTCACATTCTTAAACTTCTTCTCTGAAAGCTTCTTGTTTTCATTATGTGGTTCCAAATATTCCAAAAATGTCCTAACATTGTCCAATTTTTAACATTGTTCCTTAAGTATCTTTTAGGTAAAAACCCAAACTGATCCTCATAAATAAATTCTTGCAAAATTATTTTCAGTCTATCGGCTAGAAACATTCTTTGTAATCCAGGAAGAATAATTCACCAAATGGAATTTTTATCCTGCTGTTCAGAAAATCTCTCTTTAGCTGTATATTAATTATATATAATTACATATAATAGCATGCAAAGGAAATGGTCATGTGTCCATATAGACTGCACTGTAGCTGTGAGCTTGGTTTAAATCCCTCAACTCCAAATTGCTCAATTCACAAACTGACCACAAAAACCAGTTCCTGCAGTCTCCTTACCAGGAGCAGCTGTCCGGAGTGCAAGTGAGTAATCTCATGATCTCTCCTTTTTCTGGATGGATTGTGCTGACCAGAATTCACTGTTTAGCCGCCAATATAACTGCAATGTTGTCCACGTTCTTCCAAGGACATCTAGCTCACCATGAATCCAACCTAATTTAAACATCCCAGTGTGTTTTCCACAGACACCTTTTTCCTACTTGGTAATATATGCCAAAAAATAGATTTAGGCATGGGCTCGGATTAGAATATCAATCCCTACTTTCAGAGAGAGCAAAATAATTTATTCTGCCTGAGTACATGAGTACATGGGTATACTTATGCAGTAGGAGCCCAGCGATTACTCCTTTCAGAGTAGGAATTGGCAATATTTTGGTGGCCTAAGGTTACCTAGGGGACACGGTGGCTCAGTGGCTAAGATGCTGAGCTTGTTAATCAGAAGGTCGGCAGTTCGGCGGTTCGAATCCCTAGTGCCGCGTAATGGGGTGAGCTCCCGTTACTTGTCTCAGCTTCTGCCAACCTAGCAATTTGAAAGCACGTAAAAAATGCAAGTAGAAAAATAGGGACCACTTTGGTGGGAAGGTAACAGCACTCCATGCACCTTCGGCATTGAGTCATGCTGGCCACATGACCACAGAGAACGTCTTCGGACAGCGATGGCTCTTGGGCTTAGAAACGGAGATGAGCACCGCCCCCTAGAGCCAGAAACAACTAGCACGCATGTGCGCGGGAACCTTTACCTAAGGTTACCCTGTTCTGGTAACCCAAAATTGCAAAATTGACAAGATCACTTTATATATGCTAGTTTGATCTAGTGATTAAGGCACCAGGCTAGAAAGTGAGAGACTGTGAATTTAAGCCCTGCCTTAGACATGAAAGTCAGCTGGGTAACCTTGGGCCTGTCACTCTCTCCCAGCCCAATCCACCTCACAGAGTTGTTGTTGTGAGGAAAATAGAAGGAGGAAGGAATATTTTGTGTGTTTACTGCCTTGATTTATTTGTAAAGATAATAAATATATAAGTTATTATATAAATCATTTGCTTACTTTATTTAAGTAAGTAAATAAATAAATAAAAGTGCAGGGGGAATGAAACTCCTGAAGGAGTGTTGAGAGATTTTCTTTATTTCATAATATGTTTGTTTCAAGGTTAAACCTATTGTTTTCATACATTTCCCAACTTATTGTGATGAGAAATTATGTTATCTGGTTCAACAGTTGTGAACAGAAGAAACTCTTAAGAGCTGCAGAAAAGAAATGTAAGATGCACATACAATACTAGGGCCTCAGGTATTCCATTATTCATAGTTATGATTATTCATAATTTATATAAGGAGTCCAAGATTCTGGTTTCTTTGGGTAAGATTTTCTTCCCACTCTCCACTTGTGATAATAAACAACTGTCTATTGTCTATAATTTGAGCTGAATAAGAATTTTGGAGTTGTCTCCTGATCAATTTGGGTGGCAACTTTTATCAGTTTACTATTTTTGTTAGGTTTAGATCACTTTGGGGTTCATTTATTTTGGGCACAGATGATAGGAGGCTTGGGTACCCAACCTGTAATTTATTAAGTACTCTGAAGTACCAGGGGTGCCTCAGGGTACTCAGTATTCTCCTCATGCTGACCAGATGTCAAGTATCAGAGTGTGAACAAAGGACTTGGTGGCAAAGACAGGGATATTCATCTATCTTCAAGAAAGCAATGATAGCTAACACAACTGACTCATTTCACGAGAAATGGTGGAATTGCCTTTAATAGACTCTAGCTGTCATCAGCTACCCAAAAGTGGTACACGATCTCCCATATGGCAGATTAACCAAGTCACAAAGTTCAAACATGAGCTTCAGAAAAAAGGAACAGGATGAAACCAGGAAAGCTGAAACTTGCATGAATCTCAGCCTTGAACCCATTCTGGAAGTGATCATAGGTGAATATCAATGCCATGGGTTTTTTGCTTCCACTTCAGGTATCAAGGAGAAGGAAGGAAGGAAGGAAGGAAGGAAGGAAGGAAGGAAGGAAGGAAGGAAGGGAAGGGAAGGGAAGGGAAGGGAAGGGAAGGGAAGGGAAGGAAGGAAGGAAGGAAGGAAGGAAGGAAGGAAGGAAGGAAGGAAGGAAGGAAGGAAGGAAGGAAGGAAGGAAGGAAGGAAGGCCCCACAAAATACTTATGAGTGTTAAAATATTCATTTGGCAGTACTAAATCATTAGTACTCAATTATATATTCTCAATTATATATATAGTTCTCTATTATATATTCTTTTAAAATTTTAAAATTGCAGGAATTTCTGCATTTATTGTTTATTTAGAGAGACTGTGATATATGAGATTTGCATTCCAAAATGTATAGAAAGCCATAGGTTGGGTAACTACTATCAAACAATGGGATTCCCTCTGAATCCTCATGGATTTCCACAGTGAACATGGGTTACCTTATTTCTCCACTGTGTTTTAAGCATCCTGCCTCCCTTCTAAATGTACAACCACAACTACAGAGATGTGTAAAATATGGAGTCACTATGTCAGTTCTGACATTTATTTTGAGAATATTAGGTGTTTGCAATCTTTCCATTTTCCAAATTTAATGATTCATCGTAGACTGGTGAAGCAGTCATGGGAACATATTCATGATATTTTGTATTAATGTTCTCATGAAGAATGATGATCCCTGGAAGTCTCCTATTTATGGAGTTTTGACAAAATCTTTTTAAGATGCAGGTGTTTTTAGGACTAGAACCTGAGATCAAGTTATGTCAAATCATTTGTGGTAGGTTTAAGCATTAATCAATCTGTAGAACTTCACTAGCATAAGAAGGGCCATGGATCACTGTACCAATCCAACATTGCCATTTCTCAGAAGACGTTCTTTCCTTCAGAAAGAAGATCTTAAGTTAAACTCAGGGCATTTAATTTATCCTAGTAATGGTTTTGATCTGTCTTTATTGCTGGAAGTGGCAGATGGTGGAGTTACTTTTCACTTATGTATCTTTCCATCACTTTGGCTGTCCACACTTCCAAAGCTGGAAAAAACACCTCCATAGGAAGAGTTATTTCCTTATGTGTGAAAGATGACGAGGAGAGGAAGGAAGTGGAGGAGAACAAGGCCATGCACTTCGGCCTTGACCTTAACTCTTGACTTCATTTGGTGATGAGTAAGATGAGTAGTGACAGTGACAAACTTTTCATTAACTTTACAGTTGTGATTAAGATTATCAGTAAGAGTAGTAAGGGTCAGGCTTTTCAACAGCTTGTTTACTGTGATGACTGAGAAGCTCATGATAACCAGTGAAATCTGTAAAAGTGAACTAAGTTTCTTTTTTCTTCTTCTTTTTTTGGCTATCTAATCATGGATAAAGCCAAGCTGGGAAACTTATAATATTACTAGGGGCAACTTATCATTTGTGAAATTATTTGTACTCTTGTCTCAAAAGAGGTACAGAGGTATTTTGCATGACCTTGAAATCTGACAACAAGGATGCAAAGATCAATGGTAGTTTAATAGTGCAGGGGTGGGTTCTAACTTACCTTGCTGCAGGTTCACTTCCTCCCGCGCCGTGTGGGCGTGCCTCGTGGGTGCGCGCGCATACGCAGTGCCAAAAAATCCAAAAAAAATCCCAAAAAAGCCAAAAACAAGATGGCGACGCATGCGCAGTGCCGAAAACTCGGCTTCTGCACATGCGCAGAAGAAAAAAAATAAAAATAAATCCAATTTTTTTTTCAAAAAAAAAAAAAGATGGCAGTTGCCACGGACCGGCACCAACCGAACTGGCTCCGTGACATCACCGTGACATCACCAGCGGGTTGCTACCGGTTCAGGCAAACCGGTCCGAACCGGGAGGAACCCACCTCTGTAATAGTGGTAATTCATTGTGAAGTAAATTACATGGGGAAAAAAATGTGTTCTTGAAAAATAAATGCAACGGGGGCAGACACAGAACCTCCTTACATTCATAGTATAAATTCCAATGTTCATGTAAGAAACATGCTATCTTCATTTACCATATTAATTTGAAATTGAGTTTTATCTTTAGCAAGCGTGTTTTGGTAAATAACTCTAATTAGTCTATCTACTGTATATACCGTATCTAGATGCACACAGATACTGCACATCCCATGAGTAATGAACTTTATTCTAAACCTTCGACTGTATTGAAATAAAATAAAATAACATAGGGTTTTTGTTTTTCTAAATCTGGTTGGTCTGCTACACTTCTGTCCATCTTACTATAAAGTCCCCTATAATCTGCCTTTGGGGAAGTGAAAAATCAATTTATGTACTATACTGTATCTATGATAATTATTGGGGTTAGAGAGATTCATATTCCAAGGGCAAGATGTGATTAGAAGCGTGATGTAACAACTATTGGAAACATCTGAAAGCAGCTGTGTCTTTTCCTGAATTTGTCCTCTACCTTCTACAACTGGCATTCGGTCCTCAGAAAAAATGTGTTTAGTTTAAGGTATTTGCTCTAAGGTGTTTCACATATACTATGCATTTCACAGTGTACGTTGTCCTTCAAATCAAGATTTCTGTACTGATTAATTATTACCTGCACTTTAACCCTATTGCCTCTTAATACATTAATTTGAAGTGGATCCCATTCATTTCAGTCAAAACCACATTGGAATAACAGCTGTTTCTCAATTGCTTTTTATTTTTTTCAAAGCCACAAATATATTTAAAAGTATCTTAGTACATGTGGATTTGCATCTGCTTATGCTGGTCTACATGCTGGTCTATGATCATAATAAAGATTTGATCAGTTTAAAATGCTGGGTTTTGTAGTAAACAAATATGTGAGAAGCAATGATTCATTGATAAACACGTTGGGGAATCACCGTACAACATTTAGTGCTAATTATCTTCTATTTCATTGAGGGCTTTGCAGTCTGCTCTAGGAGACAGAGGGTGCATTGCCAAAAGAGAAACAGAGGATGTGCAGCCAAATGAGTGAAGACCAATATTTTCAGGGTAATGGCGAGTACAACAGATACTATCCTTGGTAGTATATTATAGCAATAGCACTTAGACTTATGTGCTTTACATCACTCTCTAAGTGGTTTACAGAGTCAGCATATTGCCCCCAACAATCTGGATCCTCAGTTTACCAACCTTGGAAAGATGGAAGGCGGAGTTAACCTTGAGTTGGTCAGAATCGAACTCCTGACAGTGAGCAGTGACTTAACTTGTAATACTTTTTGCATTCTAACCACTACATCACCATTCAATAGATAAGTTGCCCTAGGACTGGACAGGAACATCTCTCTAATTTTAAAGCCAGACGTCAAACTGCAGATCCAACTCTTTCAACTGATTTTCCATGAAATTGCTGAGCCCTTCTGAGGAGTGGATGAATTGTGGAGGAGCAAGAGAAATAGATTCACCAGGCTTTAGTTTGCAAGGGTTTTTATTATTTATTTTATTTTATTTTATTTTATTTTATTTTATTTTATTTTATTTTATTTTATTTTATTTTATTTTATTTCATTTTATTTTATTTTATTTTATTATTTTATTATTAATTTTATTTTATTTTATTTTATTTTATTTTATTTTATTATTTTATTTTATATTTTATTTTATTAGTCCTGTGTCATGAGAAACCTATATATGTATTTTTTATAAACGCATACCTGTAACCGAGCAGGTCTATAGTGACCAGTCCTGGAATCAAGTAGATTGATTCTGTTTCACTTCATACAATAATGCCATACATAGCTACTTGCCAACCATTGATTATTGAATTAATTTGAACATAACCATATCTGAAATTTCCATGGTGAGACATTTTGCAAAAAAATAAATATTGCCAATTTATTCAGGTTGTTCCTTTCATTAGTAGCGTGTAACTTGGCTTCTCCAAGATTAAAATAAAAGATGAATAACAGAGAGCTGTTCTAAAGCACACAGTTTGCTAATTCATCTGAGATCAATAATGATTAAATGAATAATTTAACAAAACCCCAAATGTACATTTTCAAAACAGCTTAATTTTGTGTGACAAAGACATCTATTATTTACATTCAGGAGAACCAAGGAAAAGAGAAAAACAGATGTACACCCATCATTTATGTTTGATTCCACATCCTCTTGTCATATTCCTTCCTGAAAGCACTGTTTTTATATTGTCTTATTATATTGTTTCCTCTTGTGAGGTAGAATAAGGGTTATTGAGGTTGTATACTGCTTCAGAAATAATTTGTAAAGGGTGTTCTGTCACATTAAGGAAGTGAACAAAGCCTCTGTTTTTAACCCTGTAAAGCAGCTATGTCTTTTCATAGAATTGTGCATCTGATTCCCCCCCCCTCTTATATTTCCTCTTTTTTAAAAAGTATTTTCCCCTTTATTTATTTAGGAGTAGTTTATTTATTTATTTTTCTTTTACAATTTCAAGTAGCTGCATCAACATAATTCCAAGATATATACATAGGGAAAAAAAGAAAATACAAAAAGAATCTACTACTGTTACATATTCATTTAGCAAGGAGCTAAGGCTCCACTCAGGTCTGCCGGAATGGCGGGAAAGATACTCAAACCTGATTGGTTAAACATTCTGACAGCTCCCTATAAAAGGGAGAACTGTCAGACAAGGCTTCGCTGGGTTGTGAGCTGTTATAGAATAAAGAGTTGTGAGTTAATCATCTAGCCATGTCCTGCCTCTTCCTCCGCCGATCCAACACTGGTGACGAAGGTGGGATTGGAAGAGAGATAAATTCCAACGTGGCAAAAAGCCTCCGGATGCCGGCAAGTAGTCGCGGCCATCGCAAGTGGTCATAGACCAGCATCGGCCATCAGAATGACTGCCCACACCCCACCACATCCGTTCAACCCAGCCACAGAACAGTGGGAGTCATACATGGAAAGATTTGAGTGCTTCATGGAAGCAAATGACCTCATGGGGCTCTCCAACAATAGAAAGAGATAATTCTTTCTCAGCTATTGCAGGAAAGATGTTTTCAACATGGCCAAGGCACTTGTCACCCCGACGCCAGTACAAACGGTGCCATGGACCACCCTGCAAAACACATTACAGGCGCACTACACCCCTGAAAAGTCAAAATTCATGAAACGAAGAGAATTCCACTGCAGGGTTCAAGAAGAGGGCGAAAGTGTGAACCAATTTATTGCCGCCCTCAGAAAAGCCTCAACAGGCTGTGAATTTAGAGAGCTGGAAGACGTGTTGTTAGAGCAACTCATCAGCGGTGTGGGGGACATGAGATTACACAGGTGGTTGTTAGAGAAGCCTAATCTCACCCTGCAGACCACATTAGACGAGGCCAGAGCAACCGAGTCATCCAACCAATCAGCAGTGGCGCTTCAAAAAAATGGCAGCAATCCTGCAAGTTCCTGCCAACCTGTCACAGTGCACCAGGAAAGCACGGAGCAGGGAGAGCCAACTGAGGACAAAGACGACATTTGCTGCCTGAGAACAGACAAACTGACCCCGAGACCCCGAGAAAACTGACCCCGAGACGGAGGAAGGATCGTCCCTCTGCGCCAGCTGCGGGGATCATCACGCCAGGGCGCTGTGCAGATATAGAGAGGCCAATTGCCAGTGATGCCACCTAGCCAAAGTCTGCCGGGCCAGTCAACCCATCTTGTTCAGCACAAAAAAATCAACTACTCTGGCCGCCCGGAAAACACCGGCATGGAGGACGAGAAAGGGATTCGAGCGAACCGCAAACCAAAGAGACGCATACCAAACCAACATAAGACAAACGAATAATAGGGGGGCAAAGAAAATTCATGTCACTGCAACCATAGAAGGCTCAAAATATGACATGGAGATTGACACCGGGTCTTCCCTGACTATCGTATCCTGGGCAATGATAAAAGACGTGGTGCCGGGACTCAGGATGAACCACCTGAAACCACAAAATGTGCAGCTACGAGATTACCGGGGAACCGTATCCCTGTCATCGGCCGCAGAACAGTTTTTGTAACATTCAAGAGCTTCACCGGACCACTGGAAGTAACCGTGGTCAAGGGCGCACTCCCAAGTCTGCTCAGACTGGACTGGACTGGTTCGAGGCCCTGGGCATGGGAGTGATCAGCATCAACGCTATCCAAGACGTCGACGTCGACCAGCTGATCCGGGAGTTTGATGACGTTTTTAATGGTGGACTAGGCAAGTATATGGGGACACCCATTACTTTCAGCCTAGACCCAAGCATTGCCCCGATCCGAATAATGCCACGCAGACCCCCTCTAGCACTACAGCCCAAAATCAATAAGGAATTGGACAAATTAATTGGCCAAGGGCAGTGGTGAAATCTAAAAATTTTCCCTACCAGTTCTGTGGGCGTGGCTTGGTGGGCGTGGCTTGGTGGTCACGTGACTGGCTGGGTGTGGCCAACTTGTAAAATGTGGTAAAACTCACTTAACAATGCTCTTGCTTAGCAACCAAAATTATGGGCTCAATTGTGGTCATAAGTTCTCTTTCTTTCTTTCTTTCTTTCTTTCTTTCTTTCTTTCTTTCTTTCTTTCTTTTTTCTTTCTTTCTTTCTTTCTTTCTTGTCTCTCTCTCTCGCTTCCTCTTTCTTTCTTTCTCTTTCTCTCTTTCTCTTTCTTTCTTTTTTTCTTTCTTTCTCTTTCTCTTTTTCTTTCTATCTTTTTCTTTCTCTTTCTTTCTCTTTTTTCTTGTCTCTGTCTCTTTCTTTTCTCTCTCTCTCTCTCTCTCTCTCCCTTTCCTTCCTCTTTCTTTCTTTCTTTCTTTCTTCCTTTCTTTCTTTCTTTCTTTCTTTCTTTCTTTCTTTCTCTTTCTTTCTCTCTTTCTCTCAGCGGCGGGAGAAGGAAGAAAGTGCTCTGGGAGGGTGGGTGGCCCAGCCCGGCAGTGGCACATCCCCTGTCATGCAGGGAGCGGGACCCGAGGTGGAGGGGAAGGCAAGTGGGTGGCAGTCGGCCAAAGGCCCCGTGGAAGCCAAGTGGGCCAGGCCCAAAAGGTGAGCGAGCCTCGCCATGTCCCTACAAAGCAACTCCTCAGATGAACGCAGCGGGTCTTCCTCCCCCCCCCCACCGCCAGCATTGGCCTTACCTTCTAGATCCTCCACTCAGCGTATTTGATAAGCCTGCATCACCTACTCCCTTCCCCACGGGCCGCAGCCCTGCCATACTTGGTGGAGCTGCTGCTGCTGCTGCTGCTCTGGGGCTGAGAGCGGCAGCAGTGGCGGCAGCAGCAGTCTGAGATGGCAAGCGGATGTCCCGGGGCTGTTGCACATGCACACTGCATGTGCAGCCCCGGGACATCCACTTGCCATCCCGGACCGCCGCCACTGCCCCTCTCAGCCCCACAGCAGCTGCATCTCTACCAAGGGCTGGCTGCCCACCCACTGGCCGGGCCGGGCTGGACACTGACCTCGGAAGACAAGCGGGCATGGGGGATCGCCAGGAAGGCTGCTAGCTCCCTTCCCCACGGCCGGCCAGCCCTGACATGCTTGCCTGCCTTCCACGTGGCCTTCCGCTTGCCTGCCTTCGCAAGCTGGCCACGGGGACACCAAGAAGGCCATGTGGAAGGCAGGCATGCATGTCGGGGCTGTGGGCCATGGGGAATGGAGTAGGGAAGGCAGGCTGGGATGGTGGGGGGCCAGGGGCAGCTAGGTAGGCCGCGACTTCGCAGGCTTAACTGGCAGGCAGATCAGGGGCGCAGCGCTTCAGGCAGGCAAGCTGCAGAGCAGAGACTGGGCAGGGCAAGGCAAGCGAGCGGCGACCGGGGGACCGGTTCGGGGGCGTGGCCAGCCAGCCATCACTACCAGTTCAGCAAACCAGGCCACATGTCCACTAACGGTTCTCCTGAACCGGTCCAAACTGGTAGCATTTCACCCCTGGCCAAGGGATCTTAGAGCCGGTGGACCATGCAAAATGAGAAACCCCCATTGTGATGCCTATTAAGGCTGACGGCTCAATCCACATTTGTGCAGATTACAAGTGTACAATCAATAAGGCACTCCAGCTTAGTGCCTATCCCATGCCAGTCGTACAGCATTTGCTGCATTCCCTGGGCAAAGGAACAATCTTTGCAAAACTCGACCTGGCACAAGCGTACCAGCAATTACCGGTTGATGAGGCCACCGTGGAGGCACAGACCATTGTCACCCACCGGGGTGCCTTCAAGTGCTGCCGGCTCCAATTCCGAGTGAGCATGGCCCTCGGGCTCTTCCAGAGCATCATGGAACGGTTGCTACATGGCATACCAGGGGTGGTCCCCTATTTCGATGATGTTCTAATAGCTGCATCTAGCAAACCTGAGCTGGTAGACTGCCTTAAACTAGTCCTTATGCGGTTTAGGGAAGCCGGGCTTTTTTTCCCGTGAAGTGGGAAAAATGTAAAATAGCGGTCCAGGAGGTCGAATTCCTGGGATACTTGATCAGGAATACATCCCTCAGAGAGCAAAATAAAGGCTATCAAGGAAGCCCTTACCCCTACAACCAAAATGGAGCTCCAGGCATTCCTGGGTCTCCTGAATTTCTATAGTATATTTTTGCCGCACAAGGCAACAGTGGCAGAACCCCTCCACCAACTACTAGATTAAAAAGCAATGTGGCAGTGGGGACAGGTTGAGGCCACCGAGTTTGCAGCAGTCAAAAAACTCTTATCCTTGGATAACATCCTGATTCAATACACAGGGCCATTGATCCTGACTTGTGATGCCTCGCTATTTGGGGTCGGGGCTGTCCTCAGCCACTGCATGCCTAATGGAACCGAGGCACCCATTGCTTTTTATTCGAGGACCTTGTCAGCAGCCGAGAGGAACTACAGCCAGCTGGACAGGGAGGCGCTGGCTGCAGTTGCCGGAGTCCAGCGATTCTACAAATACCTGTATGGCAGGAAATTCAAGTTGGTTACGGACCACAAGACCCTACTGGGTTTGCTGGCCGGTGACTGCCCAACCCCGATCGTGCTGTCACCAAGAATGACCCGTTGGACTATTTTCCTGGTGGCTTACAGCTACACCCTGGTGCATCAGCCAGGAAAATCCCTTGGCCATGCTAATGCACTCAGCTGATACCCCTTCCTGGAACTTTTGGACGACCCCACTCCAGCTGCTTCGGTCCTAATGATCGAGGACGTCGCCTTCAGCCCAATCACAGCAGCCGAAATAGCGAGGCATTCCACCAAAGATAAAGTGTTAGCCCAGATTATGAATTGGGTATGGAGAGGGTGGCCACCAGGACTGTTTAAAGGGGAAGTACAACCATTTTTTACTCGGCAACATGAGCTGTCTGTCATTAAAGACTGTTTGCTATGGGGGGAATGGGTCGTGGTTCCGCAGAAATTAAGGCGAATGGTGCTAACGGTCTTGCACGAAGGGCATCCTGGAATAGTCAGGATGAAGGCGCTGGCAAGGAGCTACATCTGGTGGCCAAACTTAGACAAAGAGATAGCCAAATGGGTTGCCACATTCTCGCCTTGCCAGGAATCCAGAGCAACCCCCCCCCCCACCGCCCCTGTCAGGGAATGGGAAGTCCCCAAAGCCCCCTGGGGAAGAATCCACATAGATTTTGCAGGACCGATAAAAGGCCAGACCTTCCTCATAGTAGTAGATGCCTACTCTAAATGGCTGGAGATAATACTCATGCCCTCAACCACCGCTGAAGCAGTAATTTGAGTACTGCAGCAACTGTTCGCCACTCATGGCCTACCGGACATACTGGTCTCAGACAACAGGCCCCAATTCATGGCCACCCTATTTGAATCATTCCTGGCCGGGCTGGGAATCAGACATGCCCTCGTTGCTCCATTCCATCTGGCCAGAAATGGACTGTCCAAAAGAATGGTCCAGTCAGCTAAGGAGGCCTTGGCGAGGATGGGCCCTGGGGACTGGCAGGACCAGATCAACAAATTCCTGCTAATACAATATATTACCCCCACGGCCACCACTAATAGAAGTCCAGCCGAATTACTAATGGGCTGCCGACTCAGGTCCCAATTAGACCACCTGCACCCCGACTATATTGCACAAACTCCCCCAGACTCGACCAGTAGAACACAAGCATTTAATACAGGGGACAAGGTATATGCCCACAGCTACACAGAGGGGCCTCTCTGGATCCCTGGCAAAGTGGTTGAAGTAACTGGACCCAAATCATACAAAATAGAACTGGACAGAGGTGGGTTCCTACCGGTTCTAACCGGTTCTTTAGAACCGTTAGTAAACCGGCGATGACATCATGGAACCGGTTCTTTCTGTGTCTCCGTGGCCGCCGCCATCTTGGATTTTGCTTCTGTGCATGCGCAGAAGCGAATTTTTGCTTCTGTGCATGCGCAGAAGCTATTTTTTGATTGCTGCATGCGCACGGCGTGACCCTGAGCGAACCGGCAGCAAAAGGATCCAGAATCCACCCCTGGAACTGGAGGACGGAAGGCTATGGTGGCGGCACATAGACCAACTCCGTAGCCGCATTGAAACCTCTGGGCCAAGGCAACCAGAGGTAGCTCAAACCGACAAGCACCAAGACCCTACAGTCCCTAGCCAGTAAAATGAAGCAACACCTGAGATAAACTCAACCCTGTTTAAACAACGGTTTGACCCACCTCAGGAACCATGGATCCAGCGAGGAACGCTCGAGGAGGCAGGCCAGAGTCAGCAGACCACGCTCCAGATCGACGCCCAGAAAATCCCATTGGTAGGGCCAGGAGCAGCAGCTGCCCCAACCGAGCAGGGAGACACCACCGAGGTGACTGAGCTGTGCAGGTCAAATAGAGCACAACATCGCCCTGCCTACTTACGTGACTATGTCCAAACTACTTCTCTGATTGGGCAAAGACCCAACCAGGTGGGGAGGGGTGTTACATATTCATTTAGCAAGGAGCTAAGGCTCCACTTAGGTCTGCCGGAACGGCGGGAAAGATACTCAAACCTGATTGGTTAAACAGTCTGACAGCTCCCTATAAAAGGGAGAACTGTCAGACAAGGCTTCGCTGGGTTGTGAGCTGTTATAGAATAAAGAGTTGTGAGTTAATCGTCTAGCCGTGTCCTGCCTCTTCCTCCACTGATCCAAGAACTACAATGTAAAAAAAGTTGGGCACCATACATGTGAAAATTATCATACATAAGGAGCACACCAGATTTTAATCTGTTGCTGTTAAAATAAATATTAAAATTTATTTATTTATTTATTTTTATTTTATAAAATTTATATGCCGCCCAACTCCCGAAGGACTCTGGGCAGCTTACATCATAAAAAATAAAACATATAAAAGCAATTAAAAAAACATCTATATTTAAAATAAAATACTCACACAACCATGCATGGGCCAATCAGGGCAACTATTGGCCCCAGGCCTGCCGGAAACGCCAGGTCTTAATGGCTTTACGGAAGGCCAGTAAGGTGGGGGTAGTACGGATCTCAGGGGGAAGTTGGTTCCACAGAGTCGGAGCGGCTACAGAGAAGGCCCTCCCCCGCGGGCCCGCCAGCCGGCACTGTCTGGCCGACGGGACCTGAAGAAGGCCAACCCTGTGGGACCTAACCAACACCTTGAATTGTGACCGGAGCGCAATCGGCAACCAGTGCAGCTCGCGAAGGATGGCACTTGTGTGGGTGTACCTTGACACACCCACGACTGCTCGCGCAGCTGCATTCTGGACCAGTTGTAGTCTCCGGACACTCTTCAAGGGTAGCCCCATGTAGAGCGCATTGCAATAGTCAAGCCGTGAGGTGATAAGGGCATGAGTGACCGTGAGCAGAGCCTCCTATCCAACCAAGTTTGATAAATTTGTGGTTCCTGCTTCTGAAATCTCATTACTATATTTATGATCCCCCCCCCTACTGTGACAATTGAAGAGGCTTTACTAATTCACAACTCAGTTGTTATATTATCTAAAGGTTTCCAGTGTTGCACAATTATTGTTTCGGCTGCTATAATTAAATAAACATTATTTATTTTTAAGATTATGTTTTGGTCCTGTAAGTAAGTGCAATAATCTTAACTCTGGAGAGCATTCAGTTTTTTGTTTAGTGATGATGCTTATCTTATCAAACATTTTTTGCTAAAAGGGTATATACCTTTATCACCTGACTACCACAAATGAAAGAAAGATGCTTCTTTTTTAGACAACTTCAGAAGCCTTTGGAAGAATATTTTTTATATAGGTGTGCCAGCCTAACAGGAATGAAATACCAACAATATATAATTTCTCCACTACATTTTTGTGAATCTATCTGCTGCTAATTTGTCTCCTATCAGTATCCCAATTTTTCCTTAATCTGTACGGTGGATCTCCTATTTCTAATTGCAGCAATAACCTATAAATTTTTGAAATTGTTTCTTTCAGCTGTCCTAAATAATGAAGTATTACATTCTCAAAATTAGTACAAGGCCATATTGCTGAAGCGCTAATATTTCTACTGCCCAGAACAAACTTCAGTTGATACCAAAAGAGCCACGGCAGCTGGTTTAAAGAGTAACTGACAGTTTTATGCTTGCATTTCACACCCTCAGATATATCTTTTCTGAATTATTTATAAATTGCTGTATGCCCCTCATATTCTAATGGTGTCCTAGGGATCCCCTTCTGGGTTTAAAGAAAACTGCCTTATATTTAGCACTCTTCTGTCAGTTATATGTAAACAATGCATACTGGTTACAGTTAGATCAAGCTGATTGGTCTTCAAGGGCTCCCTATGTTCTTGAGTCCTATCGTAATGGAACTGTGGGCACTATTACCAAAAAAACAAAGGTAGGTTACTTGTAGAAAAGATCTCTGCATATATATTGGAGGAGGATGGGTTCTGCTGATTTTGTGCTCTGCCTCCCAATATACATGAAAGAGTCTTCTGTAACCCTTATTATTTCTGTATTTTTATTAAGTGGGGAAAGAGGGCAATTATTAAGGGAATTATTTATTAAGAGGGGGAAAGAAGTGTTTATGTAAAAACTATTTTATAGGAATGGAGTACCTTATCTTTACAGTTTACCAGTTAATCTGGCAGCTACCTTGAGTAATGGATATTGGTAAACACTCAGGCAGGAAGGAGTAAACTTGCAAGATTTCTTTTTCTCACCATGTACATGTATACATCCGAACTAGACTGTTGTTTCTCCGTGTCATATATTATATGCGGGTGTTAGATTCGTGCGGGAATGAAGAGGCAGGACATATGAACAGTTCAGCACTTTTATTGTCTATTAGCTGGAAGTAATACGGACTGCCGGCAGGCTGCAGGGAAGCCGCTTTTAAGGGCTTCCCTGAAGCCTGATAGCCACTGACAGCAGTTTATTTCTCCCGCCGCTAGATTAGCCAATCAGCGGCGGCTATGCAAATTCGTACTCCGTACGTCAGTACGTAACAGTGGGTATATGCATAATTTTGTATTTATGTATCTATTTATTTTGTCATGTTTATGTAGTGTATATTGCAGGTGGAGATCCTTTGAGAGCTGTATGCAGTGAAATTTCATTTTAATGTATGCCGATTAGTGTACATTCAAAGTGACAAAAAAGTTGTTCGACGTCTAAGTCTCTAAGTGCTCAAACAGGAATTAGCCTTTAATTGTTGTGCAGCTGCAAGAGATCCTGGACTGACCCACAAGCTTCATTACCCTTTAATTGTTTGCTCTCAAGGGAAGGCAAGCAAACAGTCTGAAGAGATTCCTGTATTACAGACAGAATACAGGTAGTCCTTGACTTACAACAGTTCATTTAGTGACCGTTCGAAGTTACAACAGCACTGAAAAAAATTATAATTTTTTCACACTTACAACTTTTGCAGCCTCCCCATTGTCACATGATTTATATTTGGATGCTTCCAGCTCTATTCTGATCAATTAATCAGAAAGAATCTTTGTGGCATGTCTGTCTGTCTAATGTTTTGTCGATTTTCATTAAAGGTCTTCCCAAGTACAACAGAAATAATTTTTCATGTTTTCAAAGGAAGAAGCTATCTCTAGACATTGTAGTCCTAATGCTAATCCAGAATACTATACTATTTTCATTTTTTCTCTTTTCCAATATGAAATGGATTCTATCTGCAGAAACAAAGAAATAAATGTAATAAATAATGCATGATTTTGTAATTTTGCTCTTGTCCTGCTGGTAGATCCTCCAAATCTTCCCACAATGATGTTGTCCCAATAAGAGTGGTTAACAGCCCTCCTTTTCTTTTTTCTCCCCAACAGATATAGCCAAAAGTGGTGATAGAGAAGATGCCTCTGTCCCTCTGCAAGGTCACCATTTTTAGTGTTCAGATTGCCCTCAGCAATGCTGATTTGTTCAGAGAACTCAGAACAATAACAGAGATGCAAAAAATAGGCATAGAAAATGCCATAGTGCCTGTCTTTTGAACATTCCCCTCCTGAGATCAGGATGGACACTTCTATAGCTTTTCGTCTTTAAACATCTGGCTCTAGGCCCAGTCATGAGGTTTCAAGTTTGTGCAGAGACCTATTTTTTGGTCACTTTAGTGGTTATGCTATGTGACTTATTTTTGCTTTTTAATTTTTGTATTATTGTAATTGTTTTTAGTTTCTTTTTAATTTTGTACACCATCCCAGAATCACTTGCTGAGATGGGCAGCTGTACAAATTAAACAAACAAGTAAATAAATGTCTCAGACTAGCCTACAGTCCTAGGATTTTCTGATGGTTTCTCATCCAACGAATAACAAGGTCCAAGTTTGTTTAGCTTTTCCAAAATCAGATCAAGTTTTCTTGGTACAGCTATCCACAACAGTTAGTTTATAACATGAAATGAATATGAGATTAAAGTCTGTTAGGATAGTATAACCAGTTTAGTAAACATTTTTTTACAAATGGCAAGCATTTCTTTTTTCTTTCTTTCTTTCTTTCCTTCTTTCTTTCTTTCTTTCTTTCTTTCTTTCTTTCTTTCTTTCTTTCTTTCTTTCTTTCTCTTTCTTTTCTTTTCTTTTCTTTCCTTTTTTTCTTTCCATCCTTCCTTCCCTTCCTTCTTTCCTTCTTTCCTCCCTCCTTCCCTCACCCTCTTCTTTCTTTCTTTCTTTCTTTCTTTCTTTCTTTCTTTCTTTCTTTCTTTCTTTCTTTCTTTCTCTCTCTCTCTCTCTCTTTCTTTCTTTTTTTCTCTCTCTCTCTCTCTCTCTCTCTCTTTCTCTCTCTCTCTCTCTCTCTCGCTCTCTCTCGCTCTCTCCTCTCTCTCTCTCTCTCTCCTGTTGCAAGCAATTGTCTGAGAATTAAAAGGTTTCCTATTTTAGGAATATACTCCACCTCCCCTATATAATACAAACATTTTTGCTCTAAAACTGTACAGTTAGCTACTCCAAATTGCATCCACGAATTACACATTAAGGTCAATTCACCTCTACTCCGGAGAAGCCTGGTGCTCAGCTTGGTGCAGGACAAAGGGCTTAATAAATAAACAAATGAGGACAGACTGGAGAAATGCTGACTGAATTATGCCTTTCATCTCTCTCATTTGGCTGCCTTCTTGTTATGGTGTTTTAGTGAAATGGTTATTCTGAATAATTAAAAAAAAAAATCTTATTAAGCAATGCATTTATATTGCCGGAAGGAAGACTTCCTATCTTACACTCATAACCAGCTTCATTACAATGTTAACTTGTGCCTTGTCAGGCTTTTCTGCAGTGAGCAGTTCATATGACTAATTAAAATGTGATTCTCCATTCTATTTGTTATTACTTCCATTATCTTTCTCATAGCACACAGGCCTAACAACATGTTTATGGGGTCTTCCAGCTCATCTAATTTAATATTTCTATCGGAAATGAAATATCCTCATTGGCCCAGTGCTACCCATGGCACTGTAGACTAATTTTAGCTTCCCTTCCAGAGTTTAACTAATTTTTAACTGTGTCTCCCTTTCTTTCCATGGGAATAAAATTAATCTTTCAATGCACACACAGACAATGTAAATTCATATACTGATAATGCTAATCTTTATTCATGATCAAATGTAAAGTGACTTAAAGATGAATAAATGTATTCTTTTTTAAAAGAAAAAAAATAGGAGAAGGGTTGAATTCTTTTCATCTTTTATCTTCTTTACCACTGGGGCATCCTTGAAAAGCCGCAAAAAGTGAAGATGGTGGCTATATTATGAGATTGAAAACATGCTGCTTTTTGTGTGTATTGCACAAATGGGGATGGGTGCATGTGCTCGCCCACCAGTTCTGAGGCCTGGTTCCGAATGGCTCAAGGCCCAGGAGTAGGCTGAGACTAGGGGGTTGGGGATAACTGTACCACAGTGAGGAAATATTTGGTAACAAAGGATAACGGGCTGGTATTTATTTTATAAAAAAGCCTCTGTGGAATTCATTTCCCTTGTAAGGAGATGATGGTCCTTATCAGGGGTGAAATCCATCAGGTTCTGACAGATTCTGGAGAACCGGTAGCAGAAATTTTGAGT
>QLTV01002686.1:1226376-1238455 GCA_003457575.1 Thermophis baileyi
TTATCTCTTAAATTTGATATGTAGCATATCCTTATATTTTTCAGATGGCTTCAGCTTGATCCATCAAACCTACCCAACTTTGTTTTCATCTGTGAATTAAAGCTATCATCAAAATTATTCTGTCTTCTTCACAAGTTTAAAGCCTACTCCATAGTAAGTTTTGCCTTCTACCAAATACATGGGGAAGTCTTGGAAACATTGTGGGGGAAGTTGTTTGCTGTTGCCTTCTTCCTAGGGTGATGGTGTGACTCACCATTTGACTTCATTCCTAAACCCAGATTAGAACTCATTATCTCTTGGTTCTCTATGTTTGCTACTATACCAAAAAGGTTTGCTGTTGTGTTTTAAGGTTCATACAAAAATACAGCAGGGAACTGCAAAAATAAGGAAGAACTTGCTTGCTCTACTTCTATTTTGACCTATTTGCATGCAGCACTCATTTAAATCTATATCTCTTTATATAAAGAGACATTATCTTTATATAATGAGTCTAATCTGTCTAATCTAAAAGTCTAATTTAAGATAAACACTATCTTCATATAAAGAGACACTATCTGTGTCTCTTTATATAAAGAGGAGCATTAAAACAGACCTAATATGTAAGAAGGGAGACAGCTGTTATGGCTGGAATATTCAAGCAGCACCTGGAGGGGCTCTCAGTACAACATCTGGCTCCCATGCACACACAACCAAATGATAAAGTAGGAAACACCATCAACTCTGAAGAGTAAGCATTTTGTTCTTTTCTCTCCAAAGATTCCTGTGCCTTGGTTCAGCGGCATTTTGAAGCTTCTGTTCTCATAACGAAGATGCTTTAGCAATGATGATGAGACTTTTCAAAGCAGCATTAATCTTGTACTGCTGCAGGCTGAATTGTCTAGCCTACAGCACATTTCTTATGTTTCAGCTGATTACCACTTCCAACAAACAGTCTTTTGTGATCCTTGGTTACCTTTCATTATATATTCCAGTTGTATGTGGAGTTGTTGTGAAAAAGGAGTGAAAAACGACTGATAGAAAAGTCTTTTAAAGTGATCATGGGGAAAGGGAGGCAGGAAGCTGAGGAACTGGTCTAAGAAAAAGACCTAGGAGGACCTTTCAATATTGGTCTTATAGAGAAAATTGCCTAAATTAATCAGCCCTATTATGATCACTTGGCATGTTTAAAGTCTGGGAGCAAAGCCAGTGGGAATTCTGTTCTTATTCAGGAAAGGAATCTTTTTGGTACTCTCTTATGCCAATCCATAGTGGCAAATTAGCTGATTCTTCAGTTCTTTCCTTCCACTGAATATATTCCTTTTTCACTGGTTTATCACTTTCATGATCCTGTGAAAATTTAGCCAACCACTACATAATCATCTATAGTTATGAATATCTCAGTGTTTATGAAACACATATAAATGTGCTTTTCACAAGGGATAGTGATAAACATTTTATCATTAGAGATGTGATTTTAAAAGCTAATTATTCCTTAAAGGTTTTTTTTTTCTTAGTCTAGTAAAAAGTTCTTCCATTTCCTAATGTCTACCATCCAAAGTGTAAGCACGTCCAGCTTTACTCAGCTTTTGAGATCAGCTGCTAGGGTTAAAGGCTACTGCGTGCTGTAGACAGAAGTGTAATCTTTTGCTTAAATTAGCTAATTGTATCTTCTTTGTATTGAATTGCAAGTAACATTATCACGTAACTGAATAACATAAATCTGTAATGCATAGAAAAAGAAAAAAACACTAAAATTAGAAACAGAAAAAATGCATCTTCAAATTTGCTATATATCTTAAGTATTGGTGATTGTACATGTTAGAAAGAGACTGGTCAGGTCAGTTGGAGGAGTCAAATGTGGACTTAATCTGGAATCCCTACGTGGGTACAACAGAACCAAATCTGACAGCCTGCCCCACCTAGAACCTTATGTAGTTTTACCCAGGTGCAAACTGTCAGTCTGAGAAGATTTCTGTGTATAGGTATGAGCAATAAAACAGCTAACTGAACTCTTCTCATCCAGATCTGGTTG
Source organism: Thermophis baileyi (assembly GCA_003457575.1). Classification (NCBI taxonomy): domain Eukaryota; kingdom Metazoa; phylum Chordata; class Lepidosauria; order Squamata; family Dipsadidae; genus Thermophis; species Thermophis baileyi. The sequence goes on from QLTV01002686.1 coordinate 1,228,388, forward strand.
TTCACAGCTGACATTGTTACAATAAAGATAATATATAAAGCCCATCCAATTTAGTAGAATTGTGGCTCCCGCTCTGATATGTCATTATTTTAACTCTACAACTTTTCTAACAAGACAATTGAATACTTGCTTTATACCTTTCCTCTGCCAATCTTTTCATTCATGCAGTTTCTTTTAACTTAGATAATTATCATTGCTGATCTTTATAATTTGTTAGGCTATCTGAGATCTTCCAATGTTGAGCAATTATTTAATTGTTAATTTTCCTACTATAACAACTAAACAACGAATTCCATTTTTTTAAGCTTAAGGCTTGATTGCATAAATAACAATTAGTAATTTTAACTCTGGATAAAATTAGCTAATTGTATGAATTATGCAGTTACTTGATATTTTATTCCCCTTTTGTAACTATCCTTCTCTGAATCTATCAGCCTCATTTCTTTCTTTTATATATGACAAATATTACTCTTTCAGAGTGTTGTTTCTCAATTCAGAAAGAGAAATAACACTTGAAAGGCTTTTCAAAATCAAGTCAACTTGGTTTCTGGAAATAAAAACCATAAAAATCCAACTAATTGAGACCATGAAGCTATCTAGTCCAGGGATGTCAAACTCACGGCCCACGGGCCAGATGCGTCACACACTGGTGACACCCACCCCTGGTTTAGCGAAGGGGAAAAAAGTTATGATACATCGCGTGACAACATGACGTCACGAGTTTGACACCCTGATCTAGTCCAATATCCTCTTTCCCAGAGAGTATTTTGTGTATCTTGCTCCCTGAAACTGAGATTCAGAACCATAATACCTATGATACTGGTGTTAGTATTTCAGTGGAGTATTTCAGTATTCCAATCAGTGGAACAACTTGTCTCCAGAAGTTATGGGTGCTCCAACACTGGAGGTCTTTAAGAAAAGATTGGACAACCATTTGTCCAAAATGGAATAGGGTTTCCTGCCTGAGCAGGGAGTTGGATTAAAAGAACTCAAAGGCCCCTTCCAACTCTGTTATTCTGTTATTCTGTTATTTAGACATCAAGAAGACATTCTTCTACATCTTTCATGACATGGTCCCATCTCTTACCATATTTGTGGCAGTGAAAGCTAAAGTTGGATTAATAATTGCTTTAAAATGTATCCCTTGTTTATTCAGAATCTCCCTAAAGGACCAGAGGTATTGATTCACCTGTTGAATAGCAGATAACTTTATGCAGCAGGAAGAATGCATGGAAAAGAAAAGAGAAAACAAGTCAGATATAAACTACCAAATCAGAATCAGAAGAGAAAAGAGAATGGACTAAAGAGAGGAATGAAGTGAATCTCATCAATAAGGAGTGTGCAACACAGAGTTTGAAGCCCCTCTTTTAATTATCTCATATTTGTTGCCCTTGTTGTCAATAGATTGAGAAGTGCAAAAAGGTGGTATTCAGCCGGTTCAGACTGGTTCGGGTGAACCGGTAGCGGAAATTTTACCTGGTTCGGAGAACCGGCAAACCACCTCTGGCTGGCCCCATCCCCACCCACCTGGTTGCCCAGTTGCTGCTCGCCCCCGCCTGCCCACTCGCTGCTCGCCCCGCCCACTCGCCCTGCCTGCCCACTCGCCGCTTGCCCTGCCCCGCCCAGTCACTCCTCACTTCCTATGCAGCACACTGGGTCCTCGCTTGCGCATGCACACAGTCTGTACTCTGCGGCTTGCCTGCCTAAGCTGCCTTCCCCAACTGAGTGGCCCTGATCTGCCTGCTTATAGGTAAGCCTGCGAGTCACCCTATCCCCCCCCCGTCCCTGGAGCTTGCTGCGCCCCCCCATCCCCTGAGCTCACCTGGCTGGCTAAGCTGCCGGCGTGGCTCTGATAGCGCTGGCTAGGGCCTAGCTAGCTGCCCCCTACACCGTTCCTGGGCTCGCCTGGCTGGCTAAGCTGCTGGCGCGGCTCCATCCCAGGCAGGCCTAGCTAACTAAAACTGTCCCCCATCCACAGCCACCAGCTTACCTTCACGAATGACTCCCGAATCCTGAGCATTGCTCGAATCCCGCTGCATTGCTTCGCCTGCATCCCATGTGGCTGCATCCAACTCATCGGCCTGCAAGCAACTGAATCTGCCTGCCTGCCTTCACCTAATTTTGGGTAAGTTGCTATTTTTTTTAATTTAGCATAAAAAAATTCAGTGTTGTAGACAGTTAATTTTTTGAGTTTGCTTGCAGCAAGCAAATTTTATGTGACTCTATCTATAGCTTTTATATTTTGAAATTTGTGCAGCTTGATGAGTTTTTGTGTGTTTCTATAGTTAGTGTAATAATTGTTGTTTGATATGGTGTTGTCTGGGTGGGTACAGTTAAAAAAGTGATGTTGACTTGACCATGCCCACCCAGTCACATGAGCACCAAGCCATGCCCACCCAGTCACATGAGCACCAAGCCATGCCCACCCAATCACATGAGCGCCAAGCCATGCCCACCAAGCCACGCCCACCAAGCCACGCCCACCAAGCCATGCCCATAGAACCAGTAATAGAAAATTTAAATCCCACCACTGAGAGGGAGGTGGAAGTTATTTCATTGCAGCATTGGATACATAATTTTAAAAAAATGAAGAACAGGAGTTAAAGTTTGAGTCTCTGAACTGCGGTTATTCTTTTATTCTGATTTTTATTTCCTTATTTGTATCTTTCATTCTATTCATTAGAATATGCAATTTACCCACTCTCCATTCCTTCCAGCCTTGTTCTCCAAGTGCACGCATATGGCTGCTTCTTTATTATCTCACCCATTTCTTCCATTCTACAATGCTTTGCACTCACCTTGCAAGCATATTCCCATTCTGGCTGGTCTGAAGTTTCCCTTGTCCATTTCCTGCTATCAGAGCTCTGAAAGCCATCATTTAACATCTGTCTGTCAATAAATTATGCAGTGCAGCATGTGCAAGGATTTCAATAACTTTTAATGTCTGTTTAAATAATGCTGTTTGTCAGAAGTCCAAGAGAGGCCATAGAGAACAATGAGGCAGAACAAGAAGCAAAGCACATTGTTGAGGTTGGCAGTTAAATGATTTAGTCTTTAAAAAAAAAAACACTGTTTACATTGGGCAGTGTTTCTTGCCACTTCTAACAGAAGTCATCATTGCTCAGTTACCCAAATCTCTTCGGGTCAAATTAAAACAATGAGAAATGAACTAGCTTGGGGAATTTTAGGGAAGTATTTTAATGAGGGTCTGGAAGAAAAAGAGAGACAATCATAGGTGAACTTTATTCCTTGAGTTTGATAGTTTTCCTACAGACATTTCACTGATAACATCATCAGTGCCTGGGCTAGAAGAGTTTACTGTTTTTTCTATATGACTTAACAACCATTCATTTAGTGATGGTTCAAAGTTACAACGGAACCTAAAGAAAGTGACATGTGGCCTTTTTCCCCACTTATGAGCACTGCAGTATCCCTTTAGTCCCGTGATGGCGAACCTATGGCACGTGTGCCCGAAGTGGCATGCGGAGCCATGTCACCTGGCACGCATGGTGTCGCCCATTCCTCTTCTGGGTTTCTGGCACACATGTGCGTGCGACGATCAGCTGGCCTTCATGTGTGCAGCAGTGCCGGAAACTGGAAGAGCTGGTTTTCCATTTTCCTGCATGAGCATGCGTGCCAGCCAGCTGATCGTTGCGCGTGCATGTGCGCCACTAACTAGAAGAAATGCGTGCCGGAAACCGGATGGTTATTTTTGGGCATGTGCATGCCCCCTGGGCAGCTCCTCTTCCGGGTTGCATCCCAGACGAGTGCGCGCTCCCTTTTCGGCATTCAGTGCTGAAAAGGTTCGCCATCACTGCTTTAGTCACATGATCAAAACTCAGATGCTTGGCAATCAGCTCATACATTACATGATGGTTGTAGTGTCCCAAGGTCATGTGATCACCTTTTCTGACCTTCTGACAAATAATGGAATGGAATGGAATGGAATGGAATGGAATGGAATGGAATGGAATGGAATGGAATGGAATAGAATAGAATAGAATAGAATAGAATAGAATAGAATAGAATAGAATAGAATAGAATAACAGAGTTGGAAGGGACCTTGGAGGTCTTCTAGTCCAACCCCCTGCTTAGGTAGGAAACCCTATGCCATTTCAGACAAATTGACTTCTTAAAAACTTCCAGTTTTGGAGCACTCACAAACGTAGTCAACTTGGAAGCTGGATTCACTTTACAAACATGTTACTAACTTAACAACTGCAGTGATTCACTTAACAACTGTGGAAAAAAAGGTTGTAAAATGATGCAACACTTACTTAATAACTACCTTGCTTAGCAACAGAAGTGTTGGGCTCAATTGTGGTTTTTAAGTTGAGAAATAGCTGTGTAGTAAATTTGCTCTTCCAGTCTTAGCTGTGATGTGGTTCTTGAAGGTTCTTTGATTATTGTTTCATCCCTGTTTGGTTACTAGATGCTATGTTGACTTCTTTGTGTGGCCAGAATTCTGCTTGACAGAAGTTTAGGTGATATTCAAGTGAAGTGAACTATACTTTGCATTCTGATCTTATAATACCAATAGCACTTAGACTTATATACCACTTTATAGTGCTTTACAGCCCTCTCTAAGCAGTTTACAGAGTCAGCCAATTGCCACCAACAATTTGGGTCCTCATTTTACCCACCTCGGAAGGCTGGAAGGCTGAGTCCACCTTCAGCCTGGTGAGATTCGATCTGCCAAATTACAGGCAGCCGGCAGTCAGCAGAAGTAGCCTGCAGTACTGCATTCTAACCACTGCGCCACCAAGGCGTTTAAATCACTCTGGAATAATGATTGGCTCAAGAAAACCTTAGAAAATAAGGTTCCAAGGCACAGCAGACCAGAGTGGATTTGGCACATTTGATTGTCCATTCTGGTCATTTTTTAAATCATAATATTTATTTAAATATCTGGAGCACAGAACATTTGTCCAGATTACACCCGAAGGTAGGCATAGATATTTTCTATTTTTTCATCAAATTCCTCCCTTATTTTTTTCAAAAGCCCAGCTCTTAGAAGAGTAGAAGCTTCTTTTACAGCATTCCCTTGAATGGCCACTGACCATGTAACATCTCGTGATGTCAAAAAGGGCTCAGGAATGATGCAGTCAACTTTTTAAAAATGAAAGGCAGAGGGAACCCTATTGGCCTCCTTGTACATTTTATTCAGTAAGTTCAACCCTTCTCCACCCCATTAGTTTTGTTCCTCCAGGGAAGAATGAATGTTAATTGAACTTTGTTCAATCGAGCATTTACTCAGCCATGGATCCACAACAGGAGCCATGGCAAGATTTCTTTTTTAACACTCAACATGTGTACCCTCAATATAATTTAGCATTCATGTATTTATTAAGCACACCCAAAGAAAGATTGGGCCACCTGTAACCATCCACCTGCTTGCAAGTGATATGAAACACTTAGGTAGGCTGGCTGGTTGCATTTTGTAATTGGTAGCCTGATGTTCTTTGTTGCAGATGTGAAGTTTATTGTTTACATGGAGAGGGTGTGTGTAATTTTATGAGAAGGCTGTTAGCCTTAAAGCTGTGCTTTTGAAAAGTATGCTGTTTGAACATGCTGCAATCTAGACCACTGCCATAAAACTGCCTCTTCCTTACAAATTATACACTAGTTTTAAGTATTTAGGTCAAACACTCCCTTTTTAAGACTTGACAAGGAGAGGAGATGAATGTGTGCTATAAATACACTTGGAATCTTACTTTTCAGTTCATCATCATAAAGGGAAGAGGGAGGGGTAACAGTAGTTTATCTTTTATCTCTTCCAATGCCCTGGGCTAACCAAAAGAAATGCTTACTTTAATCTGAATGCATGTTCTTCTATGTTTCTAACCTCATTATGAACCAGTAGATCAGGCTTTCAAATCTGCTGTAGTATGCAGAGGCTCTGTGGCAGATCAAGGCTACATAAAATAAAAATCAAGTGAAATCCAATTAGGATAAAGTACTGATTAATGTGACCAGGAAAAAATGTTGCTCTCTTTCAGAGGTAGCGTTTTCATCCCATCTGCAGGAGATTGAGAACTGCTATGGTGTCAGTAATTAACAGGGAAAGATTTTTTTTCCCCCTTCATGGGTTATATTAAGAGATATGTGGCCAATTTGTTAACCAGACTGTATGATCACAGATGGCAACGTTTGTGTTTGTGAAAGAGAGGTACTCACTTGGTGGTTTAGAAAAACAAAACTGCTTCCTGCAGTTTGTCAGGACTGAAACAAGATTGATTAAGGCCAAATAAGAATGTGTGAATCCACCTTCTTGTCAGTGTCCCTTTATAGTTCCATCTTGACTTTTTTTTTTTTTTTTACTATAACCTGTACACATCTGTGATGACCTGGGGCTGGGCACAGAAGCAACACAGCCGGAATGAAGGCTTAACTCCCCTTTATTGCTCCAACTTTCCCCCCAAAGTCCCACCGCTCACTGCAAGTCCAGGAGCCAAGCTCTAAACACGCACCTCCAATAGTTCTTGGCTGCTATTAGTTCAGAGGAGCCGCTCAGTTCTGAGAGCAGCCACAGTTCAGGGAGTTTGGTTCCAGGGAGTCCTCGTCACAGGAAGAGTTCACTGGGACTGCAACCCAACCCGGAGTAGAACTGCGTCGCTGCGAACTCGCACATAGCCAGGCCAGGCAAGCAAGGCAAGCAGGGCAAGGCACAGCAAAATATCCTGACATCTGTAACAGCACGTGAGACTGGAAAAAGGCAACGCTTCTTCCCGGCAACTGCCCCTCCAAACGGCATCTCTTTGAATCTCATTCCCCAGGTGAGCCTTGTAAAGAGGGGCACGGAGCCCTCCTCCCAAGTCGTCAGGTCACCCTGTGCCGATCCTGCTTCCTCTCCATTCTCTGTGCTCGGGGATCAGGGGGTAGCGGTAATTGCTCGTCGCCAGAGCTCCATCGCTCCTCTGCTCCGCTGCCTGCCCTTCTCCTTCCCCCTCGCTTGGTCGTCCTGTGCCTTTTCTCCTTTGCTGGTGACCCTTCCCAGGCCCAAGGGACCCTGGACTCCCTCGTCCTGCTCCTCCAGTCATTAAACTGTTGGCCCTAGCCCTGTCTCATCCTCCTCCTCAGACCCAGGCTCTGACAGGGCCATGACAACATCATTCCTTAGGTTCGGTTGAGTTGTAGCCTTTGGAATTTCTGCATCAATACTTTTCACTGTGGGAAAGTAACTGTCTAATGTGCTTCTTCTTCAGTGCTCCTGTCTACATTGACTCACTTTTCTCCATGGTTGCAATATTACATTTTATTAACTTGCCACAGGTAGTCCTTGGTTAAAGACCACTTGTTTAGCAACCGTTTGAAGTTCCAACGGCACTGAACAAAGGGTACTTATGACCAGATCTCAAAGTTCTGGCTGTCACAGTGCCCTCACAGACCCATGATTGTGATCCAACTCTTTGACAACTGCTCATACTTAAAATGATTGCAGCAGCCCGCAGTCACATGATTGGCCTTTGTGACCTTCCCGGCTGGCTTCCCACAAGCAAATTCAATGGGGAAGCCAGCAGGCAAGGCTGCAAATCTCTCCTGCCTCTTTTTCTCTCAAGAAGGCCTGCAAAGAGGATATGAGATCCCAGAAGCTCCTTCACCATCTCCCGCCTGCATGCACTTGCATAGGTAAAAGGTAAAGGTTCCCCTCACACATATGTGCTAGTCATTCCTGACTCTAGGGGTGGTGCTCATCTCCGTTTCAAAGCTGAAGAGCCAGCGCTGTCCGAAGACGTCTACGTGGTCATGTGGCTGGCATGACTAAATGCCAAAGGCACACGGAACGCTGTTACCTTTATTTATTTTCAATAAAATTTTCTTTTTAATACTTTCAATACTGCCACTTTCACTAATTGTATACATTTGATTTGAGAAATTAAAGAAAATAAACATGCATAGGGAATATTTTTTATTGGATCACAGATCAGCTTCCTTTTTCCTTTGCTACTGAAGGATTAACTGGTGAATGCAGTGATATTTACATGATATTTGGATATCAGAAAACTCTTATCTCAGAACTGGTGCCAGGGATAGTCAACAAAACAGGCTAAAACAGATCACTGAATTGATTCACTGTAGTCTAAATCAGGTGTACAAGTCCAGGAAGATACAATTCAACCGTATAAAGCAAGCTATACAGAAGGCTGAATTGTTGCATCTCAGAAGGCTAGAAGCTAGAACCAAACTATCTTGCAAAGAACAAGATTTTTCCTTGCTAGCAACAAATCTGCCTGTCTTTGTGTGTGGAGAAGTAATTCAAGAGGTTAAAGTGCACCAAATCTCCAATACTGAATTTTTACATTGTATGCTTTGTCAAGGGTAGGAAAGAATAGAAAAAAAATGTCCCTCTCCCCTTCCTTCCTACACTGGTGTTTATACCCTTCTCTTCCATAAGAATATATGAGACTACAGGTTGTCAACCAGTGGTGGGTTCCTGCGGGTTCGGACGGTTTCTTTAGAACCGGTAGCGGGAATTTCCCCCCGCTCGTCAAACCGGCAGCGATGGCCGGTTGGACACGCCCCCAAACCGGCTCTCTCAGCGCCACCATCTTGTTTTTTGCTTCTGCGCACAAGCAGAAGCTGGATTTTCAGCACTGCACATGTGGGCGTGCGTCGCGCAATGCGCGCGGACCCACGCGGCGCGGGAGGAAGCAAACCGGCAGCGAGGTAAGTCAGAACCCACCCCTGTTGTCAACCCAAGAGCAAAGTGATTAGAAACTAAAGCAGAAAGTTGATAACACCCTAGCTTTTCAGGTGGGGCAAAAATGCATAATGCATCACCATAGCACTCTAATTAATCTGATTTCAAGCAAGTTGGTCAAGTAAACTAACTACTTTTTGTTTTGCTGACAGAAATGGATTCAACACATGCATGCACTTTTTTAATGTGTTAGTGTCATTCATTTTCCTAGTTCAAGAATTACACAGATGTAAGAAAACAAGGCACTACCTTGATGTGGTTGTCAGAACTGTGTGTTCTGAAGAAGCTGAGAGCCATACCCGTAAACAATATAGTGAGATGTAATTTACGGAAACCCATACAAGATTGCCCATCACCCAGGTCACAAGAGCCATGAGAGGTGATGGAGTTTCTGGGCACCTAGTGACAAATGGGCTACTAGGACTGATGAACTCAGGGCTGTTGGCTCAGCAACCACAGCCAAAGTTGCATTAGTATTGAAAGAAAAGTTGTTTCCTGTTGCAAATATACAAAGAAATATCTGTTATTATAAATCAAGTCTAGGAAGAAGAGGATATCTGAAGAGAGAATGCCCTAGTTTTGGAATGAAAAACATCCAAAAGCAGATATAACAGAACAGAGGCTACCAATGATCCAATATTTGAGCGGCTATCACAAAGAAGAAGGAGATCAATATATTCTCCAAAGCATCTGAAGGCAAGATAAGAAACTAAGAGAAACTAATCAAGGAGAGAAACAACCTAGGACTAAGAAGAAATTTCCTAATGGTGAGAAACCAGTGGAATGCCTTGCCTTCAGAAACTGTGGGTGCTCCATCACTGGAGGCTTTTAAGAAGAGAGTGGACAGCCATTTGTCTGAAATGATATAGGGTCTCCTGTTCCAGCAGAAGGTTGGATTAGATGACCTCCAAGGTCCCTTCTATATCTGTTATTCTATATTCTAACTTCTAAGATCAATGTTGATGTTTATACAATGTAACAGTAGCAGAATTGGAAAAATTGCAAAGATATATCCAGGACAAAGAAATCAAAACCTTGCCAGAAGCCACTCAGACTATAGCAGTGATAGCTAACCTTTTTGTCATTGCGTGCGCGTGCTGGCACCCATAATGCAATGTGCGCTCCCCGCCATGTGCCCTGCCTCCCGTGCATGCGCGTGTGACCCGCTGTGCTCCCCCCGCCCCCATGCATGTGCGCGCAACCCCCCTGTGCCCCATTTTGGGCCTAGCAGGCCTCCCTGCAGCTTCCTGGAACCAAAAATGGGCTGGGGGGGCCCACTGCACCCCCCGTGCCCCATTGTGGACCTAGCAGGCCTCCCTGCAGCCTCCTGGGACACAAAACAGGCCACAGGGGGGGCGCCGCCTCCC
>QLTV01002687.1:8781-21911 GCA_003457575.1 Thermophis baileyi
ACCGGATTGTGGGGCTTCCTCTCACTATCTGGAGAGGTTGCCTTTCTCCTCCGATGCCTCGAGGTTTCCCCTTTCTGCCACTGCTCCCTCCGAGATCAGCTTCGCCCGTGGGCCTCCGTAAATCACAAAAACACGGCAACAGCTCACGGAGGTCCGCTTGCTGCTCCGCTCCGGCGTGACTTCAAACCGGAAGTCCCTCTTCAAACTCTTATTGACCATTGATAGCCCTCTGGTATCTAGATACCCCTCTGTCAACTTACCTGTCGGGCGGAGTTGAAGTCCTCCTTGAGTCGGCCGAATTTCCCTTAGGTTGTCACTGGGTCCTGGCTTTCCGTCTCGGGTCTGCGATTCTCCTTGTTTCAGCAGGGGTGATCCAACCTTTAGGCCTGGGAAAGCTTACCCAGGTGTGCACTCCCCTTCGGACGTCCCCGGCCGCCAATGGTGGAACGGATGCAAATCCTGGACAAACCCTCAAGGCTGTTATGTGCTCGTGGCCACTTTCCTTTGCAGCCAGTGGCAAACTTGCCTGACCAATAACCAGCCAAGACAAAGTGAAGACCTTTTGTTTCGTTTATTGCAACAAGCGGGGAAAAGCTATCAAAGCTTGGTTCTCTCCAAAGTTCATCATTTCAAATCAACATCTTTATACATTCCCTACACCGGTCGCCCATCCCTTTTCATTCCCCATTAGCTGAGGTACTATGAGGTTACATTCTCTCTGACTGCCTTCTACTTATTTCGTGCTACCTTCCCCAAACATACTAAATCATACATTGCATGTGCATTTAAATGGGGTCTATGACAATTCGCCATGGCCAACTTGCCATGGCTAACTCGCCATGGACAACTTGCCATGGCAACTCGCTGCAGGACAACTTGCCACGGCCATCTCGCCACAGGACAGCTCGCTGCGAGACAAGAGTTACACTAATATCAAAGAAATGGTGGAATAGAATCATTAAAGAAAGGATGCAAAAGGAGGGACAGAATGAAATGTGAATGACAAAAATTAAAATAATTTTTATTTATTTTAAATAATTAAATAGAATTGTTAAATTTTCCTGCAGCGAGTTATCCCATGGCAAGTTGGCCGTGGCGACTTATCCAGCGGCAAATTGGCCATGGTGAGTTGGCTGCAGCGAGTTGGCCGTGGCGAGTTGGCCATGGTGAGTTGGCCATAGCAAGTTGGCTGTGGCAAGTTGTCCCATTCCCTTGAAATGAGCAGACAATATATGCAAGGTGTGTCAGTTAATATTCAATGGTATATTGAGCTTTCTTTTTTAGCTTGTTTTCGAGTTCCTGGTTATTTTATGGATTCTTAGAACAATAGGTTCTTTCCTGTTATTCAGTTCATTTAGTTTTGTCTTTCCTGTTTTTCAATTCGTTTTGTTTTAACTTTAAGCTAGCTATTTTCTCTTGCAGCTACTTCCTCTTACAATTTTAGATTTTGAAGACCTTTTATATACTCCTATCAGTTCTGTCCTCCTCTTCTGAGATTATTTTAAATATTTGAAACCTGTCAGGATATCCCGACTTAATCTTATTTTGTCTACATATCCAGTGATTTTAGCCTTTTCTTGCCAGATTTGTCTTTAAGGCTCTTACATTTTGTGGTTGAACACTTCTCAGCTTGTCCATATCCTCCTCCATTCAGACTTTGCAAAAATGTACAAGAATTGGTAAGGAGAGCCATTTGGGAGTACTTGCAAAAATCTGGTTGGAATAGAAAAAAGGAAGATAAAAATCTCTATAGAATTCTTAAGTAGATAAAAACAGTAGAAGGCTACAGTCCAGAGATTTATTTGACCATGTGGTCAAATAAACTGTGGTTGGTTGGATATACAGTATCTGGATGCAAGAGTGGTGAGGATGAACAATTTCGTCTACTGGCAAATAAGTGTTTTGAGCTTGGATCACGGCAGCCATTTCATAAGTAGGCAAGTTGTTCATGGTAGCCATCTTGTGAGAGCTCCCATAATCTGCTCTGAAAATTGGAAATATACTTCAAATCCTCAAAGGTTGGGGTTTCTTGTGTTCAGTCATCACCACATTCAAAGAGCTTTGCTCTTGTCTATGCAATTGATGCTGCTAGTTCAGACCTTGCAAAAATGTGCAGGAATTTTTCCCCAACCATAGCTGGCCTGAATATTTTACTTCTCAACATTTAGGAAATATTTAGGAAACCTGCACTCTTCCAAGGAAAACTAGTTCCACAGGCTTACTTGATACCAAATGAGCTGGGTGCTACAACGTTCAGGCTGCCCCTGCCAATAATAAAAAGGGCATTAATTTTTCATTCTATTTAAAATATTAATTATTCACTGGGGCATAAAGTAAATGTGGGGAGGGTTCTCTGGAAATCTGGACTGGGCAGATGTCAGGAAGGTTTTTCTGAATACATTTTCATAGAACCACTTAATTGCATGACAGGGGTTGAACAGTTTATTTGGGATTTTGAAGACAACATGTTCTGAGGATTATAAAGCCTACAGTACAGCAGTCCAAAGCTCTGGCACTTAATTTAATCATTAGAACTAATGTCCTAAAGTTAGTTAATAGAATATTAGCTCTACAAACTTGAATGCTCTGATGTACAAAACACTGCTATTTGGGGATTGCATATGTCAAGAAATATTTTCTTCTTAATTTGCTGGTGGTATTGGTAATAAATGGGCATGTGCACTCATACAGCATTGTTAGTGATAATATTCTTTTCCATTGATGTTTAGGCACCCCTCTTTCTGATAGCATAAAACTGTAAGTGGTAGTATTGAGAATCCATGTATCTCTTTACTGCAGTATCAATGTGGCATTCCCCTGCAACTTGTGGAAGATAATGTGTTTATTTGTTATTAGTTATTTACTGTATGTATTATATTCCTTATCTACCCAGTAACCAAAATTCTCTGGGCAGAGAACAAAATTAGCTAAAATATTAAAAGAGAAAAAAGCAATTGGAGCAAATAGCACAGAAAGCTTTAAAAATAACAAAATTTACTAAATCTACCTTTCCAGGGCAAAGCAAGCCTTTCACATAAAAAAATCAGTGTTTGCTTGGTGCCCCAAAGATGTCACTGTGGATATTGCCTGTGGATTGTTTACCTTCCCCCTAATTGGTTCTGGAAATTCATTGTCTTGGAAAGAGCATTTAATAGTATTTGTCCATACTGGATTGGATCAAAATACCTCTGCATTTCCATTGGTATCTCTTGTTGAAGAGGTCTGTCAACATCTCTTTAAGAGAACAAGGGTGAGAACCTTGTAGATGCACTTGGGATCACAACAAAGGACATCATCATCCTCTGTCCTGTTCCCCTCCCATTTCACTATCTCCTTGATAATTGGGATAGGACAGAAATTATAATTCCCCACAATTCAACTTATGTTGCATCAGGCCAAGGCGTTATGGGAAATGTAGAGATGTGTCTTGTCACTGGGGCAAAAAGGGAGACATTGGCTTAGGGAGTGTCCTAGAAAGCATGGAACTCAGTGCTGCAAAGATTCAGGTCAGTTCTGCTTGAATCAGAGAAGAATTGTGGCTTGAAGGCCAAGCCTTCTGACTTGCTTTGTAAGGGTCATCCTTCTATCAGAGCTTGGTATGATGTGGAGCTACCTTATTTGGGTTGCAAAAAACAAGAAACCCCAGAGATCTTTATTGCCATTTAGGAGCCATCAGATGTTTTACAGTCCAAATATGATAGCCCTAGAATGTATTCATGAGGCACAATGGGCAGCAGATTGCCCACCCTAGTTTAAAACAAGTGTGTACAACTTAAAGGCTCAGAGCCGTGTATGGTTTCCTATAAACTTTGAGGTAAGGGTTAGGGTGAAGTCTTACTGTTGAATTGACATTTTGAAATGTTAGCATTAAATAATAGATGTAATACTGTTCACCATTTTTCATTTTCATTAGATTGAGGGATTTTTCTTATTATTCTGGCCCGTTGACTTCCTGGTCCTAGTCTGGTCCCCATTTTAGAGTTTGGTCCCCGTGTGCAACAGTTTAACAGATTAACAAAGTCAGAAGGGACCTTATAGGTCATCTAGTTCAACCCCCCATTTGAGTGTCCCAAATATAACACTCAAACCCTGGTGTAGGTAGAGCATGGCTTGAAAATCATTGCACACCCTAATTTGAAGCCCAAGCTGGTAATGTTGTTTTGTGCAGAGGAGAGGGAATAAAGCCAGCACACTTGCACACACACAGACACACAGTGTACGTATACACACACACACACACACACACACACTTTTACAATAACTACAAGCTGATATTACATTTTTATTTTCAGCTGAGATACCATTTTTCCTTTCAGCTGAGATTTTATTTTTCTTTCATCTTTTTATTCATCTGTTACTTTATTTATTCATCTATCATTTTCATACATCTGTGGATTACAAACTATATCTAGAGAGCAGCCTCACTTGCATTTAAGTCCTACTCAACACTGAAAATTTTAAAATTTTAAATTTTGAAATGAACTTTTAAAATTTTAAAATTAGTTTTTTAAAAAAAAACACCTGTGTAATCTTTTACATTTTGAACATTTTGTAAACTTGTATAGTTACTTTCTCAGGAAGCCTTGGTCAGAACAGTTTGCTTCCTGCCCAAACAATTACAAACAAACCTCGATTAAGATGGAGCAGCTGCGTGCTGAGAATGCGCAGCTTAATCAGCAAATCGCTCTGCTGGCAGCCCAGGTGGCTCAGCTCCAAGCTCACGCTGCTCCACCTCCCCAAAGAAAATGCCCAGTAGCTGTGCCGGATAAGTTTGCTGGCAACCAGACCATGTTTCCAGCTTTTTTGGGACAATGCCAGCTTTTTATCAGCCTGAGAGCTGAAGACTTCCCCACTGAACGGGATAAAGTGGGGTTTATGATTAGCCTACTCTCCGGCTCTGCGGCTCGCTGGGCCACGCCCCTGCTGGTCCAGGCTAGTCCTTTGTTGAATGATTTCAGGGGGTTTTGTGATCACCTCAGACATATGTATGAGGACCCCATCAAAACGCAGACCGCTACTCGATGTCTGAAGACTCTGAAGCAGGGCCAGCAACCTCTGCAGGAAGACATCATTGAGTTCCGGCTGCTTAGCCAGGATTCGGCCTGGAATGAGGCTGCCCTCATGGACGCGTTCCAGGATGGGTTGTCAGAGGAGTTACAGGATGAGTTGGTCCGTGTTGATATTCCTCTGAATCTCAATGCGCTGGTTCATCTTTGCCTCAGGATCGACGCTCGATTGCAGAGACGGACCAGTCGCCATGCCTCCCAGGAGACCCGGGTGGTACCAGTCGTGTGTGAGACCCCGGCTCCACGGGAGGAGCCCATGGAAATAGGCGCGGCCAGACCCCTCCTGTCGGTGACTGAGAAAAACAGACGGCGCTCAGGGGGGTTGTGTTTGTATTTCGGGGAACCTGGGCACATAGCCGCCTCTTGTCCGAAGAAGCGATGAGGGGTGTCGGTCCCTGGGCCTGCCCTACAGCCACAGAAAACCCTGTCGGGAAACGCCCTGAGCCCGATCTAGGGGAGACCCTATGTCGGGCACGCACCAACACCGAGTCATGCCCAGCGGACGTAGATCCCGGACCGCCTCGGCATTTGATTCTGGCGGCACGAGTATTCCTGTCCAGTAACCCACAGGGGATTCCAGCTCACGTCTTGGTTGACTCCGGAGCCACAACAAAATTTATGGACGCGGCGTTTGCAGCCAAATATGCAGTCCCTCAGTGTCCAGTGGATCCTCCCATGCTCGTGGACATCATTGGTGGTTGGGTGCTTCTGTCTGGGCCTATTAAGGCCGCCACGCAACCCGTGCGCCTGACCATCGGTACTCATGAGGAGGCCATCCAGTTCTATATTACTTCCGGCCTGCATTTCCCTGTGGTCTTGGGCTTGGCTTGGTTCCGGACGCACGATCCGCAAATCATTTGGTCCCAGAACTTCATCTCTTTCCCGAGCCTGCAATGCGTGGACCATACCCGCCAAGTCTGCGCAGGCCAGTTGCTGGGTCCATCCGGGGTGTCCTTGCCTTCCGACCTAGCGGACTTCACAGATGTCTTCAGCGAACAGGAGGCAGACCAATTGCCCCTGCACCAGCCATACGACTGCCCCATTGATTTGATTCCGGACGCGCTGCTCCCAGTGGGACGTTTGTATTTGATGTTGGACCCTGAGTTGGCCACATTAAGGGACTTCCTGGACAAAAATTTGGCTCAGGGTTTTATCCGGCCCTCGTCGTCGACACTGTCTGCTCCGGTTTTGTTCGTGAAAAAGAAGACCGGAGACTTGCGGCTTTGTTGCGAGTACTGCAAATTAAACGCCATCACGGTGCGCAACCAGTATCCTCTGTCCCTGATTCCTGAACTGTTGGAATAGCTCCGGGAGGCTACCATTTTCACCAAATTGGACTTGGGCGGAGCTTACAATCTTGTTCGGATCCGGCCCGGGGATGAATGGAAGACGGCGTTTGGCACTAGGTACGGACATTTCGAGTACACGGTCATGCCATTTGGGTTGACCAGTGCTCCCGCCGTCTTCCAACATTTTATGAACAACATCTTCCGGGATCTCTTGGACCAGTTTGTCGTGATTTATTTGGATGACATTTTGATTTATTCTTCCTCCCGGAAGAGCCACCAACAGCACCTCCGCCTGGTCCTGCAATGGCTCTGAGAGAACCACTTGTATGCAAAACTGGAAAAATGCCAGTTTTGTCAGTCCACCATCAAGTTCCTGGGGCATCGCTTCTCTCCCGAGGGCATAGCGATGGAGCCGAGCAAGGTCGAGTCTTTGCATAGTTGGCAACCTCCTCGGCGAGTGAAGGATGTCCAGCAACTCCTTGGGTTTTCCAACTATTATCGAACCTTTATCCCCGGCTTCACTTCCCTGACCGTGCCCCTCACTCGGCTCCAGCAGAAAAAAGTCCCGTTCCGGTGGAGTACCCACGAGCAGCAGGCATTCCAGGCCTTGAAGCAGGCATTCATGACGGAGCCCATCTTGAAACATCCTGACCCCCACCGTCCGTTTGTGGTGGAAGCGGATGCGTCGGATGTTGCTGTTGGAGCGGTGTTACTCCAGGCTCACGCGTCCGGCGGTACCCTCTTTCCTTGCGCGTATTATTCACGGAAGCTCAACTCTTCCGAGCGCAACTTGGGAGTTGGGCGGCATACAAATTTAATAAATAATAATAATAACTACGCCATCTGGGAGAAGGAGCTACTGGCCATTAAGATGGCATTTGAGGCCTGGAGACATCATCTGGAGGGGGCCCGACATCAAATTGAAGTCCGGACGGACCTCAAAAACCTGGAGTTCCTGCGGACCGCCCGGAAACTGAACCAAGATTTGGTGGTCCCTCTTCTTTGCCAGGTTCAACTTCCGCGTCACCTACATCCCTAGTGGTCCCAACCAAAGGGTGGATGCACTCTTGCGGAAACCAGAGTATTCCCACATCGAAGACCCGCTTCCGCCCCAGACAGTTCTGCCCGTTGAGTCGTTCTCTGTGGTTCAGGAACCAGTGGACGTACGGGCTCAGATACGGGAAGCGCAGCGGCATGATGCTTACGTGGAGCAACGGAAGGAAGAGGTGGGGCCCGCTTCTCCCTGGACGTTTACCGAGGAACTCTTGCGGTACCGAGACAGGCTATATGTGCCGGTGGGGCCGCTCCTGGGACTTATCCTGTCGCAGTGCCATGATAATCCTGCGGCGGGGCACTTTGGCCTCTTTAAGACATTGCTCCTAGTTTCTTGGACCTTCTGGTGGCCCCGACTGAGACACGATATCCAGGCCTACGTCACCTCCTGTGTGCGATGCCGACAGGCCAAGTCAGCCATGGGAGCCCCCCCAGGGCTTCTCCAGCCATTGCTGACACCGGAGAGACCCTGGGGTGCCATTTCCATGGACTTCTTGACGGATTTGCCTCTGTCATCGGGATTCACGACCGTGTTCGTGGTGGTAGACATGCTGATGAAGATGGCGCATTTCATTCCATTTCATGGGTTACCAACGGCTCGCACCACCGCCCGCATGTTTATCCAACATGTCTTTTGGCTGCACGGTCTACTTGATAGGGTCGTTTCGGACAGAGGGGCTCAATTTACAGCCCAGTTTTGGAAAGGGCTGGTGACGGCCTTAGATGTGAAAATCTGCCTGTCGTCGGCGCATCATCCGGAAACCGACGGCAGGACTGAGAAAGTCATCGGGATCCTGGAGCAATACCTGCGCTGCTTTGTGAACCAGCAACAAGACAATTGGTCGGAGTATTTGGCAGTCGCAGAGTTCGCGTTCAACAACTCGCAGCACACCTCCACGCAAACGACCCCTTTCTTGGCTAATGTGGGATATCAACCTCGGTTCTTTCCCCTCACACAACTCGACTCACCGGTTCCGGCGGCGAATGACTATTTGTCCGAGTTGCAGGCCGTCCATCAATTGGTGCGACGGTATCTGGAGAAAGCCAAGGAGGACTATAAAAGAGTCGTGGACCGCTCTCGGCGGGCGATGCCACCGTTGGCTGTGGGGGATCGGGTATGGTTGTCCACCAGGCACCTTCCGTCAGAATGGCCGGTCAGGAAGCTAGACCACCAGTACCTTGGCCCGTTCCCTGTTGAGGCGGTCATCAACCCGGTCACCTACCGCCTGACATTGCCATGCTCGATGCGTGTCCATCCGGTCTTCCATAGATCCCTCCTCGTGCCAGAACGGCCAGCCTGTCCTCTCCGCCAACCTGACCATCCCTAGCCAGCGCCACGTGACAGGGATGGAATGCCTGAGTCGCCAGCATTCGGGACTCCCGGTGGCTGAAAGGCCGGTTCCAGTATCTCATTGAGTGGAAGGGTTATGGGCCGGAGGATTTCATTTGGGAGGATGCGACCTCCGTGCATGCACCTGCTTTGGTGAAAGCATTCCACGACCAATTCCCGTCATGGCCGCATCCGGATCGCCAGACCCAGGGGAAGGGCCCTGCGGTGAGGGATAGTGTTGTGGTCCGCCGGCGGCCTGCGGAGCTGGCAGCAGAGTCGGACAGTGAGGAGGCTGGGGAGGAACATGGGCCATTACTGGAGTCTGGGGAAGGCTCTGCGTCAGAGGAAGAGATGGGGCCAGTGCCATCTGGGAGTTCTGTGCTGACTCCAGAGCCTCCAGAGGCTGACATCAGTGAGGCAGAGGAACAGGGGGAGCCTGTTCCCAGTGTGCGCATGCGCAGAGCTGCCAGAAGGCAAGAACAGTTAAGACAGAAAGGGTGACTCGGGAGTAAGGCTTGGAGATGATTGGCCCCTCCTATAAGACATAATGGAGGAGCAAAGGGACATGAGCCTTTGCAGGAAACAACTTTGTTTGTTCTGTTCGGTTTAAACTCTGAAGCTCCGTTTTGACTTTGTGCTCCGTTTGGCCTTGCCAAGATAATTGGCAATTAAGTCTTTGGCAGCATGTAAAGGAAGATAAAAGTGGGTGCTTATCAGCCTTACCCTGAAAGACTGTGGCAGACTTCTGTCGGACTATTTACAAACTGCTTGGGACTCATTACGGGCTGTGAATGAACATAATTCACAGCCGTTGAAATAAAAAGAGGGTATTTGGGACTAAGCGTGTGATTGTTACTGTCTCAGGAAGCCTTGGTCAGAACAAGGATATAGTTTTGACAACAATATACAGCAGGGGTGTCAAACTCAATTTCATTGAGGGCCGCATCAGCATTATGGTTGCCCTCAAAGGGTCAGGTGGACATGTCTGGGTGGGCATGGCCAGCTCGACATCGCTCATGTCAGGCATCTGTGGGGGGCCAGGCAAGGCTGGGAGGGGGGATCCGGAGTTCTCCAGCAGAGGAAGGTGAAACCAGGGCGAACACCAAAACCTCGTCCACCAGAGGAGCCTCACCATCCCCCGGACATGAGGTTGAAAGTGGGGATGGCCCACCATGCGGCGGACGGGACCTGGCCCATGGGACAAAAGGCGAGATGGGAGTGCGGGGTGGCACAAGCCGAGGGTCAGCGGGGGCCAGCTCCGGGTCGCCCTTTCCG
This sequence comes from Thermophis baileyi, assembly GCA_003457575.1. Classification (NCBI taxonomy): domain Eukaryota; kingdom Metazoa; phylum Chordata; class Lepidosauria; order Squamata; family Dipsadidae; genus Thermophis; species Thermophis baileyi. Next base: position 18,795 of record QLTV01002687.1, read on the forward strand.
CTGCGAGGCAGGGCCAGAGAGGGGAATGTGGTACTCATGCCAAATACGGAGCCGCGGCCTGGAACAGCTGGGTGCCCGGCAATGCGCGAGCCACCCCGTGGAGAAGGACGGCTGTGCCCTGGGGCGTGGGGCTGATGAAACGCCATGGCCCGAGCAGAGATGAGGCCGGGCGCAGACCCGCCCGGAGGAGGATCTGAGCGCCCGGTTAGTGTTGATGGTTAAGCGGGCAGGAGCCGCGACATGGCAGTGAAAATGACCATCTAGGGCTAGGCTGCCTTGCCGCAGCCCCACCATCTGTCTTTACTTGCCCACAGCCGCCGTGGCTGGGATGGGGCGGGCATCCAATGAGCCAGATCGTGTGCTTCCCCCCGTGCCTCTGCCTCCACCTGCGGCTTAAAGGGCCAGCCTGATGGCCACGGTGCTCAGACCCACCTGCGCTGCGCGGGCTGCAGGACCCCTAAGTGTGCATGTATGGTGCATGTGTGGTGGGGCCAAGCACGGCTTATTGGATGCCCTGACTCACATCCAGCTGGCCATCACTGCCAGTCAATGAGCGGCTGAGGGGCCAACGAACTGCAGCTGCTGCTGGGCACTGCCAGCCCCCACGCACTCGCTGCCACCTGTGCGCATGCCTAGGGGGAGCGCCCAGCCGGGCTGGGGTGGGCCGTGGTGGTGGGGGCCAGCCCAGCCCCTCGCCATCTCCAGGGCAGCCCTACGGGCCAGATTTAAACCCATTGCGGGCTGGCTGTGGCCTGCGGGCCTTGAGTTTGAAATGTCTGGTATACAGCATAGCAGTATTAGTACTGCTATATACTGTCTTGGTAAGACCACACTTGGAATATTGAGTCCAGTTCTGGTTACCATGATACAAAAAAGATGTTGAGATTCTGGAAAGAGAAGAGCCACAAAGATGATTAAGGGGGTGGAGACTAAAACATATGATGAACGGCTGCAGGAACCGGGCATGTCTAGTCTAATGAAGAGAAGGACTAGGGGTGACATGATACCAGTCTTCCAATACTTGAGAGGCTGTCACAAAGAAGAGGGAGTCAACCTATTCTCCAAAGCACCTGAGGACAAGACAAGAAGTAACAGATGGGGGACTTCCGGTGGTGACGTTGGGCGCTGCAGCTGGAGAAGGACGACCTCTGTCCTTTGAAACTGCTTTCTTTTTGCTTTTTGGAGACCCTTCGAGGCACGGAAGTTTGTAGGACTGAGTGGGAAAAGAGGGGCATCCCGGGCAATAGTGGAGCGAAGGCATTCGCCCGCTGGGGTGGAGGGCACCCTCTCTATCCAATGCGAAAAGTGCTCATATCTGCTGAAATAGCATGGCGGGCCTGAAGCCATAGCGCACCACGAATGGACTTGGAAGCAAATTAATTTGACAGACTGCACCCAATCTAAGAGAAAAGACTCCCACAGTTAACGAGGAGCAAACCGCTAACAGAGAGATCCAATCTATTGCGGCAATAAGAAGACTCCAAAAGAAAACTAGCGGCGATTGTAAGTGAGAGAGAAAATCGGAAGAAGAAAGTGAAAACCGAAATCGAAAGTGTGATTAAATAAAGAAAGGATCCGAACGGAGAAAGATTCCAGTGAACGTATGTGGAGAGAGAATTGGAGAACGGAGCCCAGGAGGTGGTTCAGAGCAGACTGTTCCACAACTCATTAACGAACTAGCTGGATACAAAGAAAGAGTCAAAACAAAGATTAAGTAGAGAGACCGGAAAGCGGCAGTGACTGTGCAAATCTGTTAAGAGTGGGACAGCAATCCACAATTTGAAGTCTCCGGAGGAGCTAATAATTAAAGACAACAGAAAAGGACTATTAAAGAGCAAGTAATTGGGGATTAAGAGAATATAAACTGAACTTTGGTGAAAATATTGGATATTAAAGGGGAACACATTCTCTCCTTTGACTCTCTTTTTTTTATTACTAAATTAACTCCCTCTTTCCCCCCTCCCCACTTTTCTATACTTCTTTCCTCTACCTTCTATTTTAGTCTATTCGATTTACTATCTATTGCTTAAAAACAGTAAATATAATAAGAAACATATATATATATTAATTCACTAGCATTATTTATGTTGTGTATATATCCTTATATATGTTAAATTATAACAAATTATAGTAAAGTAGATTAGACTGATAGTATCTGAATCAATTATAAATAAATAAATAAAAACGTTAATTTCTATAATATAGTTAGAGTAAAGATAATATTTTGTATATTATTGTAATAGTTGTATTTAAGAAATCTATATATTATACTATATCTTAAGAAATTTTTATAATATACTATATTGAATAACTTACTCAAATATTATAGTGAAATTATATATTGTTATATATTGTTATTGATTAGTAAAAACCACAAAAATACAGAGAAGATAGTAATAGACAAACTGAGAAAATAATAATATTGGATGGTGATTTGGAGCAGAATATATAAAATTTTGGAAGAGCAAAATAAAACCTTAAATGAAATGACAACTCTCACTATGACGACAGTGAAGGGAGGGAAGAAGACAGCCACAACTACTGTGACAGGGACAGCATCCCCAGCCAGTCAACGTTCAATTGATGAAATGTTGACGGCCGATAAAACTGGCACCGCATTAGCCATACAAAATATGAATACTACCCTCTTAACAATGCAGGAATCTATGTTAAAATTACAAGAAACTATTTCTCATAATCATGTGGAATTAAAAATAGAAATTTCAAATCTAGATAATAGAATGGCACTGTTTCAAGAAGCCATACAAAAAAATGAACAAAATATTAAAAAAAAAGAGATGAAAAAGAACTGGAAAAGATGGATCAAAAAATGACAAAAAACAATAGAGAATTAGAACAGGCCCTAATGAATCTTGAAATGGATAGGTCTTTTTATTATTTACGGTTCCAGAATGTACCTGAAACCAAAGATGAAGAATTAGGGGAACAAATGGCAGGTATGATTGCGGAAATACTTCAAAAAGATAAAAATGAAATTATAAAAGAAATAGATGAAGTATACTGTATACAAACTAACTATGCTAAACACCACCATCTGCCAAGAGAGGTACATGTCAGATTCGCTTGGAAAAAAATAAGGGACAACATATACACATA
>QLTV01002689.1:0-23018 GCA_003457575.1 Thermophis baileyi
GTGGACACAACACCGAGGAACGCAACGGAGGTACAAGTCCCAGGTACGACGCACGTCTCGCGGCCCGCCCCGCCGCCCCCAAATTGCGCCCCACCGCGAGACGCGCGTCCTACCTGACACTTGTAGCTCCGTCACGTTCCTCGGCATTGTGTCCAGAGAAGCTCATTGTAAAAGAAAACTTCTCGCGAGTTCGAGAAGTTTGATTGAACTCGCGAGAAGTTTTCTTTTACCATGGGCTTCTCTGGACACAACGCCAAAGAACGTGACGGAGCTACAAGTCCCAGGTAGGACGCGCATCTCGCGGCCCAACATGTTCCACCTGCCACAAATGAGTCTCTGTGAGACTCGTCCCGCCACCGCCGCTGCCTCGTGGAGCAGGACTCTGCAAGGCCTGGGGGGGCGTGGCTGAAGTTTGCGGCAGTCATGCAGTTCGTGCATGCAACGGCACAACAAGCCTTACTGAGTCCTGCTGCACGAGGCGGTGGCGGCAGGGAGGGGAGGCGAGGCAGCGGCGATGGGACATGCAGTCCCACGCTCGCCGCCTGCTGCACCCCCAAAATAATAACCCCCCCCCGATAATAAGGCCGAGGCCATATTTTGGGGGTCAAAAAAATATAAGCCCGTCTTATTTTCGGGGAAACACGGTATTATTATGTAAGCAAATTGACCCAGACAATACACTGTTCACAAAGCACTTACGTTATGTTAAATGAAAATGTATAAACTATTAAAAAAAAGAAGAGATCAAACATTTCGCTACCTCAGAATTAAAGGGTTCTATGTGTATATATATTCTATATACACATAGAACCCTGTAATTCTGAGGTAGCGATTTATCTGAAATGGTATAACGTCTCCTGCTCAACCAGGGGGTTGGATCAGAAGACCTCTTCAGCCCCATGATTCTATGTTCTAAAAACCCATCCTGCAACTTATTTTTCTGCAGAGACGGCGTGTCGGTTTGAGTTTCAGGGTACCGAGAGGCAGCTCAGTGGGCTGCCCCCTCCCCCCCCAAAAGTCCTTCAGATCCTCCCCATGGAGATAAAAAGAACCCCATGAGGTGATAGGACGTTCAGAGCCCATCGAAACGAGTCAAGTTGTTTCCTTCCTGCTCTCTTCACGGAGCCCCAAGCTCAGCATGACTGTGCAAAGGAAACACACTCTCGGCGTCATTGGCTGGCCGGAGACACAACCCAGGGAACACCCACCATGAGGATTTACAAGGAAACTAGATCCGGATGCCGACAGCAGCAACCTCACCATGACAAAGTAGTTGGTGAAAGAAAAGGGGGGGGTGTTTGGATTTCTCTCCCGCCCCTCCAGGGATGAAAAATGACATATTCGGCATTCAACGAAGCAGATTATTCTTGCCCTGGGTTGGTCCCTTGGAGACATCATAACAAAAGCTGTCACTTCGAATTTTGTTGTTGTTGTTGAAGGAGGGGAAGCTAATGCATTTCGGAAAAGAGAAAAAATACATTCTGCACGCTTGGAAAAATGCCCGTTTTAAGTTCTGCTGTATATTGAGCGCCAATTTAGTCTAGTGGTTAAGGCACCTGGTTAGAAAGTGGGAGACGGTGAGTTCTAGTATCACCTTAGACATGAAAGCCAGCTGGGTGACTTTGGGCCAGTTCCCAGGAGATGGTGAGTTCTAGTTCTGCTTTAGGCATGTAAACCAAGCTGGGTGATTCTAGGACAATCACCAGGAGACTGAGAGTTCTAGTCCTGCCTTAGGCATTAAAACCAGCTGGCTGACTCTGGGCCAATCACCAGGAGATGGTGAGTTCTAGTCCCACCTTAGGCACAAAAGCCATCTGGGTGACTTTGGGCCTATCACCAGGAGATGGTGAGTTCTAGTCTCGCTTTGGACATGAAAGCAGGCTGGGTGACTTTGGTCCAGTCACTCTCTCTCAGTCCAACCCACCTCAGAGGATCGTTGTTATGAGGAAAATAGGAGGAGGAAGGGTACGTTGCATAGCTTCAGCGCCTTGAGTTATGTGTAAAAAAATAAATAAAGGCACTGATACAAATAAATAAATAACTATATACTCAAGATAAGCCACTTTTTTGCCACGCACAGGAAGAGAGTGAAAAAGGTCAAGTTAGAGACATTCGAGGCATGAGATAAGGGAAGACAAAAAAAATTGTTGCTAAATGGAGTCTACAGGCAGTCCTCGAATTACAACCATTCATTTAGGGACCGTTCGACCGTTACACTGGCCCTGAAAAAAAGTGACTTTTAAACCATTGCACCATCCCCAATGTCACGCCATCAAAAGTTGGCCGCTTGGAAACCACGGTGTATTTATGACAACTGCAGCATCCCGGGGTTACACGGTGGCCATATTGGTGACCTTCGCAGCCAGCGTTCTTCTCATTTTTCTTTTTCCTAGTTTTTAATCCCATCTAAAATTCTTTCTCGCTAACATTACATGATAAAAAAGAAAAGTCTGGAACTGAACCTACTGAACCTCACCTCTAAAATAACTTGGGCTCCAGCACCAAGAAAATATTAGAACGCCGAATTTTCTCAGTGTGGCTCAAGTTGACAGCTGGCCCTTTTATCTATGCCATATTTCACCGTTCTGACACCGGAAAATTAGAAACCGCCTGGAGTGTTTCTCGGAGCCACATTGCTTGAAGACCATCATGGGGAAGACAAGATGCCTTCTTAGGAAGTAGGAGGAAAAAGTCCTTCAAACTTTCCCAGCAGATGTAAACGTCCTTGGCAGGGGTGGGTTCGCTCAGTGACGTGCTTAAAAAAAGCTTCTGCGCATGCGCAGAAGCAAAAAACAAGACGGCGGTGACTATGGCGCCAAGAGAACTGGCTCGGGGGTGTGGCAGGCGTAGGTCGCTACGGGTTCTAGCGACCCACGCCGCCACGTTACTAACGGTTCTATAGAACCAGTCCGAACCCGTAGGAACCCACCTCTGGTCCTTGGACTTACGACCGCCATTCAGCCCAAAATTCCCATTGCTACGAGAGATATTTCTTAAGGGAATTTTGCCCCGTTTTACGACCTTTCTTGCCACAGTCCTTAAGGGAATCACTACACTTGTGATGTTAGCAACACGGCTCTAAGTGCATCTTGATTTTGCTGGTCGGAAGGTCGCGAAAGGGGATCCCACGACCCATTTATGCGGCCATCATAAATTTGAATTAGTTCCCAAGTGTCTGAATTTTGATCATGTGATGCTGCAGCAGTCCTAAGCGTGAAAAAACGACCGTAAGTCACTTTTTTCAGTGCCACTGTAACTTTGAATGGTCACTAAATGAACTGTTGTAAGTCAAGGACTAGCTGTAGTCCTTTGCTTTTTCTGTCTTCTCACTGTCTTCCGAAGCAACCACGAAATTCTTATTTCAACCTAATAATGCTCTCCACACTTTTTCCTCTGCCTTCCCCTGCGCTCTTCCTCTCGTGCCATTTCTCAAAATGAAAAAAGCTGCAATAAAGGCCTTGTTATGTGTTTATCTCTCGCTAACCCACTTTTGAGATGCTTTCTGGCTAAAATGTATATGGATGTCAAGTTTGAGGCGCGCTTATGCTGTTGCAACCATCGCTTCTCAGCTTGCCAACGACGAACCAGGGGGGAGGGAAGGGTGAAATGGTATGTAGGCTCAAACATCAACAAGACAAGCCGTGAGAGCCAAGGACACTTCAGCAGGTGTTTGAAAAACCCAAAGACACTTTCTCATAACAATACAATGACACTCAATTGGACAATGTAACCGGCACTAATAGGGGGAGGGATAATTCTATACTTTGATTATGTGGGATTGCGCGGGAATTAGCTAGAGCTGGTTTTGCCTTAAAACAGTGCCGAAATGATGTACTCAATAAAGTTTTGTATAAAGAGATTGGACCGTCTCGACCGTCCTTGCTTGGTTGGGTTCGTCAGTCAGAACATTGACAATAGATATGAATCATATTCTTTTAAAGACCCCATAATCCCTTGCGAGGTGGAGTCTTGAGCAACGGAATGGAGCTGAGTGTTTACTGGCCGGATGCCCTTCCTGTTGCCAATGCGGAGTTTTGTTCAGCAGATATATTCTCATTGTGCCCAGAGAGAGAAATATCTGCCTCTACCTAGGATCGAACTCACAGCCTCCTGATTGTGAGGCGAGAGCTTCACCTCTAGGCCACCGCACCACTCGACAAGAGATATGAATGCTTTAAATAATAAAATCACATTGTTAGGTTTGGGGCCAACTTCATTTCAATTGGGTGGAAGGAAACCACGGGTTCAGCCTGTTAGTTTAAAATTTAAATGAGCACAAATCCACAGTTCTAAAGACACAATCGTGCTATTTGGCCACTCTGCCAAAATTATGTCTTTCCCACCAAGAAGAAAGGAAAAACGGTCCCTATTCAATGTGATTCCAATTTCCAACGTTTTAGATTTTAATCAATCGAACAATCTCTGCTTGTTTCTTTGTTTTTACTCCAGCTTTACAAGAAGGAACTGTTGGATTCCTGTTTCTTCAAATGTTCTTTGTTGATTAAATTATGCCTGTTCCTGCACAGCTATTAAAAGTCCTACTTCAAATCCCTCGGTGATTAAAGCTAATTTAAAACTAAAACCTTTTTTTTTTTTTTGACTTGCAGATGTTCTCTGATTTGGAACCTCCTCTTATTCTTCCTGAATTTTCCAGCCCCCAAAGTCAGAACCAAACACAGAGGATAAAGCTAATTTTCCTTCCCTGCAACATTTCTCCTTTCCGTGTCACTTCAAGTAGTCCTCAACTTCCAACCATTCATTTTAGTGACCGTCCTAAGTTACAGCAGCATTGAAAAAAATGACTTGACATCAATCGGGACCAGAATTTTTGTTGCTAAGCAAGGCGGTTGCTTATTTATATTTCACATTTCTTACATCGTGTTGGATTTTACCCTTTCTTGCCACGGTTGTTAAGTGAATCACACGGTCATTAAATGAATCCAGAATCTCCCCCTTTGACTTTGCTTGTCGGAAGCCAGCTGGGAAGGTCACAAATGATGATCAGTCACCCCAGGATACTGCAACCGTCATAAACCCATGCCAGTTGCAAAAACCTGAATTTTGATGGCATGACCGTGGGAATGCTGCAGTGGTCGTAAGTGTGAGGACCGGTTTTAAGTCACATTTTCAGTGCCATTGTAACTTTGAAGAGTCACTAAACAACTGGATGTAAGTCGGGCTCTACCTGTATTCTATATACATTCCACCTATTTTATATTAATATTATTATTATATTTATTTATAAGAGTGGTGCGGTGGCCTAGAGGTGGAGCTCTCATCTCACAATCAGGCTAGGAGTTTGATCCTAGGTAGAGGCAGATATTTCTCTCTCTGGGCACACTGGGAATATCTCTGCTGAACAAAACTCCGCATTGGTGACAGGAAGGGCATCCGGCCAGTAAAACACTCTGCTAGCTCCATTCAGTTGCCCAGACTCCACCCCGCAAGGGATTATGGGGTTGTTAAAAGAAGATGATGATTATATTTATATTTTTATATTAAGTAACCTTTTTAAAATCCGCCTTTTAGAGGCTTCTGTTCTCGAGATGGTTATTCGCGTATTAAGTCACTTTTTTTTCAGTAGCATTGTAACTTTGAACGGTCACCAAAACAAAATGGTTGTAAGTCGAGGATTACCTACACACTCCATGAACTCAACTGTGCTGCTATTCAAACCATCTTTGGTTGCTTAGCCAACAAATTCTGCTCACTGTGGCTTATTCCACAGATCGGATTAAACACACCACGGCTCAGCATCACGTATGGGCAGGGGTGGGCTGCTGGGGGTTCGCAGGGGTTCGGGAGAACCTCTAGCTAAGATTCTGTTCAGTTCGGAGAACCCCCAAATCCCACTCCTGGCTGGCCCCGCCCACCCCTCCCCTCCCAGGAGTCCCCATGCGGCCCATTTTGGATGCAGGTAAGTGCAGGGTGGAGTCTTGGGGAGGGCGAAAAACGGGCCTACTGGAAGTTCGGGAAGGCCGGAAACGGGCTTCCGGAGCCTGGGGAGGCCGTTTTCGCCCTCCAGGAGGATCAAGGAAAGCCTCCGGAGTCCGGGGAGGGCAAAAATGCCCCCCCACCCCCGGCCGTGGTGCAGGAGGCTGACTAGGCCACGCCCACCACGGCCACACCCACCCAGCAACCGGGCAGAGAACCCCTTGCTAAAAATTTTGAAGCGCACCCCTGCGTATGGGTTGGAAGTGTAGGGATTTTTGCTTGTGTATTTTCTGTCTCGTTCTGGGAATCACGCGGAGAGCTGATTGATGATTGCGGCAAGAGAGAAATGCATTTACCGGATAAATAAACAAAGAAAGAAGCATCAATCTGTCCTTACAGCAGCAAAGGATTGAGGGAAATGAATCACCCCTGACCCATTTCTCTTTGTTTAAGCAAGCAAAAGCCAATTATTTTTTTTCAGGGACATCGCAAACAAGACAACAATATATGCTTTGAAGGGGAAAATATATATATATATTTCAAGAAAGAACAAAGCCAGAAACTTTCAGAGGCTGCTTTTCCCAATACGGTCCTGAAGAAAATGAGGGGGGGGGGAATAAGTCTAAAACAATCCAAGCTGAAATTTACTTTGCAGAACCATCTGGTAGGTGAAAAGATAAATGCGCCTTCGGGGGTAGATTAGGCTGGGCCTCCCTCCCATTCAACTGGCCATGTCTAATGTGCCTACTTTGGCACCGAGCCGGCTATTTAGCAAACTCAAGAGACAGATCGAACTATTCAGCTTGGAAAAAGAAAAAGACACACCAAAAGCCACCATTAAACTTCCAGGCATGTTTGCAAATCTTCTAGCAGAAAACCCAGCCTCCCTTCCGTCCTTCGCCACGAGTGCTCCTAAGGACTAGCAACTTAACAGAATAAGAGTTGGAAGGGACCTTGGAGGTCTTCTAGTCCAACCCCCTGCTCAAGCAGGAAACCCTACACCATTTCAGACAAGTGGTTGCCCAATCTCTTAGAAAATCTCCAGTGATGGAGCACCCACAACTTCTGGAGGCAAGCCGTTCTCACTGTTAAGGAAATTTCTCCTTAGTTCTAGATTGTTTCTCTGATTAGTTAGATACAGATGGAGATACAGATGAACAAGGGACCTTGTAGGTCATCTAGTCCAACCCCCCGCCCAAGCAGACCCTACACCCGTGATGGCAAACCTGTGGCACGCGTGCCAGAGGTGGCACGCAGAGCCCTCTCTGCTGGCACGCGCACCGTCGCCCCAGGTCAGATCTCTGTGGTGTTTCTTTCATGAGCTTCTGTTTCGTTGTTTGCAGGGAAACAGAAGAAAGAAAAAGATCTTACCTCTTGCCGTGCTGCTGGTGTTGGGATGCCGCGCCTCCCACCTCCTGCCGGCCAACTGGTCTTTGGGTCTCTGCTGCACACGCGTGCATGTCCACACATGCGCATGCGTGCATGTCCATGCATGTGCATGTTCACGCATGTCCGTGCATGCGCACGTTCACATGCGCGTGTACGTGCACCTTTTACCCACCAGCCGGCTGGTCTTTGGGTCTCTGCTGCGCATGTGCGCATGTCCATGCATGTGCATGTCCGTGCATGCGTGCGTGCACCTTTCAGTTTGGGCATGCGCGCGCAGTTTGGGCACTCAGTGTCTAAAAGGTTCGCCATCACTGCCCTACACCATTTCTGACAGATGGGAGTCCATCCATCTTAAAGCATGCTGATTGGGGAATTCTGGGAGTTGAAGTCCATCCATCTTAAAGCATGCTGATTGGGGAATTCTGGGAGTTAAAATCTACCCATCTTAAAGCATGCTAGCTGGGGAATTCTGGAAGTTAAAATCTACCCATCTTAAAGCATGCTAGCTGGGGAATTCTGGGAGTTAAAATCTACCCATCTTAAAGCATGCTGATTGGGGAATTCTGGGAGCTGAAGTACACCCATCTTCAAGCATGCTGGCAGGGGGAATTCTGGGAGCTGCATGCTGATTGGGGAATTCTGGGAGTTAAAATCTACCCATCTTAAAGCATGCTAGCTGGGGAATTCTGGAAGTTAAAATCTACCCATCTTAAAGCATGCTAGCTGGGGAATTCTGGGAGTTAAAATCTACCCATCTTAAAGCATGCTACCTGGGGAATTCTGGGAGTTGAAGTCCATCTTAAAGTTGCTAAACACTGCTTCAGAGTGTTCACACAGCTTATGAACCACAAAAACAATCCATTCGCGGAATGATGGAGCAATTTCCATCCACCTCCTTTGCCTTTGTGGGCTGTATCGTTTGGCTCAGTTTCCTGGCCCAACTCAGCCAACCATGTTTTTTTCCAACCCCCACCCCCAACCCCCCCGCCCCCAACAGGGAAACAAGCCCTGGCTTTGTGCAATGTGGGAATTTAAACCCAGAATTTAGACCTAGCAGTGCGGAAATCAAATTAGTGGAGGACACCATGTGCCATAAGGGTAGGCGTGCAATTCGCCAGAGTTGTGTTGAGCTAAGCAAAACCCCTCCAGCCCCCTCCAAAGGTAGCTGGGACAGCCGACTCGCCAGGTAGGGCAAAGGGGAAATCCCCCCGCCCCCAACAGGGAAACAAGCCCTGGCTTTGTGCAATGTGGGAATTTAAACCCAGAATTTAGACCTAGCAGTGCGGAAATCAAATTAGTGGAGGACACCATGTGCCATAAGGGTAGGCGTGCAATTCGCCAGAGTTGTGTTGAGCTAAGCAAAACCCCTCCAGCCCCCTCCAAAGGTAGCTGGGACAGCCGACTCGCCAGGTAGGGCAAAGGGGAAATCAATAGGACCCTTTCCCTGCTTCCAAGAGTGACCGCTGGCAATGACCTTCAGCAAGGAATGCTTGCCAGCTCCCCTCTTGGCTCAGGCTCAAGACTGAAAACGCCAGATAGAAACGTCATTCTTTCCCTCTAACTGCAGAGGAGGGTTTTAATCTGGGAGGGGACAAAGGGCAGCCCCGGGGGGGGGGGGAATAAGAGCCGAGGTGGCGCAGTGGTTAGAGTGCAGTACTGCAGGCTACTTCAGCTGACTGTTCAGCAGTTCAGCGGTTCAAATCTCACCGGCTCAAGGTTGACTCAGCCTTCCATCCTTCCGAGGTGGGTAAAATGAGGACCCAGATTGTTGGGGGCAATATGCTGACTCTGTGAACCGCTTAGAGAGTGCTGTAAAGCACTGTAAAGCGGTATATAAGTCTAAGTGCTATTGCTATTGCTATATATCAAGCTATCGGTTTAAAGTCCTTGCGGTAAGAATCATGCCACCGTCCTGGAATCTCCTTGCTTAAAATCATGGAAAGAAGGGACGGTCGTTTCAATTACAGGTAGTTCTCGACTTACGGCCACAATTTGAGCCCCAAATTTCCGTCGTTAAGCAAGGCAGGTGTTACGTTGCCCCGTTTTATTACCTTCCTGCCACAGTTGGTAAATTCGTCACACGGTTGTTAAGTGAATCCGGCTTCCCGCATTGAGTTTGCCGGTCAGAAGGTCGCCAAGAGGGGATCACGTGACCCCGGGATACTGCAACCGTCATAAATAGGAGTCAGGTGCCAAGCGGCTGAATTTTTGATCACGTGACTGTGGGGATGCTGCAACGGTCGTAACTGTGAAAAACTCGCTATTCTAAAAAAACATGGTCTAATGCATGGACACCACCAGTACATAATAACAACAACAACAACAATCATTGTCATTTGGAACACAACACGCCAGATATCACAGTTGTCGAAAATCGAAATGTACAATTTATTGATATCGCGGTACCAGGAGACGCCAGAGTCGAACAAAAAGAACTGGAAAAAATCACGAAATATCGTGACCTGGCCATCGAAACTACGCGATTATGGATGAAACATGTAACAGCGATACCCATTGTCATCGGGGCACTTGGCACCATGTCCAAGAATTTTATAAAATACATCAAGAAATTGCAGCTTCCTGCAATAACACTAGCGGAACTGCAAAAAACTGCGCTACTCGGAACATCGTACATCTTAAGAAGGTACTTGGTTGATACCTAGGACGCTGGCAGCAACCCGTATCAACCATCAGCGCCAGTTAATATTTGTGATACATTTTTAAATGTTCCGTTGACGGAGTTTCATGTTTAATGAATAAAAGAGATAACCACCTTTATTGTCATTGGACATATATACAACAAACATGTTGCAAAAAAGCTCCGCAGATGTGTTTTCCCATGCAAGCGTCCTCCTTTAGGGCTGATCTAAAACATTGGTTCAGTTGCACGCTGAGAAAAGGGCCAAGAACAGGGGGACAAAAATCTCTCCCCACCCCTTTTCTCTTCTTTACAGAGTCATTTCTCCAAGGGGCAAATCAAGAACCGGAGAGAGAATTTACAACGGCAATAAAGCACCCTGCTGTCCACAAGAACGTAACAGAAAAAGCAGATTATTATTTTTTTGTACGCACAAAGATGGAAAGCGTCAGTATTCCCCACAATGAGGAAGGGTTGGTGAAGATGCTGGAACTCACTGATATTTATTTATTTATTTATTTATTGTATTTCTATGCCGCCCAACTCCCAAAGGACTCTGGGCGGCTGATGGCGAAACTGACTTCTTTGATCAGAGGGGGGGGGGACAATATATCTACCTTTATTGCTGATTGGAAACCTCTCATGCACTTTTTGCAGAAACAGGGGAAAAAATGAACTTATGAGTTATGGTTTAATGATTAGACAAGATCAGCAGTGGGTTGCTCCCTGTTCGGCCCGGTTCTTAGAACCAGTAGCGGCGGCGGGAGGCTCCACCCACCCGCCTGGGACACTTCTGCGCATGCTCAGAAGCCCACTACTGGACAAGATAGATGGTAAAAAGAGGAGTGTTAAGTTGTTAACCACAGAGTAAGAGGTAAATGTATAATTGTACCTATAAAGAAGATCGAAAGTTACTTCTTTGTGCTTTTGTTCTTTCTTTTCTATTTTTCTTTCCTTTCTTGCAATTCTAGCTTTCTCTCTGATTTCGATTTTTTCCCCTTAAGTTTGCATTAATTTTTATCTTCCCTATTAAAAGAATCTTGAATAAAATCGATACACGCACAAGACACAAATAGCCAGAGTTGCTCTATGAGAGAGATGGGACAATTTCTAGATGTGGTATAATTTATAATAAATAAAATAAATACATCCACAGCAGAAACACGGGTCCATGCTAGGATTACCAGGGCTTCTCTACCGCACACAAAATGTGCTTAACAATGCTTCATTAACGTTTCCTGGGTTTACGCAACCCACCTACGATATAAACCAAGGTTTGAAAAGCACAGTAGCTGAGATCAGATTTTGCCAGAAACCAGAATGTGGTTTAGCAGCTTTGGGCTTCTGAGCTGTACAAACAGGTTAGTCCACAACCTTTTGAGGTTCATTAAGCATGATTTTAAAGATTGCTCACCATATCTTCATTTTATTTTTTTATTGTATAAAAATAAAATAAAATAGGAAATTAAGGGAAGGAAAGGGAACGGGAAAAGGGGGTGTGAAATACAAGGGGGAAGAGAAAAAGAAAGGAAAGGGGGCATTGACTTCCAACCTTCCTAGCACAGTACATGATAAACACACTCCAACCTCAACTTTTTGCTTTTACATATTAATATATAACTAGCCATTTCTATAACACCAAATTGTTCTAATCAACAAAACCAAAATTTGAATACTTTTATTTAAAGAGGAAAATATGTTCTTATTTGGATATCATTTCTGGAATTTGTGCTAGTGAAGGGGGGGGGGGAAATGAAACGCTCACCATATCTTCAAACTAATGTTTGGTTCTGGAAGCTGGTTCTAAATTGAAGCTCCCAAAATGTAAGGGTCAAAGTCTAACGAAAAGAAGGACCAAAGGTGACATGATAGCAGTTGTCCAGTATTTGAGGGGCTGTCATTGAGAAGAGGGGGGTCAACCTATTCTCCAAAGGTCCTGAAGACAGGACAAGAAGCAACGGATGGAAACTTATCATGGAGAGAAGCAATCTGGAATTAAGGAGAAATTTCTTGACAGTGAGAACAATTCATCAGTGGAACCTCTTGCCTCCAGAAGTTGTGGGTGCTCAATCACTGGAGGTTTTTAAAGAAGAGATTGGACAACCATCTGTCTCAAATGGTATAGGGTTTCCTGCCTGAGCAGGGGGTTGGACTAGAAGACCTCCAAAGGTCCCTTCCAACTCTTTTATTCTATTATTCTTTTATTCATCCTTAGGAAGAGACCAAGTTTTGGTCTAACCAGCTGCCTCAGTTGAAATCAGAGAGTACTTTATTTACAGAAAAGTAAGAGTTGATCGATGGTTTTTAATCTTCACGTCTCTCCTCACCGGTTATGGCTGCTCTGGGCCCATAAAAATCATATTTTCTGGAGGATGAAAGAGCCTCCCACTCTCCATTTGATGCTTCAATGAGAACAGTAAATGGGAAAGCTTCAGGCCTCGGGGGCATATCGTCGGGCCGGTAAACACTATATCTCAACAACAGTTGCAGATGAAAGCTGAACGAAGAACGTGAAGCAACACACCGTCCTTCGTTTTACAAGAACAGGTTCCTACACACACACACACACACACACACACACACACACACACACAGAGTCTTTCACAATCCTACAAGCGTCAACACTCAAAAAAAAAAATGCTTTTGGAGCATGACGAGGTGTTCCTTCAGGGGTAACCGAGTCATGGCCGACGGTGCGTCTTCAGAGCAAGGGTTTCCATCCACCCGAGAGGGAAATGCTTGGTAGAAATCTGAAATTTTGCAGGCGATTTCAAGATCTTCTTCTTTTTCCATTGCAACGCAACAAAAACTGGAAGTAAAGCTCTCAGGGATTGGACCCAGAGGAGGAGGACTGTAGGATCCTTGGTGCTCTCCGAGCTGGGTTGTTTTCTTGCAGACGTTTCATGACCCGACTAGGGAACATCATCAGTGCTAGAAGAGAGTTGGGTTTGTTCTCTGTTTATGTTCTTTATGGCTTGCCAGTTCTTAGTGGGTCCCTGATTAGGCTGATTAGTTGGGAGTTCCTTGATTAGGGTGTTGTTTATTTGATTGTTGGTCTAGTGCTAACATCAAGATTAACACTCAACTAATAATGAAGCAGTAAACAATACCCCAATCAAGGAACTTACCAACTCAGACAAACAAGCTAATAGTAAATAACAGACTAAATAAGGAACCACCAAATATACTCCCACCAACACTGACAGTGAAAGCCATTACTAAATAAAAATGAGAGCAAAACCTATCACTGATGATGTTATCTAGTTGGGTAATGAAATGTCTGCAAGAAAACAACCAAGCTCAGAGAGCACCAAGGACCCCACAGTCCCCCCTCCTCCTCCTTCTAGTCCTGATTATATTACCTAGTTGGGTAATGAAATGTCTGCAAGAAAACAACCAAGCTCAGAGAGCACCAAGGACCCCACAATTCCTCATTTCTTTTCTTCCTAATCACTGTTCCAATATAAGGAAGGTCAGACAGAGGTTCTGTACTACATACCCCTCTAAGCTGCTGCATGATACACTGGAGGACCCCTACGAAACCCAGTATAATTCAGTCTAGTCTTCTCCATCTTGGTGCCCTTGAGAAGGTGGCGGACAATTTCCAACCTCAATGGGGATGGGATGGGAATTTTGAGACCAAGGAAGAGGTGGCTTAGTGAGAATGACAGATCAGATCTCTCTGGGGTGTCCAACACATCATAATAAAACCCAAGTTTAGTGGTTCATGCAAGATGAAATTGTCACAAAAAACATGATTAATGATGAGTTCCTTTTCTGAATGGAACATGGGATGATGTTCTACAACATTGGGTCATCTAGTATACATTCTCGATGATGCTTGGAGGTGGCTTCCCAGCCTTCCAACTATATCTAAGGAAGATTTGATGGAATCCAAGGAATTTGGGGATGCCAAACTGATGTTGTTGTTGAGCGACAGTTCTTCCTGTTTTTAAGGCCCTGAAAACCAGCCTCCTTTTTAACATGCACAGCACAAGACCTGTCAGTGGGAGGAAAAATGAAGTGGACTTGTAACATCAGCCAGCTGTCAGCATGAGGTTCCCAGAGAGCAAGTGCACTGGAGGAGAACAGCTCACAGCGAGACCTTCAGGCATGGAAAGAATAATGTACCAGCCACAGAATCCGGAGGGAGCAAAATGGCCGATTCCCGAGACAATGAATAACAGAATAACAGAGTTGGGAGGGATCTTGGAGGTCTTCTAGTCCAACCCCTGCTCAAGCAAAAGATCCGATACCATTTCAGACAAATGGTTGTCCTGTCACGTCTTAAAAACCTCCAGTGATGGAGCAGTGATTAATTCATCTCACTGTCAGGAAATTTTTTCCTTATTCTAGGTTGGTTCTTCCCTTGCTTAGTTTCCAATCATTGTTTCTTGTCTTGCTCCTCCTCCTCTCTGCCAACCCCATTCTCTTCTAACACCGATGATGTTACCTAGTTGGGTAGTGAAACGTCTGCAAGAAAACAACCAAGCTCAGAGAGCACCAAGGACCACACAGTCATCCAAGAGCCGAGGTGGTGCAGTGGTTAGAGTGCAGCACTGCAGGCTACTTCAGCTGACTTCTAGCTGCAGTTCGGCAGTTCAAATCTCACCGGCTCAAGGTTGACTCAGCCTTCCATCCTTCCGAGGTGGGTAAAATGAGGACCCAGATTGTTGGCGGCAATATGCTGACTCTGTGAACCGCTTAGAGAGGGCTGTAAAGCACTGTAAAGCGGTATATAAGTCTAAGTGCTATTGCTATTGCTATCCTCCTTCTCCTCTCTGCCAACCCTATTCTCTTCCAGCACTGATGATGTTACCTAGTTGGGTAGTGAAACGTCTGCAAGAAAACAACCAAGCTCAGAGAGCCCCAAGGATCCCACAGACCTTGGTTTTTCCAGGGAATGTTTACCATGGACAAATCAACCCTGGTTTGACTGAATTCATCTACTTTTCTGGGCTTGCAAAACCCAGAGAACTGTAAAATAATGACACGGATTAGTTTGCAAAACTCAGCTCCACTCAGTCTAAGGCCAGGAAAACAAATTGCACCACGTATTTTAAAGTACCAAGAAGCCTTTGTTCTGGAAGAAATCTATCTAAGAGAATTGATGACTCTGTGCTACCAAAATAGCTGCTTATTAAAGATGCGTACAAAATCCATTTCTTTAATGCAATTAAGGTCAGGGAAAGATGCTAATCAGGCTTGTTCTGGAGATATACTTTTTTTTTTGGTTATTTGCTATCTGCCAAAATCCAAGTCTTTATTCATAACATTCCTGTCCAAACTTGCAAGATACTTTTTGCTACAGGCAAGACAGGAGTAACAACAACAGTCAGCACAGGAGCAACAACAGGCAATACTGGAACCACCACAACAACACAGGAGCAACAACAGGGGCGGTTGACTGTTGATCGATTTTGCTAGATTCTAAGACCCAACGCCGCAGAATACTGAATTCTTTCCCCCCCCAAATAAAAAGAACACGGGGAATCGAAATGGATTCCTTCCTTGCTAACATTGCCATAAACCAAGCCAAACGTGGTTTGTGGGACCACCAAACCAACGATTCGTGTTGCGTTGCTCTTCTAGATTTAGCTGGTGAAAAATCCAACCGATGGCTGCGTAAAACTAAACAAGCCATTCCGTGTGTGTGTGTGTGTGTGTGTGTGTGTGTGTGTGTGTGTGTGTGTTTGCATCGGAGTTCAAGTTGCAGTCCTCAACTTATGACCATCGAATTGGGACCGGAATTTCCTTTGCCCAGCAAGGCCCGTCCTTCAATGAGTCACGCCCAATTTTTAGAAGCTTTTTTGCCACGATCATTAAGTGAATCAGTGCAGTCGTTAAGTGAATCGCACAGTCGTTAAGCGACTCTGGTTTCTCCCATGGATTTTGGTTGTGGGAACTGGCCGGGAGGTCGCGAATGGCGATCACATGACCTTAGGACACTGCAACGGTCATAAGTGTGAGGATTGGATGCAAGCCACTTTTTTTTAGTGTCGTAACTTTCAATGGTCACTAAATGAATGGTTGAAAGTCGAGAATTTAAGCAGCTCTGAGGTAACACTACGTTCAAACAGCTTAAACCAAAGCTTAAACTCTGGTTTAGGAAGCAAGGCTGGCTCAAGCAAGATATGAGAGGAATCCAAACCAACTATTGCAAAGCTTAGGATGGGTTAGAAGGCAAGCATGGGGGGGGGGGGAGTCCCCAATATCTGGATCTAATGCACCTATAAGGGCTACAAAAGTTAAATAGCTAGTTTATGCCCAGAGCATCCAAACATACAGCCAATATCACACGATGTAGAATTTCATGGAGATATTACAGGTAATATCATGGAGATATTACAGGTAATCTTTACTTATCACAATTGATAGGATTGTCTATGGAGATTCTCAGTCATCCAGGTCATGGTTGTCCCAAAGGTGCTTTTTTTCAAGAGGCAAGTGGACTTTCCAGGTTTTTTCTTTGAAGACGTTTCGCTTCTCATCCAAGAAGCTTCTTCAGCTCTTGGATGAGAAGCAAAACATTTTTAAAGAAAAACCTGGAAAATCCAGTTGCCACTTGGGGAAAAAAAGCACCTTTGGGACACTTGATAGGGTTAAATAGGGTTGGAAGGGACCCTGGAGGTCTTCCAGTCCAACCTCCTGCCCAAGGCAGGAGATCTTATATCATCCCATTCAAATGGTTGTCCAATCTCTTCTTGAAAGCCTCCAGTGATGGAGCACCCACAACTTCTGGAGGCAAGTTGTTCCACTGATTGTTCTAACTGTCCTGGAAATTTCTCCTTAGCTCTAGGTTGGTTCTCTCCTTGATGATCAATATCAATCAGAATAGAGCTGGAAGGGACCTTGGAGGCCTTCTAGTCCAACCCCCTGCTTAGGCAGGAATCCCTACACCACTTCAGACAAATGGTTATCCAACATCTTCTTAAAAACTTCCAGTGTTGGAGCATTCACAACTTCTGGAGGCAAGCCGTTCCACTGATTAATTGTTCTGTCATCTCCTTAGTTCCAGGTTGCTTCTCTCCTTGATTAGTTTCCACCCATTGCTTCTTGTTCTACCCTCAGGTGCTTTGGAGAATAACTTGACCCCCTCTACTTTGTGGCAGCCCCTCAAATATTGGAAGACTGCTACCATGTCACCCCTAGTCCTTCTTTTCATTAAACTAGACATACCCAATTCCTGCAACCGTTCTTCATGTTTTAGCCTCCAGTCCCCTAATCATCTTTATTGCTCTTCTCTGCACTCTTTCCAGAGTCTCCCCATCTTTTTTTTTTAATCTTTGTGACTTTAATCCACCGTGATCAAAGACCAGCCTCTCATTTGCAACACCCCATCTTTGATATCACTATGGCACTATATTAATCGCTCTATCACTGCGAGTGGATTTAAAGGAGCCGCCGGAGAAGCAGCGTCCGGCCTCGCTCTCTCAAAACAGCCTCTTCGCCCCCCCCCCCGCCACCTCGTGACGACAAACCCCAGGGACTAGGAACTTGAACTCTTCGTAACAAGCCAATGATCTCCGACCACAAAAAGGAGGGAGGATGCCAGCCCACCAATCCCAAAGCGGCAGCCGCAGCAGCCGATGGCGAGAGGGGGGGGGGGGAAGGCGGAGTTGCTTGAATCGCCTGCCTCTCTCTCTCTCTCTCTCTTTTTTGCAGCTTACTACCGGTTGCAAAACGAAGGAGAAAGGGGGGGGGGGAGAAAGAAAGAAAGAAAGAAAAAAGGGTTGAGGCCGAAGTAGAGCGCTGTCCGCGCTTTGCATGGGTGGGGGGGGGGCGATGGGAGAAGGATCCCCCCCCTCTCCAGCAAAACACCAAGGCTGAGTTAAATCAAACGTGGCACCAGCCAAGAGTTTCCACGCGTGGGTTTTTTTTTTTGTTGCAACCAGAAAAGTTCCACCACGGTGCACGGAAGCAGCCAAGCAGCCCCGCCCATGCATGCATGCATGCATGCAACCCGCAGCCTTTTCTGTGTGTTTCCAAAGCAAGCCATGCAAAAGGTCGCAAGCGCAAATGCCAATCCTCACCTGCCAGGATCGCCTTGCCCGGGTGCGTCAGCTTGACTTTGCCGGCCGGGGCTGCGGCGGCCAGGCAGCGAGGTCTGGCGAAGGGGCTGACGAAGCCCGCGGCCGGGGGAGAGGAAGACATCGCGGTTGCAGGAGGAGGAGGAGGAAGAGGCCGCTGGTGCCAAGCAAGCGGCCCGCTGCTCGGATATACCCGTCCGGGGGCGTGATCGCCGCCAGCCAGCCAGCCCTCCCTCCCGGCCGGCCGCCGCCCCCTTTCTTCCCTCCCACCCCACGGGCAGGCGGGGCACCCAAGCGTCACGGCTCGCCCGGGCTCTGCGCTGCTTGGAAGGGCGCGGCCAGCCGGGGGGAAGGTGGAGCCGGCTGGCTGCATGGAGCCGAGTAGGCGCCGCCCCCTCCCTTGGCAGCGTGCACGGGGGTGGAGGGGTTGCGTTCACACGACCCCCGCTTTGCACGCAGGGGAAAGCGGGTGGCGTGGGCGCCTGCCCGTTCCTGGCTGCGTGGAGCGGAGTGGGCGCCGCCCCCCCCAGCCCCTGGGAAGCGTGCACGCGAGTGGAGGGGTTGCATTCACACGACCCCCGCTTTGCACGGAGGGGAAAGCGGGTGGCGTGGACGCCTGCCCCTTCCTGGCTGCGTGGAGCGGAGTGGGCGCCGCCCCCCAGCCCCTGGGAGGCGTGCACGCGAGTGGTTGCGTTCACACGACCCCCGCTTTGCACGGCGGGGAAAGCGGGTGGCGTGGACGCCAGCCTGTTCCTGGCTACGTGGAGTGGAGTGGGCGCCGCCCCCCAGCCCCTGGGAGGCGTGCACGCGAGTGGAGGGGTTGCATTCACACGACCCCCGCTTTGCACGGAGGGGAAAGCTGATGGCGTGGACGCCAGCCTGTTCCTGGCTACGTGGAGCGGAGTGGGCGCCGCCCCCCAGCCCCTGGGAGGCGTGCACGCGAGTGGTTGCGTTCACACGACCCCCGCTTTGCACGGAGGGGAAAGCTGGTGGCGTGGGCGCCTGCCCGTTCCTGACTGCGTGGAGTGGAGTGGGCGCTGCCCCCCAGCCCCTGGGAAGCGTGCACGGGAGTGGAGGGGTTGCATTCACACGACCTCCGCTTTGCACGGAGGGGAAAGCTGGTGGCGTGGACGCCAGTCTGTTCCGGGCTTTGCGTGGGTTTTCTCGTGCCCCCTTACATGGGGAAGGGCTCTGCCAGGCACCTTCTTTGCAACCCAACTACCAAATGGGGTTATTTGGGGAAGGGGTCGTCTCAACCCGAGGGGAGGTCTCCATACAAGAGGTTCAAAGGCAGTCCCGTTTAACGGCGAGGAAGGAGGGCAGATTCTGCTCTCTGCTTCCGCCCCGCTGCAAGGCGAGCGTACATGTGCAGGGGACAGGTGCATCCCCTAGTGGTGACCAAGGGGATTTCAGGGGCTGAGGTTTTAAGGGCGTGCGGCCCCCTAGCGGTCCCTAAGAGAATGTCACCTGGGACTTCCCCAGTCACCTGAGGGTTTACCTGTTCCCTGTTCGCCAGGGGTGACCGGAAAACTAGATCTCCCATGCTAGGAAAGGTGGTCTCAGGTACAGGTAGTCCTCGACTTACGACCGCAATGGAGCCCGGAATTGATGTTGCTAAGTGAGAAATTTCTTAAGTGCCCCATTTTACGACTTCTTGATATATTTGTGAAGCGAGTCACTGCAGTTGTTAAATGAGTAACATGGTTGTTAAGTGAACCTGGCTTCCCCACTGACTGTTGCTTGTCAGAAGGTCACCAAAGGGGATTACGTGACCCCCCCAGGACACTGGAACCGTCGTAAATATGAACCAGTTATCAAGCATCTGAATGTAAATCGCATGACCCTGGGGATGATGCAAGGGGCGTAAGTGTGAACAACGGTCATGTCACTTTTTTCAGTGCCGTCGTAACTTCGGTCGCTAAATGAACTGTTGTAAGTCGAGGGCTACCTTTTACAAGGACATTGGGGGCACATTTGGAAGATCGGAAGGACCAATTAGGCAAAATCACCATGGAGAAAACCCATCTATGCAGTTGCTAAGAGTTAACGCTTGAAGACGCACCATCAATGAGTAGAAAACTCTTCAACTCTTTGAGAAGTCCACAATGTTGGAGAAGGTGGAAGGAAGCTGAAGACCACAAGCAAGGGAGATGGACTTGGGTAGAGTGATGTTGGCGGCACCGTTGGAAGACCTGAAGGACCAGGTTGGAGAAAATCTATTTGGTCTTCCAGAGCTGCCCCCGTTCTGACCTAGGCGTTCCACAAACCACAAAGCAGACTCCTTGTCCCAACAAAAATCCCTTTTTATTAAGTTACTGTGAATTCTACTCATTCACATCCAGCAAAGTCTTTCAAGGGTACATTTAGTTAAAGACCTTATCTGGCTTGGAGAGCTGCCAGGCCGATATCTTCAAAACATGGCAAGGAGTCTCTGAGAGTCACGAACCAATTAAGCGAACTAATTGTCTCCTGCAAACTCCCCTCCCCATTCGCTCCTCTTTTATTCCCTATGGGAGGGGCCATTCATCGTCCACCTGTGGCCTTACTCCCAAGTCGACCCTTGTTCCTTAGCTGTTCCCTTCCTCTGGCAGCTCTGCGCATGGGCACATTGGGAACAGGCTCCAGCTGTTCATCTGCCTCACTGATGTCTGACTCCAAAGGCAGCTGATAACTGTCATATGGCCCTGGCCCCATCTCTGCCTCCGATGCAGAGCACTCGTCAGAGCCTTCCCCAGGCTCCAGGACTGGCCCATGTTCCTCCCCAACCTCCTCACTGTCTGAATCTGCGGACAGTGGCTGACAATCTGGCGGACCACAACAGCCCCTTACTTGACAGCATCAACCACTCCATCGATGGGAAGACCCAACTTTCTTGAGGTCCATAAAGATGGGAAAAGTGGAAGGGAAAAGAACGGGATGACCAACAGCAAGGCGGACAGAGTTTTGGTGGGGGTGGGTGCAGTTGGAAGAAGGACCAGGTAGACAATCGAGGAGAAAAATCTATGGTTGGCGTGGAGTCAACAGTGTCTTGATGGAACATGATTAATGTTCTCTGGGAGCTGTGGATCTTCCTGCACCTCTTTTGAGGGATCAGGAGACGGGTTCAAGTTTCACTCTATTCCATCTCTCTCTCCTACACAACTTTTAAAGACGGCAAAGGTTGGCCCACCTCTTTATTTCCCCCATCCTTTCAGAAGAACAGACCTGGAAGGGACCTTGGAGGTCTTCTAGTCCAACCCCCTGCTCGAGCAGGACACCCTCTACCATTCCAGACAATTTGCAGTCCAGATTGGAGACTTCTTATCCACACCCACTTCTGTTATCACAACAGACACTAACCCTCTGTGTTGGTTTGCTACAGCTGATGCTTCCTGTGGTCAGTACAACAATTCCCCTATTCTCCCAGGTAGTCCTCAATTTACATCCTTTTCTTTAGTGACCGTTCAAAGTTACGACGGCACTGGAAAAAAGTGACTTAGGACTGTTTTTCACACTTATGACCTTTGCAAAAAACGAAACAAAACCCAGGGCGGTGTGATTAAAATTTGGACTCCTATTTATTAGGATGCTTGCGGTGTTCCGGGGGGGGGGGCGAGGGGACGGGTCATGTGAACACTTTTTGTGACCTGCCAATCAAAGCCAGATTCACTGAATATACCTGTGGCAAGAAAGGTCATAAGATGGGGGCAAAACTCACTTAGCTGTCTTGCTTAGCAATAGAAATTTTGATCTCGGTTTGTGGCCGTCAATCAAGGATTATCTGAAGAAAGGGAGAGAAAAGAGTTTCTAAAGAGGTTACTTTCTTTTAACCTCGCATTGTTCAATTTTTCACGGGCGTCGACGGATGGACCATCTTCCTCTTCCGTTGTTTTTTTTGTTTGTTTGTTTGTTTTTGCTGTGTCCCCAACGGAATGGAGTATGTGATGTTGGCTCGCTGGCTGGCTGGCACAGGTCTTCTCGTCTCCAGAACCAATGCATGAATTGCAACCTAACCGTCTTTTTTGTTGTTGCAAAAACAGCTCGCTTGCAGCCGGAAGCTTAAATCAGACACTGCATTTCAAGCTTGGTCCTATGCCACATTGGCACAATTTAAGGACAACCTGTCCTAAAAAAAAACAACCCCAAAAACCAAGAGGCTGCGGAAAAAGAAATACAATTACATCTAGTTAACTCTCTGGTTTCTGGGCAAAATTTCAGAAGTGAGAGGAGTGGCCCAAGGTCAGCCAGTTGGCTTTGTGCCGAAGGCGGGACTAGAACTCACAGTCTCCTAGTTTGTAGCCTGATGTCTTAATCATTAAACTGGCGCTGTCTAACACTGGAACGAAAAAAAAATAGCCTAAGTAGAATCAAAAAGAAAAGATTCCATCAGCTTCAGCTCAGTTCCCATACTGTATATAAAAGCCATGTCTTTTTTTTTTAACAGAGTTGGAAGGGACCTTGGAGGTCTTCTAGTCCAACCCCCTACTCAGGCAGGAAACCCTATATCATTTCGGACAACCATTTGTCTGAAATGGTATAAGGTTTCCTGCCTGAGCAGGGGGTTGGACTAGAAGACCTCCAAGCTCCCCTTCCAACTCTTGTTATTCTATTCTTTAAATTAACAATGGGCTGGATTCAAATGACATGCTAATATCTGCAACCCACAAACCCGCATGGCTGGGTGCAATGTCTGAGCTCTGCCACCGAGACAGACCTTCAGAATTTTTCTATGTTTAAAGCAAGCCCTTATATTGTTTAGCCATGATGGTTCAGGCTGCAGTGCTCCCAACCACTTTTAAGATGGCCTATCCAGAGCTTCTGCTATCAGAGCCATCAAAGGGGGTTTTGAGAGATTTAATGTGAGTATTGACCAGTGCAAACATTGTTTTACTTTCTGGTTTTCAACCAGGAAGCTTTTAAATACAGGGCACCTGCTCCTGAACAAGAAGGTGTACTAGTCCTCTTGTGGCTTGCCCGAGTCCCGCGCAGCCGCCCATGGATCCAGAGGACCAAGAGCCGACTGAGGACTTTAAAGACTTGAAAATCTA
>QLTV01002689.1:32305-65470 GCA_003457575.1 Thermophis baileyi
GGGTATATGCATATTTATCTTCTATCTATCTATCTATCTATCTATCTATCTATCTATCTATCTATCTATCTATCTATCTATCTATCTATCTATCTATCTATCTATCTATCTATGTTTATATCTATATCTATCTGTCGTCTGTCTGTCTGTCTGTCTGTCTGTCTATCTTTATATCTATGTCTGTCTGTCTGTCTGTCTGTCTGTCTGTCTGTCTGTCTATCTATCTATCTATCTATCTATCTATCATCTATCTATCTATCTATCTATCTATCTATCTATCTATCTATCTATCTATCTATCTATCTATCTATCTATCTATCTATCTATCTATCATCTATTTTTGTGGAAGCCTTTCATCTGGAGCAGGGCAAGACCCCTCCTTGCAGAGAAAGATGTACTTACTTTGGTAAGGTATTCCCTCATCACCTGAATGAAGTAAGGCATCGCAAAGTCCATAATGTTGTGTCGCCATGCCAACTCCAGGACCACATCCGGATGCAGCAAGTCGTAAGACGTGAAGAGAGAAGCTGCAAAACACTCTTTCTTGTCTTCCTCCAGGAACCACTGAAGGAGTTTCTCAGCCAGCTCGGCGTCTTTGGACTCAGCCGCATATTGCATGGCATCCTAACGAAAACCAACGTGGCACTTAAAATAGCTCTTCGTTATTTTTATTGCAAAACCCCCCATCATTCGTCAATGTGGGTATATACATAATTTTGTATTTATCTATCTTGTCATGTTTATGTAGTGTAATATTGGAGGTAGTGACCCTTTAAGAGCTGTATGCAACGAAATTTCATTTTTAATGTATGCCAATTAGGGTACATTCAAAGTGACAGAGTTATTTTATTCTATTCCTTCTTATTCTGTCTTGTTGTTTGTTCCTTATTATTTATTCCTTGTTGCTTATTATTTTGTTCTGTTCTGTTCTGTTCTGTTCTGTTCTGTTCTGTTCTATTCTATTCTATTCTATTCTATTCTCTTCTATTCTATTCTATTCTCAGTCCCATTGGTAGAAAGCAAAGCCAATTCTGCCTTTTGGCGCGAAGAGCTGTGTAGTTAAATCCCCGCTTTTCCCCGCTGGGCCACCCACTGTCCAGGATCCACCAATCCAGTGCAATCTCTTTGTTTTGGGAAACAGTCTGCTCAGCTCAGAAGGCTCTCATCGTTCCGCCTTGAGGTGTCGAGATTCTCCCAGGCCACAGACGGTACACATACATTCCTCAGTTCCCTCCTAGCCACCCATACATTCCAATCATTCCTCCTCCCCTCTCTGGTTTCTGTTTTCTGGCTGCGAGCAACACTGCACAGCGAGTCAAACGCCAACAGAAGAGAGATCCTACCAGGAGTTATAACAGTCCTCGATTTACGACAGCTCGTTTAGTGACCGTTCAAAGTTACCTCAATAAACGGTACTACTTACGACCCAGGAATCAAAACCCCGGACCGCCACCCTTCCGCACCCATTTTGCAAAAGATGCTAACTGACCTTATAAAGCCGATCTTTCTTGCAAAGTTCCACGCTCTGCTTCCACCGGTTATTGCCTTTGTACAAATAAGCGGCGATGCGCCGGAACTCAATTAATTTGTGCTTTTCAAGACGCTGAGCCAAGGTGATGTTATCAAAGTTATCGTAGGCATCGATAGACGCTCGCAGGCCCTGTTAGGAGACAGAAAAGGACCAGGCAGGAGCTATAGGCTTTGCTGAAAAGAACCAGAGGGCTTGTGGGGTTTTTGTTTTATTATTAAATTTGTATGCCACCTGATTCCCAAAAACTCTGGGCCCTCCCTCCAAGTAAAAACATTTACTGGTAGTCCTCGACTTACAACAGTTTGTCTAGTGACCGTTCCAAGTGGCAACGGCATGGGAAAAAGTGACTTAGGGCCATTTTTCACTCTTACGACCGTGGCGTCAGACGCTTGGCAACTGACTCTTATTTATGACAGTTGCAGTGTCCCCGGGGGGGGGTCACGTGATCCCCTTTGGCGGCCTTCTGACGAACGAAGTCGAGGAGGGGAAAGCCAGATTCACTTCACAACTGTGTTACTAACTTATCCACTGCAGTGATTCGCTTAACGACCGCGGCAAGAAAAGTCGTAACGTGGGGCAAAACTCACCCCCAAAAAATGTCTCACTTAGCCACAGAAATTTTGGGCTCAATTGTGGTCGTTAAGTTGAGGATTACCTGTACGTATACACACACACACACACACACACACACACACACACACACACACACATCAAAAAGATACATGCTTTAAAAAGGAACTAGACAAATTTGCAGAAGAATGGCTGCTGGTCTAGAAGGCAATGTGGCATCTCCTGAATTACAGACCCAAATCTGTACAGATCTCAAAACTGTGAATCAGGTGGTCACTTGAGATCCATGACGTATCTACACCAGGGGTCCTCAAACTTTTTAAACAGGGGGCCAATTCACAGTCCCTCAGACTGTTGGGGGGTGTGGCGGACTGGCTGGGGGCGTCGTCGTGGCTAGGTGGTCATGTGGCTGGGTGGGCGTGGCCAATTTAGCAGTCCATTAAACAATACACACAAATTAAATTAAATTAAATTAAGTTTTTGCTCCTGGGGGTGGAAATCAGGTTAGTGAAGGGATGTGGCTGCCTTGGGGTGTGTGTGAGGGACTTCTGTTTGTGTGTGTGTGTGTGTGTGTGTGGGTGTGTGTGTGTGTGTGTGTGTGTGTGTGTGTGTGTGTGTGTGTGTGTGTGTGTGTGTCTTCCTCCATCCCTCCCTCTCTCTCTCTGGAGGCAGGAGCCAAAAATGGGCCCCCACGTGTCCCATTTTTGGCCTCCCGGCCTCCAGAAGGGGCCGGCGGGTAGGTGGGGCGATGTGGGCGGGGCAGCCTCGTGGTCCCACGCGGGCCAGATTAATGGCTTCAGGGGGGGGGCGTAGTTTGAGGACCCCTGATCTACAATGTTGTTAGGTGCGCAAGTCTCTTTCCAAAACTCACTTGGTAATCTTCCTCCTCAGTTAGAAGATTGTTCAGTGCCTCGTTGACCCCTTTGTTGTTGTGATTCTGGACCGAGCGCAAATAAGGTTTCACGAGAGGTAGCTGATTAACCTACGGAAGAAAGCAAACGTTTAAGGCCAAAGAAGGGGAAAAAAGAAGACATTTTATTTATTAATCAGTGGAACAACTTGCCTCCAGAAGTTGTAAATGCTCCAGCACTGGAAGTTTTTAAGAAGATGTTGGATAACCATTTGTCTGAAGTGGTGTAGGGTTTACTGCCTAAGCAGGGGATTGGACTAGAAGACCTCCAAGGTCCCTTCCAACTCTGTTATTCTATTCTATTCTTATTTATTTGGAAAACTCATATAGCCGCCTACTCACTCACAGAGAATGTAGGCGGCTTACAGAAAATAAAAACACGAGGTAGAAGGAATAAAAATAAAGAATAAATATAAAATAGTAACCCACCCACTCCACCCACTCAGCAACAACGCACACTCATATCAGTCATTTAATGGGCTCCATCCCGCTCTGGGTTCCCCAGGCCTGCTGGCAAAACCACGTCTTCAGGGCCTTCTGAGGGAGGGGGCCACCACGGAGAAGGCCCTTCTTCTGGGTCCTGCCAGATGTACCTCCCTGGGGGACGGGACCTGCAACATTCCTTGCCTTCCCGCTCTAGTGGGTCGGCTGGATGTGACCGACAAGAGACGGTCCCTCAGATAAACCTTTGATAATATTGGGTGGGTGCTCGCCGAAGTTCATCATTCAAACCACTGTAAAAAAACAGAAGCTTGCCTTTTCCAGAAAAACAATCTTTCAGGATAAAATGTCTGGAAAATAACTCCTCAAAACACTCGGCTCCGCTTATACAAATGGAAGCAATACATCTGAAAATTGGGGGGGAAACCCCTTCCTTTTGCCTTAGACCAGGGCTCTCCAACCTGCGGGCCACGGACAAGGTGGGAAACGGGAAGCACAGCTGGAGGTGAGCAGCAGGTGAGCAAAGCCATAACCATTCCCACTGTTCTGACCTAGGATTCCACAAACCACGAAGCAGACTCCTTGTCCCGACAAAAAACCCTTTTTATTAAATTACTGTGAATGCTTCTCATTCACATCCAGCAAAGTCTTTCAAGGGTAAATTTACAGTCACAGACCTTATCTGGCTTGGAGAGCTGCCAGGCCGATATCTTCAAAACTTGGCAAGGAGTCTCTGAGAATCACGAACCAATTAAGCGAACTAATTGTCTCCTGCAAACTCCCCTCCCCTTTCGCGCCTCTTTTATTCCCTATGGGAGGGCCATTCATCGTCCACCTGTGGCCTTACTCCCAAGTCGACCCTTGTTCCTTAGCTGTTCCCTTGTCTGGCAGCTCTGCCCATGCGCACACTGGGAACAGGCTCCAGCTGTTTGTCTGCCTCACTGATGTCTGACTCCAAAGGCAGCTGATAACTGTCAGACTGCCCTGGCCCCATCTCTGCCTCCAACGCAGAGCACTCGTCAGAACCTTCCCCAGACTCCAGGACTGGCCCATGTTCCTCACTGTCCGAATCTGCTGCCAGCTCTGCTGGCCGACTACAACACCCACTCCCTTTCCTCCAGTCTGTGGAAAAAATTGTCTTCCACGAAACCGGTCCCTGGTGCCAAAGAGGTTGGGGACGGGCTGCCTTAAGACCATTCCACCTGAATTGGCCAATTCTTTCCAGAAGTGGGTCTTTTCAGTCACCTTGGCAAAAAAGCTGACAGTCCTGGTGTGATCCAGCCGTGGTGATAATACGAGGAGGAGATCGTTGATCAGAAGCGGTTTGTAATCCAAATAAAATTGCAGGGCTCTGTAATACAACTCCACGTTGGCAACCTGGAGGGTTAAGAATGAGTGGAGAAAAACCGTTAAGCCTCTTAAAACGGGACATTCAATTTAACAACCCAACGCTGGAAGAACCCATTTCCAACACTCAACCACATGAGGAACAGACGGGTTATAGGTAACTAGCAGCCATGATGGCTATGTTTCACAAATAGGTCTCAATGATGGCGGTCCTCGACTTATGACCAAAATGGAGCCCCAAATTTCCACTGCTAAAGCAAGTAAGGCGAGTTTTGCTCCACTTTATGACCTGCCTTGCCACAGTTGTTAAATTAATCACTTTTAATTTAAGTTAGTCACACGGTCGTTAAGTGAATCTGGCTTCCCCATCGATTTTGTTTGTCAGACGGTCACAAAAGGGGATCATATGACCTCAGGGTAGTGCAACCGTCATAAATATGAGTCAGTTACCTAGCCTCTGAATTTTGATCATGTGACCATGGGGATACCGCAATGGTCGTGTGAAAAACGGTTATTTTTTTTTCCAGTCCCATTGTAACTTTGAACGGTCACTAAATGAAGCATTGTAAGTCGAGGACTACCTCTAACAGTTATTCACGACTTTCCATCCAAGCCACAAGATCTTGGGTACGATCTCTGGGAGCCTTACCTCCAGTTTTATTTCATTGCAATGGAAAGAGAGAAGATTTTGAAATCAACGGCAAAATTTCAGATTTCTACCAAGCATTTCCCTCTCGGCAACCGTCATAAATACGAGTCAGTTGCCGAGCATCTGAATTTTGATCATGTGACCACAGGGATGCCGCAACGGTCGTTAAGTGTGAAAAATGGTCATAAGTCACTTTTCTCTGTGCCATTGTCATTTGGAACGGTCACTAAAAGAATAGTTGTAAGTGGAGGGCTGGAGAAGATCACGAATGTCCTTGGGTCAAAGGGAATGTATATTTAATATTACATGTTTTGACAGCAGTGAGAATTGTATTTGCACAACATTGGAAAAATGAGGAAACTTCTACAGATTGTGCGGAAATGGATAGGTTAACATTAAAGATAAAGGACAAAGAAGACACAGAATATTTCTTAACATGGGATTTGTTTTATCAATGGTTAGATAATCATCATCATCATTTAACAACCCCATCATCCCTTGTGGGGCGGAGTCTGGGCAACTGAATGGAGCTGAGTGTTTACTGGCCGGATGCCCTTCCTGTCGCCAATAATGAGTTTTGTTCAGCAGATATATTCTCATTGTGCCCAGAGAGAGAAATATCTGCCTCTACCTAGGATCGAACTCACAGCCTCCTGATTGTGAGGCGAGAGCTCCACCTCTAGGCCACCGCACCAGTCTATCAATGGTTAGATAATAAAGGTAGAAATTAGAAGTTGGAAGAATACTACCCTGTTTCCCCCAAAATAAGACCTCCCCTGATAATAAGCCCAATCGGGCTTTTGAGTGCATGGCAATAAGGCCAAGTGCTTATTTCAGGGTTCAAAACAATATAAGACAGAGTCTTATTTTCGGGGAAACGGGTATTATATACAAGTAAAGAATATTATTACTACTATTATTATTACATGTAAAATGACCTAGACAATATACTGTTTACTAAATACTTATATATGTTAAAGAAAAATGTATAAATAAAAAAAAGGAATGTCCTTGTGTCAACCTTGAAGGCCCTCCGTAGCAACTTCAACCGGTCCAAGGGCAAGAGGAAACAAGTCAAGCCACAGCACATCAGCATTATAGCCGTTTACCTTTGCAATGATGTCCTTGAACTGTCCTTCCTTCCAAGCATCCGTGGGATGGTTCATCATGGTCATTATAGCGTTGTCATATTCTTCGTATTTATCGTAGAGGAAGACAAGCTCTCCCCAGAGGTGGGCATGCTCTGCTGCTCGAAGGACCTTGAAAAAACATGAGGGGGTTTGGAAGTCAAAAGAGTGAAAAGGAAGACAAGAGTCCAAGGCACAATACGGACCCCAGTAAGTTAGGTAAAGGTTCCCTCGCACATGCGTGCTAGTCGTTTCCGGCTCTAGGGGGCGCTGCTCATCTCCGTTTCAAAGCCAAAGAGCCAGCGCTGTCCAAAGACGTCTCCGTGGTCATGTGGCCGGCATGACTAAACACCGAAGGCGCACGGAACGCTGTTACCTTCCCACCAAAGGTGGTCCCTATTTTTCTACTTGCATATTTTACGCGCTTTCGAACTGCTAGGTTGGCAGAAGCTGGGACAAGTAACGGGAGCTCACTCCATTATGCGGCGCTAGGGATTCGAACCGCCAAACTGCCGACCTTTCTGATTGACAAGCTCAGCGTCTTAGCCACTGAGCCACCGCGTCCCGGTAAGTTACTGGTACGCAAACTATTTGGCTTCTCGTAGCACCTTATTTATGTCTTTTAGCTTTCTACAGTTGTGATCTTTTATGACTGTAAGCCGCCCAGAGTTAGCCTAAGGTAAGAGGATTAAAAATGGTAAAGGGTAAACTTGATAAGAAAAGTATGTACCCTGTTTCCCCCAAAATAAGACATCCCCTGATAATAAGCCCAATCGGGCTTTTGAGTGCATGGCAATAAGGCCAAGCGCTTATTTCAGGGTTCAAAAAAATATAAGACAGGGTCTTATTTTCGGGGAAACACGGTATTTAATAGTGCACGTTTTGACAGCGAGGATTGTATTTGCACAATGCTGGAAAAATGAAGAAACACCACGAGATGAAGAAATAATTAAGAAGATACTAGAGTGTGCAGAAATGGACAGACTGACATTAAAAATGAAACAGAAAGAAGATACAGAATATTATCAAACATGCAATCTATTTTATCAGTGGTTGGAAAAACCGGGTGGAGATTAAGAACGTAATATGGATTGTTAAGCAAATTAAATACTCAGACAACACGCTATTTATTAAGCACTAAGAAATGTAATTAATAAAAAATTATTTTTTTTAAAAAAAAATGGTAAAGTAGTCCCTGCATATTTTACTCCGCTGATCGTTGTCGACTCTAAGGGGTTATAGTCCGTTTCAAGACCGCTGAGCCAGCGCTGTCTGAAGACATTTCCGCGGTCATCTCGCCGGCATGACATCACAGAGTGGTGTTACCTTCCCACCAAAGTGGTACCTATTTATCTACTCGCATTTTCATGCTTTCAAACTGCTAGGTTGCCAGGAACCGAGGCAAGGATGGGAGTTTTAAACATTTAGTCGAAGAAGCTTGCTGGAAAAACAGAACAATATCAGTATTTACTTGACTTCAGGAACATCAAATACCTTTGGGATATTGACTCTGGACCAGAACAGTTCCAGATGTTCTCTCATCTTCTGGGGTTTATATTTGGAATATAAAATAGCAAGTTCGGTAAACATTCCCATGTGGGCCCGTTCTAGACCGAGAGCGGCTTCCAAGAGACCAATCAGTTCCTCAAAGTATCCGCGGCCCTGTGAGTCAAGAACACAACAGGTTTAAACAGCTTGGAGGGATCACATTCGCAGATGAACAAGATCAGAAGATAATCCACTGAACTTCCATTCCGGCATATGAATACATAAGAAACCGGACCATTCGAACGACCAGTCAACAAGAGAACCAATCAGCTGCTCAGAATTTAAACACCGCTCCAAACGAACAACCAATCACATGACCAACTGGACCAGACAAGACATATATAAGCTAAAGAGGAACAGGAGAAGGAAATCCTGCTGATGACGTTACCTTGTCTGGTAACGAAACGTTCAGAAACTAAATTGAAACAAGCATGGAGAGCAAAACCACTGGCAAAATCTAACACCCGAGCTGCGAGTATTTCCTGTTATTTCAAAATCCCCTGAACTGCCTCAACTTTGGAAGGAAACCTCTTAAGAAAGGGGCAACTCTGCTCACAGAGGAGAAATTCCAAACATTTTTTAAAATTTCATTCGTCGAACAAAAATTACAAATTCGAACAAGCCACGTAAGAAAATTAAAATGTGTCAGGGATGATAGACACGTCACTGCCCTTACGCACACATCCTTAGGGACCTCTTAAATATGGAGTGAGGTTCACAGAAGTTAACTTAGAATGAAAATAGTGAAAGTTAATGGCTGAGACAATTAAATCAGGTAAGATATTCCAAACTAGAAAAACTGAATTTTTTACAGTCGGGTTTAGAAAGGTTTAAGTTTAAAGCAGTTGTTCGCACGGATTACAATTAAAGCTAATTGTATTTGGACAGAACTAAAAATGAGCAATAGGGACTTATTCATCAGGGAGATTAAAAATGGAATACGGTATGCCAAAATTCATTCTAAAATGTAAATAAAATTTCAGCTAAATGTATATATTTTCCAGGAATGGTCCTCAGGTTCTGGTGGGATTTTTTTTATGCTATTGTCTAAAACGAAGCTGGTTTGCGGCTCATTTGAACCACAAATACTACGGCTGTTTTTTTTTAACTTTAGCAGTTCAGTGGGAGGAAGCGTGACAGAGGTATCTTTAATAACTTTTACGCCATCGTCAAAGTGAAAGGCATCCTACCTGATAGTAGCTTATCAGTTCTTCGAGTTCATCCGCGTGAATGACGATGTGCAAGCCGCATATCTGCGCAAGACGGAATTCCTTTCCATTCACACAGGCGAAACACACCTGCAACCAAAAACACTTTTAGCAAAAGTGAACAGTCGAATCCAGTGATTCAGTTATTGTAGTTTGTCACAGTCCTCCAGATGTTCAGGCTGGAATTGGCATTTCTGTCCACCTACTGAGTCCTTCCATGGAGCTGGGATAGGCAGAGGTGGTTGTGTGATGGTGTTAAGAGGTATCGTCGCAGAATTGAAATTGACTGATGGCGATTTTGTCAATGCCGATGGTGTTCAAGTGGTGCTCCAGATGTTTTGGGATCACACCCCAGGCGTCTACCACTATTGGTAGTGAGATATATTTGAATATCAGTAGCTCGGGTTGGGTTGTTAGGCTGTTGGGTTTGAGCTCTGAGCTTGGCAATTTGGTTGCAAACGTTTTGTCACCGTTTGAGGAGACATCGTCAGTGCACTTTGAGTTGGGTTCGTCTGTCAGAACACTGACCTTTAAGTACCTTTGTGTGATGCAAATTGGCATTGGGTGTTGTTTGCTCGGACCAACACTAATTTGATCACACAAAAGTAAAGGCCAGGGTTCTGACAGACGAACACAATTCAAAGCGCACTGACGATGTCTCCTCGAAAGGTGACGAAATGTTTGCAACCAAATTGCCAAGCTCGGAGTTCAAACCAACAGCCTAACTATTGGTATTATCTTTGCTTTAGTGTTATTATAGAATGGTTACAAGTTCCCCCAAATCACAAAACCACATCTCATTTATTTTGGCCATATCATGCGGGCAAATTCACTGGAAAAAGCAATTATACTTGGAAGAGTTAGCGGTAAAAGGAAACCAAGCCGCCAAAAAACACGGTGGCTGGACACCATCAAAGAGGACACCAGCAAGAAACAGTGTAAGATTGGAAGATCTGGAGAGACTCGCCCTATAGAATCGTCAAGAGTCAGACACGACTGAATGGATATAACATCATTACAGGTACTCCTCCACTTATGACCATAATTGAGCCCAAAATTTATGTTGCTAAGTGAGAAATCTGTTAAGCAAGTGGGTTTGGCCCCCATTTTACAACTTTTCTTGCCACGGTTGTTAAGTGAATCACTGCAGTTGTGAAGTTAGGAACATGGTTGTTCAGTGAATCTGGCTTCCCCGTTGACTTTGCTTGTCAGAAGGTTGCCAAAGGGGATTGCGTGACCTCGGGACGCCGCAACCGTCATAAGTACATGCCAGTTGCCAATCATCCGAATGTAAATCACGTGACCATGGGGATGCTGCAACAGTCGTAAGTGTGAAAAACGGTCATAAGTCACATTTTTCAGTGCCGTTGTAACTTTGAACAGTCACCAAATGAACTGTTGTAAGTCGAGGATTACATGTACTGTATTTGCATATCGACCACTGCGAATGGGATCGTAAAAATCAGGTGTGGTTACGTGACAACCCGTTTAACGAATGGCACGACTTGATTCTAGGCTCAATGACAGTCTTAAATCAAGGACTAGCTGTGTCTTTCCCCCCCTGAACAATGCCAAGCAAGTCACCTCCTTCCACGTCCTGGTGCTGTTGGCTTTGCGAGCACTATCGACAGCTACTTGATACTCCCCTAGGTGCACCAAGGTAGAGGCCAGGCGTGCAAAATTGGACACATTATTGTAGAGTAGCTTGGCCGCATCGTACATCCTTTCCTCGTAGCACCGATCGCCGACCTGAAAGGAGACAAAAGGCAAAACCAACCAATGATACAGGAACAGAACGTTGAGTGCCAGCATCGGTGTGCTAAGTAACAAACCATGAATTAGAGTTAGTTTTTGCTGTTCTTCTTAGGGTTTGCCCAACCTAGTTACAAGGTCTGCTTGTTTGGCCATGCACTACCGGTGCATTATAGCAATAGCAATAGCACTTAGACTTATATACCGCTTCACAGTGCTTTACAGCCCTCTCTAAGCGGTTTATAGAGTCAGCCTATTGCCCCCAACAATCTGAGTCCTCATTTTACTGAAGGATGGAAGGCCGAGTCAACCTTGAGCCAGTCAGGATCAAACTCTTGGCTGTGGGCAGAATTAGTCTGCAATACTGCATTCTAACTACTGTGCACGATGGATGGATGGATGGATGGATGGATGGATGGATGGATGGATGGAAGGAAGGAAGGAAGGAAGGAAGGAAGGAAGGAAGGAAGGAAGGAAAATATATACTGATTCACAGTGCTTTACAGCCCTCTCTAAGCGGTTTACAGAGTCAGCCTCTTGCCCCCGGCAATTTGGGTCCTCATTTTACCAACCTCGGAAGGACGGAAGGCTGAGTCAACCTTGAGCCTGGTGAGATTCGAACTGCCAAATTGAAGGCAGCCGGGGCAGTCAGCAGAAGTAGCCTGCAGTACTGCACTCTAATCACTGGGCCACCATGGCTCTTATGATGCAACCAGATTTTGTTCTTTTTCTGCGGTTTGCTAGTTGTTAAATGTTTTAACAATCTGTAAATCGGCCAGACTCTCTTGGAGTCAGGCGACTGATGCATTTAACCGATTATTATCATTATTAAATGCTACACCATGTCATTTCTTAGAAATGATGTTTAATGAATTGTGCTCAGAGTTTAAACCGCCAAATAAAATTTAATATGGTAAGCCGCCCAGAGTTAACCTGTGATAAGGTAAGCGGCCAATTAATTGGAGAAATGAAACACATAGAAATACCTGCTGTATGTGTGCGTTATTAGGGCCGCTGACGAATTCTTCTAGCTCTGAAAGTCGGTTTGTTTTGGCTAAGGCAAAAATCAGTTCGGTCTCAACGTAAGACTCTCTGGCTTTCTTCTGAGCCATTTGCAGGAATTTGACCAGGTCCTCCCAGTTATCTTGAAGGGACACAAAAAAGAGAGAACAAATAATTTATTTTACAATTACATTTTCAGGTGGTTAGGCATTTGCAAAAAACCAGCAATGGAATGAATGGAAGAATGCTGTACACAACAACGTGAGGTTTTCTGATATTGTTCTGACCCAGCCTTAGCAGAAGCAAGAAACAGACTCCTTGTCACGAAAAACCCCTCTTTATTTACCTCTTGTGAATTAATGGCATTCACCCACTGAAAAGTCCAGGCAAGAGTCCTTCAAGGAGTTAACTGCAGTAACAGACCTTATCAGTTCCTTGCGATAATTGCAATGCTGGGACAGAAAGGCTGCAAATTAAGTTCTAGCAAGCATTCTCTGAGGCATGAAACGCGATGAGCCAAATCTTCAGAAATACGAACTGTTGTCTCCTACGACAACCACTCCCCTTTCCTTCTATTTATTCCCCAGCGAGGGAGGGGCCATTCAGCGTCCACGTGTGCTTTGCTTCCGAAGTCAACTCCTTGTTCTCCTCTCCTAACTGCTCTGCACATACATGCATCTGGAATAGGCCCCAGCTGTTCTTCCTCCTCACTCATATCAGCCTCCAAAGGCAGCTGCCTCTCTGGTGGCTGGGAAATGTCGGACGGCCCTGGTTCTATCTCTGAGTCCGACGCAGAGCATCCATCAGAGCCTTCCCCAGACTCCACAACTGGCCCAAGTTCCTCCCCAACCTCCTCATCGTCCGAGTCTGCCGCCAGCTCTGCTGGCAGGCCACAACAGATATATTGACATACTGATCCCATACAGAAAAATATTTTAAGAAACTATTTCTTTGGTATCTTTACAGGTAGCCCTCGACTTACGACCACAATGGAGCCCAGAATTTCTGTTGTTAAGTGAAACATTTGTTAAGCTGAGTTTTGCCTTGTTTTAGGACCATTCTTGCCACAGTTGTTAAGTGAATCACTGCAGTGGATAAGTTAGTAACCCGGCTGTTCAGTGAATCTGGCTTCCCCGTTGATTTTGCTCGTCCGAAGGTCGCAAAAGGGGATCACGTGATCTCAGGACACAGCAACGGTCATAAGTATGAACCAGTATGCCAAGCAACTGAATTTTGATCACATGATCATGGGGAGGCTGCAAAGGTCGTAACTGTGGAAAATGGTCATAAGTCACATTTTTCAGTGTTGTTGTAACTTTGAACGGTCACTAAACTAATTGTTGTAAGTCAAGACCCACCTGTAGTTTAAACTACTGTGTACATTGTCTCATACAATGATAGACTTTCAAATTTAGAGAGACACGCAAAGATTTTTCTAGCCAGATTCTACATGGCCACATTTTTAAGCAAACCAACGCAACTAACTTAAAACTAATACGCATGTTAAACATGTTTTGCCTTTCTGAATTATAAGCAGACTTCCAGCTTTCCACATGCCAAATTGTGTACTTTAAATAGATATACCTATCAAAATATGAACACCGAGGTAATATGTACATTGTAGGCACAGAGAAAAAAAAGAATAAAAAGTAATGTACTGTATATTCTGACATGGACGTTTTGGAAAAAAAGACAGAAGCAATTCGAACCTGTTACAAATCAAATGGTGGCTTAGCTAAGAAATGGGCAAAGATTTTCTGATATTCAGGTGCAAATCAAACATTTGGTTTACCGTTTTTGTTGGCTGCCTGCACCACCTCCATATAGGCAGAAGGGTCGTCAGCCTTTATGTAAGAATCTATCGCTTCTTTAACCAAATCCTTCTGAAGCTGGGCCCTGCCCAGCTGACTCCACACGGCCG
Source organism: Thermophis baileyi (assembly GCA_003457575.1). NCBI lineage: Eukaryota > Metazoa > Chordata > Lepidosauria > Squamata > Dipsadidae > Thermophis > Thermophis baileyi. The sequence goes on from QLTV01002689.1 coordinate 46,312, forward strand.
GCTCGTTACACCTCTCGGCAAATTCATAGGCACGGTCCAAATTGCCGATGTGTTCTATCAACACCTATAAAAAGGGTGCAAAGTGATATTTCAGAAAACCACCACTCCCCCTTAGGAAAAAGGAAGGGGGGAGAAACAGGTCCAGGTTTTTCAAGGGAGGAGGCAGGTCAACCATCTAAACCAGGGGGGGATCTCCAAAACTGGCCAAGTTTAAGACTTTGTGGACTTCAACTCCCAGAATTCCTTAGCCGGGAAGGGAGGAGGCAGGCCAACCATCTAAACCAGATGGCAAAGTTGGCCAAGTTTAAGACTTGTGGACTTCAAATCCCCAGAATTCCTAAGCCGGGAAGGGAGGAGGCAGGCAAACCACCTAAACCAGATGGCAAAGTTGCCCAGATTAAGACTTTGTGGACTTCAACTCCCAGAATTCCTCAGCCAGGAAGGGAGGAGGCAGGCAAACCATCTAAACCAGATGGCAAAGTTGGCGAAGATTAAGACTTTGTGGACTTCAACTCCCAGAATTCCTGGCCAACTTGGGAGATCCCGGATCTAAACCAACACTAGGAAGAAAAGGGGGAAAAATGGGAGCTCCCTTTGAAGGTCCGCCAGCTGCCCATTTCGGTCCCACCTGAATGGCGGAAGTGTTGACGTCAAACTTCCTGAAGATGGCGAAGGCTTCCTCGTAGAGCTCGTTGCTGATGGCGATGTTGGCGATATCGGGAGCATCGTAGTTATCCAGCCGGTTGATGTACTCCATCACCCGAGTGTGGTCGGCTTTGATGGCCGTCAAGATCAAGAGGTTCTGCAGATTCCTTGCGAGAGAGTTCACGAGGAAAGGGTTAAGCCAGCAGATTCCAGCAGTAGAATCAATTTACAACCATTCGATTAGTTTGGTCTTAAATTGGGCTTAGTTTGGGATTAGATGAGGATTAGTTTGTCTTAGATTGGTTTTAGTTTGGGCTAAAATTGGAATTAGTTTGGGCTTAGTTTGGGCTTAGTCTTAGTTTGGGCTTATTTTAGGATTAGATGAGGGTTAGTTTGGGCTAAAATTGGGATTAGTTTGGTCTTAAATTGGGCTTAGTTTGGGTTTAGTTTGGTCTAAAATTGGGATTAGTTTAGGATTAGATGATGATTAGTTTGGGTTTAGATTGGGCTTAGTTTGGGTTTAGATTGGGATTAGTTTGGGTTTAGTTTGGGCTAAAATTGGGCTTAGTTTGGTCTTAGATTGGGCTTAATTTGAGTTTAGTTTGGGATTATATTGGGCTTAGTTTGGGCTAAAATTGGGATTAGTTTAGGATTAGATGAGGATTACTTTGGGCTAAAATTGGGATTAGTTTGGGTTTAGATTGGGCTTAGTTTGGGTTTAGTTTGGGCTACAATTGGGATTATTTTGGGTTTAGATTGGGCTTAGTTTGAGTTTAGTTTGGGCTAAAATTGGTCTTAGTTTGGGCTAAAATTGGGATTAGTTTGGGCTAAAACTGGGATTAGTTTGGGCTTAGATTGGGATAGTTTGGATTAGATAAACCTCTGGTCCTGGTGACCGACCCGGTTTGGATCCTGCATTCGATTAGTGACCATTCAAAATTACAACTGAACAAAGGGACTTAGGACCGGTTTTCCATGCTTATGACCATGGCAGCATCCCAACAGTCACGTGATCAAAATTTGGATGCTTGGCAAACTGGCATGTATTTGTGACGGTTGTACTGTCATGTGATCACCATTTGCGACCTGATCAGCAACGTCAAGGGGGAAGCCAGATTCACTTAACAACGGGGTTACTAACCTAACAACTGCAGAGATTCACTTAACGACTGTGGCGAAAAAGGTTGTAAAACGGGGGCAAAAGTCTCCTAAGCAATGTCTTGCTAAGAAATGGGCTCAATTGTGGCCATAAGTCAAGGACCACCCGCAATAAAGCTTTGAAGGTAAGTTACTTGGGTGCCTTGCAGACAGAGCCATACAAATGCTTCCATGAGAAGAAATTAAAGATCGACCAAGCCATATAAAGATGAGCTTTGGAAGGCAGAAACGGTCTTTCCTACCTGTGCTCGCTGAAGACAGAATTCTCCAGGACGATCTTTTCGAGCAGCTCAATCAGTTCGTTCGGTAGGTCGGCGGTCATGAACGCTTTCACCGTCACAGAAACTTCTTCGGGGTCTTGAGTTTCCGATAACGCCGTCTGGACAACCTGGCACCAATAAAGGAGAACATCTGGAGCTCAGGGTTGACATGAGGACTGCCTTGGTGCTCTCTGAGCTTGCTTGTTTTCTTGCAGACGTTTCATGACCCTAACTAGGTAACATCATCAGTGCTAGGAGGAAGAGGACTGCCTTGGTGCTCTCTCAGCTTGCTATTTTCTTGCAGACGTTTCATGACCCTAACTAGGTAACATCATCAGTGCTAGTGCTGTTTGCTGTCAGTTTATGTTCTGGTGACTTGCCTGTCTGGGTGGGTGTCTTAAGAGATTCTAAGACTGTTAGAATCTAAGTGTCAGGCCGAAGCCATTTTATTTGGGATCTTAGGCCTGCCACAATTTATACTATTTTACTGTGCATTTTCTACTGTGGGGAAATGGGAGGGAGGATTGTATGAGGTTGTGAGTATGTAGCCGTAACAAATTCTTGCTAGGAAGCCAAGGTCATCCTTTGTCTCTGCACCTCTGCACCTGCACGGAAGGAGATGGGTGGACTCTGTCAGCATGGCAATTGAAGATTGGACAACGTGATGGATTTGTGGTTGTGGGGGCAAAGGCTTGAACTTTCAACTGGGTGGTGAAACCCGGAGGACTTCAGATTCGGGTTTCACCCAGATGTGCCAACATGGCTCTATTAATAAATTGGAACTTTGAGGAATACTTGGACTCGGACTCTGATTTAATTTTGGATGCTATTTGGAACCCTGACATTAAGATTCTAACACTGTCAAACTATTCACTAAGTCTGCATTACTATTACTATTAATGTTCTCATCGTTCCTATCCCCCATCTCCTCCCACTTATGACTGTATGACTGTAACTTGTTGCTTGTATCCTTACGATTTATATTGATCGTTTCCTAGTATGATTTGATTGTTTATTTGTACCCCATGACTATCATTAAGTGTTATACCTTGTGATTCTTGACGAATGTATCTTGTCTTTTTATGTACACTGAGAGCATATGCACCAAAGACAAATTCCTGTGTGTCCCAATCACACTTGGCCAATAAAGAATTCTAATCTAATCTAATCTAATCTAATCTTTGGTTGGGCTGTTTACTGATGGCTCTTTGGCAGTTTCCTGATTGGGGTATTGCTTACTTGATTGTTGGTCTGAAGTTGACTTTGGAGTTAATGTATGCTGATCTGAGTGCCAATTACTCAAGAGTGCTAGGCTTCTAGAAATTCCCTGGCATTTTTGGATTTGGCCTGGTCTACGATGGTCACCTTTTCCCGATTGAAACTGTGGTTAAACCTGTCTGTATGTTTGTGAAATTAAAGAATTATCATCATGTCTTCTGACTGCCAGTTGGCGTTCATGGATGCGTTCTGCAAGTCTTCTGCCTGTTGGTCCTACATAGTGGTTGTTGCAGTTCTCACATTGTACGCACAACCTTGGCCTAGTTAAGAGCAAAAAGCAGAAACACACTTTGATGGACACCAAAGAACAGAAAGTGGAGGTGGGAGTCAGCGGATGGGGTGGTAGTATCGGGGTACAAAATTCTTCAAAAGATTTGCTTAGCAGGCAAGTTAGTCACAGGACTAACAAGCTGTTACTGAATTGGTTTTATTTATTTATTTTTCGCCAAAGGGAAAAATTCTACTTTGAAGTGAGCCGAAGTTTCTTCTCCAAATAGCTCTACCAAAAAGAGAAGGAAAAGTCATGAACCGATGAAGCAGGACTTGCTTTGCGATTGGGCATCCTTAGAAAATGAAAGAATGAATAAATCGGCTATGCTAATCTAGTTTCAAAAGGAAAGGGTGGACAGTCTAGTGTTTAAGGTGCTGGCCTAGAAAAGGAGAGGGTGAATTCTAGTCCAGCTTAGACACGAAAGCCAGAGTATGACTTTGACCAATCAACAGGAGATGGTGAATTCTAGTCCCACCTTAGGTATGAAAGCCGGCTGGATGACTTTGGGCCAATCACCAGGAGATGGTTAGTTCTAGTCCTGCCTTAGTTAGGAAAGCCAGCTGGGCGACTTTGGGCCAATCACCAGGAGATGGTGAGTTTTAGTCCTGCCTTAGTTAGGAAAGCCAGCTGGGTGACTTTGGGCCAATCACCAGGAGATGGTGAGTTCTAGTCCTGCCTTAAGCATGAAAGCTGGCTGGGTGACTTTGGACCAATCATCAGGACATGGTGAGTTCTAGTCCTGCCTTAGGCATGAAAGCCATCTGTGTGATTTGGGCCAATCCCTTTCTCTCAGCCCCGCCCATCTCACAGGGTCGTTGTTCTGGGGAAAAGAGGAGGAGGAAGGAATAGTAGGTATGTCCACCGCCTTGAGTTACTTCTACAAAGTAAATAAAGGCAGGATAAAAATCCAATAAATATGATTTTGGTTGTCGTCTCTAGTGAAGAACACTAGCCGTAGCCAACTTTTAACTGATTTATCGATGCATCTTAAGAATGCAGTATCTATTCTTATTCGTTCCTCGGTCAAAAACCTATAACCTGGTTTTGTAGATTCCAAATCTCTCATGTACCTGATCAATGAGGGGCCTTCTGAAGGGGTTGTTTTCCTCCAAAACACTGACCCACAAGTCTGGATCTTTTCTTCGCACCAAGTAACGAGCTTCGCTCTTAAATAAAGAATTCTCGTTGCAAACCTGAAAAGAAAAAGAAAAAAGCAATAGGAAAGGAGAAGGCTGGTGTTTAAAAAGTAGCATTCGGATCGGCTGGTATTTAAAAGGACCTTTTCCCAACTTCGAAGTTAGTGGCAGCCATGTTTCAAACATGGTGGATTTTCTTTTTTTATTATATTAGTTTCTACGGCTGAGTGGTGTGGGACCTAGAGGTGGAGCTCTCGCCTCTCAATCAGGAGGCTGTGAGTTTGATCCTAGGTAGAGGCAGATATTTCTCTCTCTGGGTACAATGAGATTATATCTGCTGAACAAAACTCCGCATTGGCAACAGGAAGGGCATCCGGCCAGTAAACACTCAGCTCCATTCAGTTTCCCAGACTCCACCCCGCAAGGGATTTTGGGGTCATTAAAAGAAAATGATTACTTTCTACGGCCCTCTGCTGCTTCATATCCAATGGCAATGTTCACTCACCTTGATGAGCTCGAGGTCACACTGCCCCCTTTCATAAGCCACGCAGGCCAGGTGAGGGTCTCTCTTTTCACAATACTTTCCGACAACACAGCTGTCGTAAAAGGGATTCTCCCGCAGGAAGCGCTCGGGGTTGTTGTTGCTGTCGATGTAGATTTTCGCCAGGGCGTTGTGCGTTGCTGGCTCTTCGCAGCCTTCGTGAATCCGAGACTCCAGCCAAGGCAGGAGCAGCTTAAGCCTTGAAGAAGAACAAGGATCTTTAGTCCACTGTGTCGCTAGCCAACATTTAATCGATTGATCGATTTATCTCAGAATGCAGTACTCCAGGCTAATTCTCCTGACTGCCAGGGACCCTGGGATACTGCAACCGTTATAAATACAGGCCAATTGCCAAGCGTCCGAATTTTGATCACATGACCATGGAGATGCTGCAATGGCTGTAATAGCAATAGCACTTAGACTTATATACCACTTCATGTGGGAAAGAATAGCAATAGCACTTAGACTTATATACCGCTTCACAGTGCTTTACAGCCCTTTCTAAGCGGTTTACAGAGTCAGCCTCTTGCCCCCAACAATCTGGGTCCTCATTTTACCAACCTCGGAAGGATGGAAGGCTGAGTCAATCTTGAGCCGGTCAGGATTGAACTCCTGGCTGTGGGCAGAATTAGCCTGCAATACTGCATTCTATCCACTGTGCCACCACGGGAATAAGAATAGCAATCAGAATAGCACTTAGACTTATATACCGCTTCACAGTGCTTCACAGCCCTCTCTAAGCGGTTTACAGAGTCAGCAACTTGCCCCCAACAATCTGGGTCCTCATTTTACCAACCTCGGAAGGATGGAAGGCTGAGTCAACCTTGAGAGCCTGGTGAGATTCGAACTGCCAAACTGCAGGCAGCCGGCAGTCAGCAGAGGTAGCCTGCAGTACTGCACTCTAACCACTGCACCACCGCGGCTCATAAGTGTGTAAATGTGAAAAACGGTCATGTCACTTTTTTCAGTGCCGTTATAACTTCGAACAGTCACTAAACAAAAAGTTGTAAGTCGAGGGCTACCTGTGTGTGTTCTGAGGCTGTATAGGGCAGGGATCTCCAACCCCTGGGCCGCGGGCCACTACCGGGCTGCGGCCTATTCGGAATTGGACCGTTTGAGTGGCTGGCTGGAGCTCTCGTGCGCGTCTGCAACTCAACTTGGGCAAGAGGCAGGCCGGCAGGTACTTGCATGTGTGCGCGCCGGCCCGCAGCTCACGCAAGCCGAGCTGCGTGCATGTGCCCCGGCCCGCCGCTTCCGCGGCACAGTTCTTCTCTCCTCCCGCCCCCAGCCAGGCCGCCAAGCTGCAAAGGCTGGGGACCATTGTTATAGGGCACGGATAAACTCGATTTCACTGAGGGCCTCATCAGGGTTGTGTTTGACCTTGGGGGGCAGGGATGGGTGTGGGCAGGGTGGGCGTGGCCAGCTCGACGTCACTCGTGTCGGGGGCGCCTGTGGTGGCCCGAGCGCTCTGCCAGCGAAAACGGGCTCCCAAGCTCCGTTTTCAGCTGTGACGGCCTCCTGCAACCCTCTGCCAGTGAAAACAGAGCTCGGGAGGGCCGTGTGTGGCCCTCCCGAGCTCCGTTTTCACTGGCAGAAGCACAGCAGGCCGGTCCTTCGCTGTTTCCAGGGAGGCCCCGTGGGCCAGATCTAAGCACCCCCGGGCCTTGAGTTTGACACCCCTGTTATAGGGGAAGCTAATGTAATTATTCTTGGGAACTAAAATATTCTGAAGATCCCTGTGGGTCTCACCTGTTCCTTTTCTCGACTTCGGCCACCAATTCGTCTGTCGAAAACTGACCTCTCACCACCATGATCAAGTTCTTAATGACGTCTTCCGAGCAGTCCACGTCTAAGAGTCCTCCCACGACTGCGGGGATGCGGCTGGGGTTGACCTAAAGCGGGACAAAATTGTTTAGTTTCAAGGGCTTGCCATCCCACCATCGCACAAGCCCGTCTTAGGAAGGTAAAGTTCCAACCTAAAGAGCGCTACAGGTGGTTCTCGACTTACGACCACAACCGAGCCCAATGTTTCTGTTGCTAAGGGAGACAGTTGTTTGTTTTGCCCCGTTTTACCACCTTTCTGGCCGCGAAGCGAATCGCTGTGGTTGTTCAGTTAGTGACACGGTTGGGAAGCGAATCTGGCTTCCCCCATCGACTTTGCTGTCAAAAGTGGGGAATGGAAGGATTTATACTCCTTGCAGACAGCTGGTCATTTGCATCCTTTTAGAGACCCGTTGAGGCCACTCGGAGGTTTATCTGTGTCCTCGGGGTCACCTGAGTGGTGCCAATGGTTTCTATAGTCTGCAATTTTTCTGGAAATCCGTTCACACTCCCACACCATTCAGAGGGGGTTCATCCCAAAGTGCCCAGCTAAAAGTCTATGGAGATTCTCAGTCATCCAGGTCATAGTTGTCCTAAAGGTGCTTTTTTTCAAGAGGCAACTGGACTTTCTGGTTTTTCTTTGAAGACATTTCACTTCTCATCCAAGAAGCTTCTTCAGCTCTGGCTGAATGGTGGGGAATGGAAGGATTTACATTCCTTGCAGACAGCTGGTCATTTGCATCCTTTTAGAGAGTAGTTGAGGCCACTTGTCTGTGTCCTCAGGGGCACCCGAATAGTGCAAATGGGTGTGGAGCCTTCTTGGAACTGTTGAAAGGACTGTGTTGTAGACTGGAGATAGATGATGTTGTATCCTTCGCCTTCTGTTGAGAGAGGGCTGTTCAATTTCGATACAGATGGTCTCTTTCAACCCTCTATCAAACCAGCGGTCCTCTCTGTCCAAAATGTGGACTTGGCTGCCTTTGTCTTTTGTCTTTTAAAATGCAGATGGACTGCTGAATCTTGTCCTGGTGGGTTTGTTCTCCTATGTTGCGCCATGCGTTTATGAAGTGGTTGTTTTGTTTCCCCAATGCACAGATCTGCACATGGCTCACTGCATTGTACTGTGAAATATAAATCCTTCCATTCCCCACCATCCAGCCAGAGCTGAGGAAGCTTCTTAGATGAGAAGCGAAATGTCTTCAAAGAAAAACAAGGAAGTACCGCTGGCTCTTGAAATTAGCACCTTTGGGACAGCTGGCTGGGAAGGTCCTAAATAGTGTTCACATGACCCCGGGACACTACAACCGTCATAAATACATGCCCGTTTCCAAGCATCTGAATTTTGATCATGTGACAGTGGGAATGCTGCAATGGTCTTAAGTGTAAATATTGGTCGTAAGTAACTTTGATCTTTGAACTAAGTAACACTGAACTTTTTCAGTGCGACTTCAAACAGTCGCTATACAAATGGTTCTAAGTTGAGGGCTACCTCTATGCACATGCTTTAGGAATTCTGGGAGTTGAAGTCCACATATCTTAAAGTTGCTAAGGTTGAAATACACTGATGCGAAGGATCTACTTTAACAGCTCTGAAAAGATCCTTAACAAGGAAATGCACCGTACCTTTTGAACATATATCTCAATATACTTCTGTAAGTTGTTGCGGTACAAGTAAAGAACCAGGTCGTGAACAAAGTCAAATCTGTCGCAGACAATGATCAAGGGAAGTTGGTCGGTAAGCTTGGCTTCCTACATCGGCAGAAAAAGAAACACAAAACAAAAATCAGAAATTATTAAGGAGAGAAGTATACTAATACATCTTTTTTTCTTTTTGATCTGTGATCCCACTGAATAGGGTGAGGGAAGCTGTATTTCGGCACATCAAGAAGATAATACGAATTAAGTAAATGGGGACCGAATGTTGGGGCGCAGGTGGTGCCCAGAAGCAAAGAAGAGGGGGCAAACTTATTCTCCAAAGCACCTGAAGGCAGGACAAGAAGCAATCGGTGGAAAATTATCAAGGAGAGAAGCAACCTGGAACTAAGGAGAAATTTCCTGACAGTTAAAACAATTAATCAGTGGAACAACTTGCCTCCAGAAGTTGTGGATGCTCCAACACTGGAGGTTTTTAAAAAGAGATTGGACAAGAATTTGTCTGAAATGGTTATAGGGTTTCCTGCCTGAGCAGGGGGTTGGACTAGAAGACCTCCAAGGTCCCTTCGGACTCTGTTATTCTGTTCTGAATTCAAGCCGGAAAGAAGTCACCATTTGAAGCAGATTCTATTCAATCCCCAAGAACACTCTTTTTAACCACCAAGCTTTATGGGATAGTGACACACAAGGAGGAAATATATTTCATTTTGTGGAAAAACAAGACTTGTTCCTACATTTAGCGTACACTACGTTGTAAGATGAAAGGGCCACAGTTCACATTTTTAGTTAGCCGAATGTCACAATATTGCTATTTAGGTTTAACTGTACACACAACACTGTTTATGAAAAACACACAAATCTTTTCCGGAATCCTCCTTCAATTTATAAATGGATTCTCTCTCTCTCTCTCCCCCTTCCTCTTATTCTGTTTGTACTATTCTGGGAGCCTCTTGAGATGAGGGTTTGATTTATCTCCTCGGAGAAGGAAAAAATCAGTTTCCCAGTTTATGTCTGACAAAAGGCAGCCCCGAGATTAATCTCCCTGGATGGGACAAAAGACTTAGAGGTGAGCAATCGAAAGGTTTTTAAATCTTCCCCCTGCCACTGCGATCGGCAGATATTCTCACAGGTTAAGAGGGGATCAAAGAAAGGGCAGCGGGATTATAAAATGGCATTGAAGCAGCCCATTTGATGCCACCCACCAGGCAGAATTACTCCATGTTGATCCAGAATAAAACCAGAGGAGCTACCACCTGTTTTTTTATCCTTTGTGGAAGGACTGTAGAATCCAATTGTTTATTTTAGTGGTTATTGACTTTGAGCCAGTCACCAGGAGACGGTGAGTTCTAGTCCCGCTTTAGGCATGAAAAGTGAATGGATGACATTGGGCCATTCTCCAGGAGACTGGGAGTTCTAGTCCCACTTTAGAGATATAAACTGGCAGGTTGACTTTGGGCCAATCTTCAGGTGACTGGGAATTCTAGTCCTGCCTTAGCCATGAAAGCCAGCTGGGTGACTTTGGGCCAGTCCTTCTCTCTCGGCTCATCCCACCTGACAGGGTTGTTGTTGTGGGGAAAATAAGAGGAGGAAGGAGTTCACTGCCTTATTTGTAACAAAAAAAAAAAGGGTGAGATACAAACAGACAAATAGCCTAAAACAGTGTTTCTCAACCTCAGCAATTTGGAGATGGGTGGACTTCAACTCCCAGAATTCTCCAGCCAGCATCCCAGGAATTCTGGGAGTTGAAGTCCACCCATCTTAAAGCGTTGGGATGAGGCTGAGAAACGCCAGTCTAAAAGCTGGCGCGGCGAGAAATTCTACCTTCAGGAAATTTTTCACTCGTTCTGGATTGTAACAGTTGCTTTCGCGGCAAATCCTTTCGACCTCTTTGATTTGGCCGGTCTTGCAGGCCGCCTGGATGTATTTAAAATGGACATCCGGGTCCTGGCTGAAGTTGACAATAGAGCCCAAGAAATAAAAGAGTCCTAGATGGGCAGAGAAACAAGAGGTTAGTGGAGGTGCAGAGATGAATTAATGCAAAGAGTTAAAAGTCCTTTTTTTTTTCACGAGTCAGCAAATTATCTGTAACCCTTTCATTGAATACGCTGCACTAGCTTCTTTTCGTCATAGATGGCTTTAATTTGGGTTATAAAAACAAACCTCAATTTCATTTTAAATTGTATATTTTATCCATTTCCATTTTAAATTGCTTTTATTAAATTTCAGTAATAATTTGTTTCTGGAACTCTGCACTTTGATATGGCCCAAGGGCAAATCAAATCAAATCAAATCAAATAATCAAATCAAATCAAATCAAATCAAATCAAATAATAAAATAAAATAAAAAATAATATAATAAAATAAAATAATAAATTAATAAAATAATAAAATAAAATAAAATAAATAAAATACAATAAAATAAAATAAAATAAAAACAAACCAAACACGTTGAAAACATTTTCCAAACTCAACATAGGCATTTCAGCAGTTTGACAAAAAGCGTAAAACACAAGACTTTGGTTCTGCTTCCTTTAAATCGAGGATAGGATATTGCTCTCCTTTTAATCCGGAGTAAATTAATCCTATCAGGTTAATGATAGGATTCTAGTGATCCTCTTTAATCTGTCCGCCAGTTTTCCACTCAGTCACTTTACATTCTGACGTGATGGTATCAAGTCCACGGACCGGGATGTGGGTGTCTGTTGGGGGCCACTGGTGTCCTAAACGTACCTTCGTAGCTTTTGAAGGACTCGAAGAGTTCCACAAGGGACTGGGTGCCCAACTGTTCGTGATACTTCGAAGCCACCTGGACACACAGCTGCAGATTTTGGCGGATGTTGGCGGACAACATGGCCCGCAGGCACTCGACGGAGTCTTCAACGGACAGGGAGCCAAAGAAATTCACCAGCCACTTGGAAGGGGGAAAAAAAAAACACCTCCAAAGTTAAATAAGTAAACAGATGCGTGTATAATCTGTAGCTCGCAACCCGACCACCTGCATTAGAAACAAGTAATAATTAAAGAACTAAGATCTGTTATCGCAACTTGAATATTTCAGAACCAATCAGACAATATCCTAGACCAGAGGTCCCCAACCTTTACAGCTTGGCAGCCCGGCTAGGGGGAGGAGAGGGGAATCGGGCCGTGCGAGCGGAGGGCCGGCGCGAGTGTGTATGCACACAGCCCTTGCATGAGTGACAGGCCGGTGTGAGTGGTGGGTCCGGCCCCTCCAGCAGCTGAATCAGAGGAGGAGGAGGAGGTGTGGGAGTCAGGGTCAGCATCAAGGCAATGTGAGAGCTCCAAGGGAGAAGAGGGAATGGAGCTGTCAGACAGAGACAGACAGAGGCGGAACCTGGGCCGGCCGTCAGCCCTCAGTCAACAGCCCCCAGGTCTGGAGGTGGCTGATGAGGAAGGGGAGGAACAGCTGGGTCCAGTGCCTGATGCACGGATGTGCAGAAGGCAGAGGAGAGGAGAGCAGTGGAAATCTATGGGCCGGTCCTTGGGACAGAAGAGCCACTGCTGCTAGCGAAGCCCCATCCTAGCTCTGGGGATAAAAGGCAGAGGGCAGAGATTAATATATGTGGAAGACAACTATTCATCTTCTAGCTGGACGGACTTGTTAGCGTGCGGTGAGAGAGAAACTTTTTGCCGGGGCTGCCGGCGCTCCTAATAAAGGAATCATTGATTTAACTTCAGAGGGTTTGTCGTGTTTGGGGAGCTGGGTCAGAACACAGCCACTCACTCACACGGCTTAATTCCAAATAGGCCACGGCCCAGGGTTTGGGGACTCCTGCCTTAGGAGGATTCACATGATATTAAGCCCCAAAGGGATTACCTTTATTAATTTATCTGTATTTATTTTACCTCTGGATTCAGAAGGTGGGTATGCACGACGGCACGCTTGATATCATAAAGATCCGTGTAGTGTTCCAAAGCTCTCTGCAGCAGGCCAGCCTTTTCGCACAGCTGAGCAATGTGGGCTCGGTCGTAGTGGGTGAACATCTGATTTCCCAAAATGGCATCGGCAACCTAAAAGAAAATTAACAAAAGAAGCATGACTTACAGCATTACATATGGATTCTATATGGAACATTTAAAAAAACAACAACACACACACACAGAGAGAGAAACTGACTGGCCAGGTTCTAGGACAACTTGCCACGATCAACTTGCCGCGGGGCAATTCCACGTGCGATAACTCAACTGTCAACCCTGAACCTGGCCTGACCGAAGCCATTCTTGGAGCTTTAGTGATGGTATCAAGTCCATCACTAGAGCTGAGAGATAGGGAGGTGGGGATTAGAGATAACTGGGGCTGTGTAGTCAAAACAAAATACTTTCTCTTGAGAACCAAGGACGTTCTCACACCTGGCTGGAAGAAGGAGGAGTGATGTTACCAGACCATCCGACAGAGCCTTGATTGGACCATGTGACTGATTGTTTGGAATTGGGAGGGGGGGAGAAAACTTTCACTTTTAATTAGGTGAAAACCGTGGGACCCTTCAGAGTTGGTTTTCACCAGATACGTGCCAATATGATATTTCCAATAAAGCTATTCTTTGAGGAACCTACCTGCCTCGTAGTTTTTGCTTGCAATGGATCTATTACTTGGAACCCTGACATCAACGCAATCAATATTATCCACCACTGTTTCTCCAACGTTATTTCCATTTTTGTCAATGGGGATAATGTTGAAGAAATTGTGGCGGACAACATTTTTCGCATTGAGTTAGTTATCCCACGTGGAATTGTCCCGTGGCGAGTTTGTCCCATTTCGGACCGGCCATGCAAAGTTGAAGCTGTATCTAGAAGAGGGACAACTGTTCTTCTCGAGACGAAACGAGATGATGCCAAATCCTGTGGCGGGAGGGGAAAGCAGTTACCTGGGGAGCATGAATGAGATTCATCTCAAGGAGACGGGTCTGAAGGTGGCCTTCAGCGGGACGATTGTTCTTCAAGGCATCCAGCAGGAAGGAAGTACACTGCTGAATTAAACTGTTCTCCATGAACACATCGACGATCTACAACAGAAGAACATAGCAATAGCACTTCAGACTTATATACCGCTTCATAGTGCTTTACAGCCCTCTCTAAGCGGTTTAGAGTAAGCATATTGCCCCCAACAATCTGGGTCCTCGTTTTTCCGACCTCGGAAGGCTGCTGGCAGTCAGCAGAATTAGCCTGCAATACTGCATTCTAACAGGAAGGAAGGAAGGAAGGAAGGAAGGAAGGAAGGAAGGAAGGAAGGAAGGAAGGAAGGAAGGAAGGAAGGAAGGAAGAATGAGAGGGAGGGAGGGAGGGAGGGAGGGAGGGAGGGAGGGAGCAATAGCCCTTAGACTTATATACTGCTTCACAGTACTTTACTCTGTAAGCAGTTTACAGAGTCAGCATACTGTTTTACCAACCTCAGAAGGATAGAAGGCTGAGTCAACCTTGAGCCAGTGAGGATTGAACTGCTGGCAGTCGGCAGAGTTAGCCTGCAATACTGCATTCTAACCACATAATGCCTATCTTTCAGTTATGTCAACCATCACACCACAAAAGGTTACAATTATATTACTTTCGTCTTTTGCACCCTGGAAATGGCCCTGATTCCATTGTCAGAAGGACGTTTGATAAAAACAATTCTCATTCCCTTCAGAGTTAGATCTCTGCGATAAAGATGTTCCTACGAAAGTGCAGGCATCTTTATTACTTCACTGCACTTTCCACCAAGATCTATCCATTCTTAACAAGAATTATAGAAGACCCCAAGTTTGCTTGCTTCAGACATGACGAGATACACAAAATCGAAGTAAATTCAACAGGTCTCTGATGACCACATGTTAGATTTCAAATTATCTACTAGAACAGGGATCTCCAAACTAGGCAACATTTAAGACCGGTGAACTTCAACTCCCAGAATTCCCCTGTTCTAGAACCACCGGAGTCTTTAAAGTGCCCTTTACCTGGTTGATGTTGGCCAACGGCTCTTCATCCTGAACCAACATTTGAGCAAACTGAAGACCTTGATCTGGGTTGACTCTCATTACACTTCTCAATAAGAAAATCCAATCGGGGGTATAGCCCACCTTTAAAAGAAGAGATCAAGTTACTAGCACTGATGAATCACTAGCATTGATGATGTTACCTAGTTGGGTCTTAACTGACGTAACTGTCTTGCTTAGCAACAGACTTGTTTGCTCCATTGTGATCGTAAGTCGAGGACTCCCTATATCAGGGATGAAATGCTATCGGTTCGGCCTGGTTCGGGCATACCAGTAGCGGTGGCCGCCAGTAGTTCAAAGAACCGGTAGCGGCGGCCGTGCGAGGCTCCGCCCACCCGCCCGGATGAGGCTCCACCCACTCACCCGGACGTCACCATTTTCTTTTTTTTAACCCTCTGTACACGCGCAAAGCCTTCTGCCCTATAGATGTCAAAATAACTAGCCAGAAGTCCTGTTCTAGCTTGTAAGCCAAACAGAAACTCAGCAAGTTGAGACAATTACATCTCGTACTTCTAACATACTTGGAATGTCCCAAGACCTTGTGTTATCTCAGGAGAGATAACATTTTAAAAAGAAAGAAAAGAATGTGTTGAGCATTGCACAAGGAGGCATTTTTCAGACGGGGGGAGGGGGGGAAGATAAGTTTACCTTTTTGGCATAAAGAACAATTTTCTGGAACTGACTCGTTTCTGCAAAACACTGGATGACTTTATTTGGGACGTTTGCACGGAGATAAACACTCAGGGCGAGGGTTGGGTCAACGGCCTTCACCAAATCTCCCAGCTCTTCGGAGCACTCCAGCTGAAACAGGAGAGAGATTTCAGAAATCAATGCCAATCCAAGTGTTAAAACTCCAGGCTGCTTGACAGATGGGGGGCAACTGAATCAGCGTTTACTGACACCGTGCCAGCCTCCGAAAATACTTTCACGCCCCAGCCATGTCCAAACCACCACAACTGTTGCTGTTGGCACGAGAGGGCTGTTGGCATTTCAGGGGCCAACTCTGCTGCCCAAGGATGCTTTTGCGATTGTCAGCTGGACGACTGTGCCAACTTCATCTAAAACAGGACACACAAACGCAAACACACACACACACACACACACACACACACACACACACAGAGTGTGGTGGGATGTAGTTAGGAGGATGGAGGGTTTATTTTCCCCAGAAGGCAAAGAGAGCTTGGAACGTCTGGTGGGCAGGAAGAGGGCAAGGTCGGACCCTCCCTAGCAATTCACGGAATTTATCTATAGTTATGGTACATAATTGCTTTAGTCTGGCAAGATTCTGTCTGTAAGTTCAGAACAATATAGGAACTACTCAGAAGTAATTCCATGTGTCGGTCTCAGTGCTCTGAGTCTGACATACCCAAAGCCTTGGGTGAAGCCACTTCGCTTTCAAGCTGAATTTTACATGTATAAACTTAGACTAACTTTATTGTCACTTTGAATGTACCCTAATCGGCACACATTAATATGAAATTTCATTGCATACAGCTCTCAAAGGGTCACCAATATACACTACATAAACATGATGAAAGAAAGAAAGAAAGAAAGAAAGAAAGAAAGAAAGAAAGAAAGAAAGAAAGAAAGAAAGAAAGAAAGAAAGAAAGAAAGAAAGAAAAGGATTATGCATATATACCCACATATACTATATGACACAGAAGAAGAGTAAATTCAACGGATCGGGAAAAATATAGGATATTTCGTTAAATCAGCTGAGATTCAACGACAGTGGTTTGCAACCTGAGTGCAAACCACTTTTGTCCTGTTCCTGCCCACTTCTTGAAGGGCAGCTACTTTGAAGCCAGTCTCCGCTCCCTCTAAGATGGAGAGCAAGACCTGAAGAAAGAGAAGCATGAATCTCCCCAATGCTCAGAGAGGAGACAAACTCGCAAGATTCGTTTCTCTCGCCATGTACATGTATACATCCAAACTAAACTGTGTTGTTTCTTCATGTGATATAATCAATGTGGGTATATGCATAATATTTTTTGTATGTATGTATGTATGTATGTATGTATGTATGTATGTATGTATGTATGTATCTTTTTTCAGTGTTATTGTAACTTTGAATAATCACTAAAAGAAAGGATGGTTGTAAGTCGAGGACTTACTGTATTTTTCGGACTATAAGATGCATCAAGATTTCAAAGAGGTAAGTAAGAAAAAAAAGTTTTTGTCCTCCCCAGCCCCCAGGAGCACTCTACAGGCCTCCCAAACCCTCTGCGCGCCCCGTTTTTCGCAAAAACGGGCCCATTTTTTCGCAAAAACGGGACGCGGGGACGGGGCTTTGGGAGGCCAAAAATGGCTGTATTCGGTGTATAAGACGCACCAACATTTCCACCCTCTTTTAGGGGGGAAAAGGTGCGTCTTATACTCCGAAAAATACGGTATCTATCTCTCTCTCTCTCTCTCTATCGCTATATCTCTCTTCCTCCCCTCCCTCTCTTTCTGTGTCTAACCCTAACCCTAACCCTGTCTGTCTGTCTATCTATCTTGTCATGTTTATGTAGTGTAATATTGGAGGTGGTGACCCTTTGAGAGCAACGAAATTTCGTTTTAATGTATGCCAATTAATGTACATTCCAAGCGACAATACAGTTATTCTAAGTCTAAGGAGAAGCTCACCACATGTCATGGTTAGGCCTAACGGCGCATCCTCGCTTGTGGCTTTACGGGTATAGCAGGACAACCCTAACGAATGGCGATGGAGGCTCACCTTGTCTTCTTTCAGCCATTTCTCAAGCAGCTGCTTGCGGCCTTGCTGAAGGACGGGACGGCAGAGTTCCAGAGATTCAAATTTGTTGAGCTGCCCTTGGTCAAGGAGGATACCGAAGTACTGTAGTAAGGGCGAAGCTTGTCCGGGTTGAGCCGGGACACTCTGAAACTTCCGGATGGTGTCGCTGGTGCGCAGGATGCCCTGAATGTCGGAACTGGATGGTTAATGGTCATTTATGGATTGTTCCCAGGGAGGAAAAAACCAAGAGCAATTCAACCACCCGTTTTAGAAGAAAGGTAGCTCTTGACGTACGACCACAACTGAGCCTGAAATTTCTGTGGCTAAGTGAAACATGCGTTAAGTGAGTTTTGCCCCATTTTACGACTCTTCTTGCCACCGTGGTTAAGTGAGTCGCAGCAGCTGGTAAATTAGTCACACGGCTGTTAAGTGAATCTGGCTTCCCCATTGAGTTTGCTCGTCACAAGGTCGCAAAAGGGGATCGTGTGACACACACACCCCCGTCATAAATATGAGTCAGTTGCCAAGCGTCATAAATGAGTCAGTTGCCAAGCGTCTGAATTTTCATCGCGTGACCACGGGGAGAGGCTGCAATGGTCATTAAGTGTGACAAACGATCGTAAGTCACTCTTTTCAGTGATGTTGTCATTTTGAACGGTCACTAAAGGAACGGTTGTAAGTTGAGGACTACCTGGTACCAAAACCAGCGAGAGAGTAGAATTAAGTCAATCAACTCTTAATAGGCTTAACAGCAGTGACTGTGAGAGGGATCTTGGAGTCTTAGTGGACAACCAGCTAAATATGAGCTAACAGTGTGCGGAGGAAGCCAAAAAAGCCAATGCAATCCTAAATTGCATTAACAGAGGGATACAATCAAGATCAAGGGGGGTACTAATACCACTCTATAAAGCCTTAGTAAGGCCACACCTAGAGTACTGCATCCAGTTTTGGTCACCACACTATCAAAAAGATGTTGAGACTCTAGAAAAAGTACAGAGGAGAGCAACCAGGATGATTAGGGGACTGGAGGCTAAAACATACAATGAACGGTTGCAGGAACTGGGCATGGCTAGTCTAGTGAAGAGAAGGACCAGGGGAGACACGAGAGCAGTCTTCCAATATTTGAGGGGCTGCCATAGAGAGGAGGGGGTCAAGCTATTTTCCAAAGCACCCGAAGGCCAGACAAGGAATAATGGATGGAAACTGAACAAGGAGAGATTCAACCTGGAAATAAGGAGAAATTCTCTGGCAGTGAGAACAATCAACCGATGGAAGAGAAGTTGCCTTCAGAAGTTGTAGGAGCTTCATCATCACTGGAGACTTTCAAGAAGAAATTGGACTGCCATTTGTCAGAAATGGTGTAAGGCCACCTGCTTGGGTGTGGGGGTTGGACTAGATGACCTACAACAGTGATGGCGAACCTATGGCATGTGTGCCACAGGTGGCACGCAGAGCCATATCTGAGGGCACGCAAGGCGTTGCCCTATGTCAGCTCCAGCGCGCATGCACGTGCTGGCCAGCTGATTTTCGGCCTTCTTTTTAGCCGTTTTCCTCTCCCCAGGCTTCAAGGAAGCCTCTTGAAGCCTGGGGACAGCGAAAAACGGCCCAACGTGAAGTTCATTTGTGTGCTCACCCCCAGCCTCCTTTTCGCTGTCAGAAGTCTTCAGGA
>QLTV01002689.1:74269-85864 GCA_003457575.1 Thermophis baileyi
AAAGATAAAAGATAGAAAGATAGATAGAAAGATATATATATAGATAGATAGATAAATAGATAGATAGATAGATAGATGATAGATAGATACATAGAGAGATAGATAGATAGATAGATAGATAGATAGATAGATAGATAGATAGATAGATAGATAGATAGATAGATAGATAGATAGATAGGTAGGTAGGTAGGTAGGTAGATAGATATGATAGATATGGTACATAGGTAGGTAGGTAGGTAGATAGATAGATAGATAAGATAGAGAGATAGATAGATAGAGAGAGAGATAGATAGAGAGAGAGAGAGATGATGGATGGAGAGAGAGAGAGAGAGGTGGACGAATGGTGGATGGAGATACTTAGATTAGGTAGGTAGGTAGATATGATAGATATGGTACATAGGTAGGTAGGTAGGTAGGTAGGTAGGTAGGTAGGTAGATAGATAGATAGATAGATAGATAAGATAGATAGATAAGATAGATAGATAGATAGATAGATAGATAGATAGATAGATAGATAGATAGATAGATAGATAGATAGATAGATAGATAGATAGATAGATAGATAGATAGATAGATAGTGGCACTGGGGAAAAAATAGCAGGCAGAGGCCAAGATACCCTGAAATAGACGTGACCGTATTTGTATCAGTCACCTGTTCAACTTTTGGGGTAGCAATAGAGAGCCTCCCCACAAGCAAGGCAGCCCTAAGATTTGATTAAGTCAAGGACCAGAGTGTGCCAACAGAATTTAAGGGTCAGCAAAGCGAGGCAATTTTATCCAGCCTTTCGGCCAGGTCCGTTCCAGCAGATTGTGTTGTTAAGTGGCTGTCGCATCAAGGAAGCTTAACCACAATAGATTCTAGCCTCTAACCAGGATTAATCTAAAGCTGCGAGTAACACAATTGAATGATACCGCTTATCTTGGGCAGGCAGGCATCTGTTCTCTATTCAGGTGAACTAAAAATAAAAAAACCAAAACAAAACACCGACACAAACATATATAAGCCTGAATAGGTGGGTCACATCGAAGAGGGTGGGGTGTGTGGGGGACGACGACAAGAAAAGCTCTGAACACTTTACATCTGTGCGACAGAGAGCACAAAAACGGTGGCTTCTGCATTCCCATGCCGAGTGTATGGAAATGATTCGTGTAAAGTGCTGCATTTCCCCATTTTGCATTAACACGGAGGCGCTTTTACGAGACGGTACGACCAGAAAGTGCTGCTCGGGTTACGGCACAACGTAGGGGACATAAATACGAGGAGAATGCTCCGATCGCTGGGAAATGCCACATGCATTAGTCCGGCAACACAATCGGTATGCTCTTACCACCGTTCAGGGAAGCCGTTATGTTTCTGAAAGTCTGGCATTATTACGTTTGTTGCTTGTACGCGGAAAAGCAAGCTTCAAGCAAAACATGAAAGGCGGGCTCACCCCAGTCTCTACCAACCAAGGAACATCTGCAGTTCATTATTTTAGAACAGACCTTGATTCATGGGTCTCTGGGATTTTAATGGTTTGGGACAAACTATAATTCTGTGGCTACTGAGAAGCTATCATACCTATTTCCCAGGGCTTCGTATATTTAAGAAAAGAGGCAAAAAACCCGAGAGGATATGATAGTACTATAAGTCAGGGGTCTCCAAACTGGGCAATTTTAAGACTTGTGGACTTCAACTCCCAGAATTCCTCAGTCAGCCCTAACCTGTGCTGGCTGGGGAATTCTGGGAGTTGAAGTCCACAAGTCTTAAAGTTGTCCTGCTTTAAGTGACCGTAGCGGGGAGGGGGGGGCACAGACAACACTTACGTTTCTCCGCTTAGTTACTTCTGTGTACCTACAAACTAATACGTTAGTTCGAGCTGCGTTTCAGGTTGTCAATCAGTGTTAGCTTTCCTGGTCAATGCACCGATTCGCAGGGGGCCAAGATAATTGGAATTAAAGCACGATAGAGCCGTGGCGGCGCAGTGGTTAGAACGCAGCATTGCAGGCTAACTCACTGCTCGCTCCAGGACTTCGATCCTGAGCGGCTCAAGGTTGACTCAGCCTTCCCTCCTTCCGAGGTCGGTAAAAGGAGGACCCAGATTGTTGGGGGCAAGAGGCTGACTCTGTAAACCGCTTAGAGAGGGCTGCGAAGCACTGTGAAGCGGTATAGAAGTCTAAGTGTTATTGCTATGATGAATGATGAATCTTTGATTACTGCTTTTAGTAGGGCTATTTGCTCATGCTGTGTATTGATACCTTACCTATATCCCCAGGAAAATTTTTAGCAACCTGGCAAACAATTGTTGCTCACGCCTACACAGCTCAGGCTCACAAATTTCCAATATAATTGATTATCTATGTAATCTTGGACCCCTGCGAGTTTTGTTATGACTTTCTGGGACCGAAAACCACATTTAGAATCAAGTAGATGACTAGCACACAAGACACCATGCTAGCAAAGGTCTCTCATAAAAGTATGCGTGGCTCAGTTCCTTGCTATTCATTAACTGTACGAGGATGGGATGGATTTACTCAGGAGCCATTCCTTGGTACAGTTATAACCAGCAAGTCATGAAGCGGTATATCACAAAGGAAGACAACAATTTTTCCCCAAAAATTCAAGCCATCGCATCTGGATCCCAATTAATAATTCCACTGAGCGGAATTCTCCATTGAGATGCCCAATTGCTTATATATATATATATATATATATTTTCCCCAGATTTCAGTACTTTTTATGAGATTAGACCATTCCATACTGTTAAACATACAAGTTTGCCAGGATAAAATGAACTCACCGTCTGTATTAAGACAAGAATGCAGGAAGAAAAGTACACAGTCAGTTGACAGTGAAATTATTTTAAATCTAAAGAGTTTGTGTGCCTATCTGCGGAGGGACATTTTAATGTGCTGATCAGGTAGCCTCTGGATTACAGGTTACTGTGCGAACCAAAACTGAGCTCCCACAGAAATATCACTTTTATTTGCTATAGCTAGAACTGTTGTATAATCTAAGCTTTTTTAAAAAAACCAAGTACACTTTCATTAACCAAATCTTAAATTTCTCCAACTACCGGTATGTCATCACTGCTGTTGAGGAAGCTATAGAAGTAGTTCTTGACTGGGCAAAACTTTCTGGAAACTTGGAAATGGCAGTATCTGAAATTCTCGGTGGCCTGGAATATCTATTTTCTAATCTTAAGATTAATTTTTAATTATTCCCTTTGGAAAGCTATTTTGAGCGGACTGCCCCAATCTTTTCCTCGCAATTCAAATTCCATGACTGCCATTTTCAGTCTCTCAATTTACTGTCAACAATTAACAGGCTAAGTTTCATTTTTTTAAAAAAATGTGTATGTTTTTTCCCCTATGCACTTTTTTTTAAAATGTCTTGTTCAGTGTCGTTCTGTCCTTATATTTTTTTTCTTTTCCTTTTTTTTTTTTTTAGTTTGTACAGGTAGTCCTAGACTTAAAACCCCTTCGTTTAGTGACTGTTCGAAGTTACAACGGCCCTAAAACAAGTGACCTATGATCACACTTATGACCGTTGCAGCATCCCCATGGTCGCGTGAGCAAAATTGAGATTCTTGGCAACTGACTCGCATTTATGACGGCTGCAGTTTTGGGGGGGGGTGTTATTTTTAGAGTATGTATGGCATGTGTTAGCCAGGGATCACGGAGGTGGCCAGCTGCCTCTGTGAAAGGATTTTTTTCAGGCGGTGTTATCTTACCCGCGGGACGCCTGAATGCCAGTAGGCAGTCGGGGAGGCTCTTTTCCTGTCCCTACGCGGTTTATTCGCTCACGGGAATCGAGCCGCCGAGCCAGGGTAGATAAAAATTGATGATTTTTTTTAAAAAATCAGATTTTTTTTATTTAAATCGGATTTTTTTTATTTAAATCGGATTTTTTTTTAATTTTTATCAAATTTATTTTAATAAAATGCTTTTGGAGTAAAAATCTAATCTAAAGATATTTTTCTACTTAAGATACATTAATAATTTTGTTTATTCAGCATGAAATGGAGCTCAGTTATGTAGCATGAGGCTGTATATTCTGCAATATTGGGATTGTCGGTGAGTCAACAGCGGGTCAGAGGAGGAGCCGCTGCGGGACAGAGATGACAGCTGCTCTTTAGAAATTATGATTTAAATCGAGTTGGTTTAAATCAAATCCACCCTGCACCTGTGAAGTTTCCGAAAGATGCCCTAATTAATTCATGAGCTACCGCTGAGCTGCCGACCTCGGCGGAGCGCAAGCTCAGCGTCTTACCATGTGAGCCACCGCGGCTCCACGGCTGCAGTGTCCCAGGGTCATGCAATTCCCCTTTCATGACCCTCTGACAAGCCAAGTCAATGGGGAAGCCAGATTCACTTAACAACCGTGTTACTAATTTAACATCTGCAGTGATTCTCTTAACAACTGTGGCCAGAAAAGTCGTAAAACACGTCAACGCTCACTTAACAAATGTCTCGCTGAGCAACAGAATTGTGGTGGTGAAGTCGAGGACTACCTGTACAAACTCCAAAAAATGAAGGTGAATAAATAACGCGGTGAATAAAATATATAAAAAAAAAATTTTTTTTTTTTTAAAAATTCGCAATTAAAAAAACCCGATCAGGTGAAGTTTCCCTTTCGTGTGATTCTTGTTCCCACGTTTCCCTCTCGGGTGAAAACAAGTCGGCCGACGTACCTTTCAGAGCGATGACCTTGGAAGCAGGATTCATAATGGCACTTTCTGCCGAGATGGGACGCCGGATGGGTGTTGTTGGGTCACTCAGGTCGACAATGACCACCTGCGCTTGTTCCCCGACTTTTTCTCGGATGCAGATGAATTTGTCTGATTCCATCGTTAATGTGCTGAACCCAATGTTGGCAGGATTAATTCCAAGATTCTGGAGCTAAAAACAACAAGAAGAGCCATTTCGTTAGAAGGCTTTCTCCTCTGTCCATTCATTTCTTGACCTGGTTTTTTTGGGGGGGGGGGGAAGGGTGGAGAAGAAGAAAACAACCCTCCGAGCTAATGCACAGGGAATGTCAAACTCGATCTCCGCCAGATGTGAATTCCAAACCGGGGAAAAAATAATAATAAGCTAGGTGGGAATTGTGGAGATTTCAGTGGTGATGTTCCAGGGAGGTACCGAATTCAGAAAGAATGAATGCCTTGCAGAAATCCTTCAGGAGTTCATTCTTTCTACAATGTTCAGTGTTGGCAGATATACCAGAAGGAAAAAACTTGGCTCCCTCATGCCGAGTTCTTGGTAACTACTTGGACACATCAGCGTACTTTTATTATTTATTTATTTTATATCCTTTATTATTTTTACAACTAACTCAAGGCGGCGGACATATCCAACACACCTTCCTCCTATTTTCCCCACAACAACTGCCTTGTGAGGTGGGCTGGGTTCAGACAGAGCAATTGGCCCCAAGTTACCCAGCCAGCTTTCATGCCTAAAGCGGGACTAGAACTCACTGTCTCCTAGTGATTGGCCCAAAGTCACCTAGCTGGCTTTCATGACTAATACTGGAGTAGAATTCACAGTCTCCTGGTGATTGGCCCAAAGACACCCAACTGGCTTTCGTGGCCAAGGTGGGACTAGAATTCACAGTCTCCTGGTGATTGGCCCAAAGACACCCAACTGGCTTTCATGGCCTAGGTGGGACTAGAATTCACAGTCTCCTGGTGATTGGCCCAAAGACACCCAACTGGCTTTCATGCCTAAGGTGGGACTAGAATTCAGTGTCTCCTGGTGATTGGCCCAAAGACACCCAACTGGCTTTCATGCCTAAAGCGGGACTAGAATTCACCATCTCCTGGTGATTGGCCCAAAGTCATCCAACTGGCTAAGATGGGACTTGAACTCATGATCCCCTTTCTAGCCTGGCGCCTTAACCACTAGACCAAACTGGCTCTTTCTTGGCAGTGACCTGCCAGTGACTTCTTGTATGAATGTCTTTCAATGTCCCACATTCAAATGTCCTGCTAATCAGGTCCTTCCCTTAGCTTAAAAAAAAAAAAAAGGCATGGATGATTAAGTGCTCTGTAAACACCCAATGATTTACCAAAAGCATATAGAGTACAAATGAAGGGACATACTGTAGTGTTTGAAAAGTTCCGAGTTAGTCACTAAAAGATTTGTACAGGACTGGAATGCAGTATTGTGCAGAACGGAACTATCTAATATTTTACAGGGAAGAGAAAAATGACAGGCTAAGTTTCCAAAACTGTATGTTCATCTTGCCCTCTTAATATTAAGCATTTTTATGTACGTTTCCTGGAGGCTGCTTAATAATTTTGCTTGGTAATCTCTTTGTAAGTAGCTGTCAATTGCTAAGAAGAGAGAAAAAGGCAAAAAAAAAAAAAATAAATATTTTATTAGCAAACAAGGAGTTCTTAACTACCGTATTTGTCATGTTTCTGTAATATTCAGTTATAATAGTATTTATTTTTTACGTAGACGAGCTTGTTCACTACAAGCAGGAACTCTTCCCAGAAGTCACTTTTATGCTGTTAACATTGCATAAAAAAAATTGGGAAAATGACAGCATCTGGAAAGAATTCCAGATTCTTTTCTACAAAAGACACAACATAGATCGCAAGCATTAAATATCTTGAACGTTCAATTGCCAAATGCTACCATTAAACAGATCCTTGGAATTAATTGTCTGCTACAACTTCTACACAATTTTGACGTTCTCAATTCCAAGCGAAAATTCCTATCACATCTTCTGAAATTCTGAAGAGAGTGGTTCTATTCGACAGCTCTGTCTCGAAAAACAGAAAACTGAACATTGCTCAACCAACCCCCAATCTAATCCTCGTCTTGCTCAAGGCAATTTTCCTCTAGTTAAGACCATTATTTCAATATTCTACTACCAAAGAATGGAGGCCTTTGAACTATGGTGCTGGAGAAGACTCCTGCGAGTCCCTTGGACTGCAAGGCGATCCAACCGGTCAGTCCTAGAGGAGATCAACCCTGACTGCTCTTTAGAAGGCCAGATCCTGAAGATGAAACTCAAGTACTTTGGCCACCTAATGAGAAGGAAGGACTCACTGGAGAAGAGCCTAATGCTGGGAACGATTGAGGGCAAAAGAAGAAGGGGACGGCAGAGAAGGAGGTGGCTGGATGGAGTCACTGAAGCAGTCGGCGTGAGCTTAAATGGACTCCGGAGGATGGTAGAGAACAGGAAGGCCTGGAGGAATGTTGTCCATGGGGTCGCGATGGGTTGGACACGACTTCGCGACTAACAACAACAAAACTAAGAGAAGAAGAAAAAGTTCAAGCAATTCCCTGGGAAACGGATAAGTGGAGAGCTTTCGTGTATTCATTATCCTTATCGCAGAAGTATAAATATTTGGACACAATTCCCTACTTCAGTCTGAGGCCTATCACAATTTTCCCTTTGAAATTTCCTTCTCACAGATTTTTTACAACGCACCTGGTTGTAGCATCTAGCAAAATAAAACAAGAGAGCCTCCCCCTCCAAGTTATGTTTAATCGTAACAGAAGTTCTGCACTTTTCTGCATTCCGAGTCTGTCTTGCAAAACAATTGGTTAAAAGGAAGAAAAATTGAAATCCTGTAAAGACCCACAAGACTTCAAGTATAGGAAGTCCTCGACCTACGACCATTCATTTACTGACCTTCAAAGATACAACGGCACTGAAAAAAAAAGACACTTATTGTTGGGGGGTTTTTTTTTTTTTGCATTTCTAACTTTTGTGACATCCCTACGGTCATGTGATCAAAACTCAGATGCTTGGAAACTGGCATGTATTTATGACTGTTGTGCTGTCCTGAGGTCATGTGATCACTATTTGTAACCTTCCTAGCTGGCAATTCAGTGGATTTGATTACATATTATTTGATTAATAACTGAGTAACCCACTTAACAACTTCAGTGATTCACTTAACAATTGTGGAAAGAAAAGTCACAAAATGGGGCAAAACTCGTTTAACAGCTGTCTTGCTTAGCAAAAGTAATGCTGGGCTCAATTGTGGTCGTAAGTCAAGGACTACCTGTACACCAAAAGAGCAACTGGTCCTCAGCAATCAGTGGCATGGACATTCCAACCTAGTTCCACAGATAACCATGGTTTGTTTTCGGTTTCAAAGCCACAACTGACCAAGTTCAGATAACACGTCAAAGCTATAAACCAGGGATTTGCGAGTGTTTTTCGGCCAAGCAGTGCATTCTCTATTTTAAAAATATCATCCAGCTTCTGCAAGCTGGTGGGACCCTAACAAAATGGGGGTACAGGCAGTCCTCGTTTAGTGGCCACAACTGGAACCAGCAACTCAAGTTTGTTAAGCAAAGCTGTTCCCTAAATTAAACCGCAACGGTGGTTATGGTTTTGAACCTTGCGCTGCAAACCTATCGAGGTTGTCAACAGGGATTAGATGCAAAGTTGCATTTTCCTCCAATTGTAACAGCAAACTGTCAATAAACAAGAGAGTTGCTAAATGAGGATTACCTAGGGATGCGTTTGCAGACGTCTCATTACCAAACTAGGTAACATCATCAGTGCTAGAAGCGAGCGGTGTTTGTGGAGAAGAGGAGGAGGCGGACTGTGGGATCCTTGATGCTCTTTGAGATAGCTTGTTTTCTTGCCGACATTTCATTTACCCAACTAGTGCTGTAAAAGGCTTATGACCGTTTTTCACACTTACGACTGTTGCAGTCACGGGATCAAAATCCAGACGCTTGGCAACTGACTCGTATTTGTGACAGTCGCAGCGTCCCCCGGGGTCAGGTGATCCCCCTTTGGAGACCCTCTTGACAAGCCAAGTCAATGGGGAAGCCGGATTTGCTTTAACAACCGTGTGACTAACTTAACAGCTGCAGTGATTCACTTAACAGGTCCTAAAATGAGGCAAAAGACACTTCACAATTGTCTCGCTTTGCAACAGAAATGTTGGGTTCAATTGTGGTCATAGGTCAAGGACTACCTGTACTAGTATATAGGCAAAGGGTCATTTATAGCCTTAGAGCAAATAAAACACTTATAAAAAAACTTTTAAATTGATGGGATCTCATTTTTCAGAGAAAAATTTAGTTTGGTTTAGTTTCCTTAGAACACTTCAGAAAACTGCAGAAATTAAAAAAATATATATCCCTCTGTTTCCAATACTTAACAGGCTTCCTCCGAGAGGTTTTTTCTGATTTATGTTCAGGTCACCATCCCCTGAATGAAATCATAATTATTTTTGATAATTTTAAATCAGTATAAATGAGCACTCATTACTTTGGCTCTCCCCACTGTAAAAATATGTGATGCTTCGGAATATTAAGTCGCTCAAGGAATTATTAAGCTGTTTTCCATCCAGATTCTGGAACTGATTGACAGTTCAGCTACTGTTATAACGTGACAGGTAAAACAGCAAAGAAATTGCAAGAGATTGCAGAAAACACCAGGTAAAATAAGTGATTACAGAGCGGTAGTTAGCGTGGCACCCCCAAAAAAACCCAAAATATGGCAATAGCAGCATGGCCATGATTTTATATACAAATGCCCATCAGCCCTAGCTAAATTGATCAAGGGTACATAGTCCTCACAGGGACGCAGTGGCGAAGACGCTGAGCTTGTCGATCAGAAAGGTCGGCAGTTCGGCGGTTCGAATCCTGAGCGCCGCGTAATGTAGTGAGCTCCCGTTACTTGTCCCAGCTTCTGCCAACCTAGCAGTTCGAAAGCACGTAAAAAATGCAAGTAGAAAAATAGGGACCACCTTTGGTGGGAAGGTAACAGCGCTCCGTGCGCCTTCGGCGTTGAGTCATGCCGGCCACATGACCACGGAGACGTCTTCGGACAGCGCTGGCTCTTCGGCTTAGAAACGGAGATGAGCGCCGCCCCCTAGAGTTGGGAATGACTAGCACATATGTGCGAGGGGAACCTTTACCTTTACATAGTCCTCGACTTACAACAGTTCATTTAATGACCGTTCAAAGTTACAATGGCACTGAAAAAAGTGACTTAGGACCGTTTTTCAGTTACGACCTTTGTAGCACCCCCATGGTCACGTGATCCAAATTCAGATGCTTGGCACTTGGTTCGTACTTATGACCGTTGCTGTGTCCCAAGTTCATACGATCCCCTTTTGCGACCTTCTGACCAGGAAAATCAATGGGGAAGCCAGATTCACTTAACAACCGGGTGACTAACTTATCAACCGCAGTGTTTCACTTAACAACTGTGGCAAGAGAGGTGGTTTAAATGGGGCAAAACTCCCTTAACAAATGTCTCACTTAACAACAGAAATTTTGCACTCAACTGTGGTCGTAAGTCGAGGACTATCTGTACAACTCTTAAAGGACATCATTCTGCGTATCCTTAACAAATTAAGAGTAAGGAGAATCTCTATTGAATTAAATCAATCAATCAATCAGAATGGAGTTGGAAGGGACCTTGGAGGTCTTCTAGTCCAACCCCCTGCTCAAGCAGAACACCCTGTCTATACCAAATAAATAATAACCAGATAAATTTGGGGTCCATCGTCCCTGCATTATTGTGTAAACAAGGGAGAAGGAAAATCAAAAAAACATTTTAGGGAAAAGAAACTGGAACCGACATAGCAGGAAATGTTTAGGAACAGAGATGGGACAAATGACACGGAAGCCAAACATTCCCAAAAGAAAATATGGGATAACTGTAATTAAAACTTGCCACGATTCTTTAACAAAATAATTACTTTGGACTCATGCTTTCATCCCAAAAGACGGATATGTTCCACAATCCATTAGAATTTTAGGCTGGAAAGAAACCCAGATCAGGGCAACATTTCTAGAATTCTGGTTTACGCTTTTAAGCCGGCTGAAATTCAAAACTTTAAATTTTGTATGCCATCCGGAATCACCCATGTGTAAATTAGACGCTCTAGAAATTTGCAAGACAAACAAATAAATAAATAAACTGAATTAAGGCTGCAACGCGAAGCCTACGTTTGTGAACCCGGTGGGACCTACTTGCAAATCAATATGTTTTAGATTCACACACAGTTTTGGGGGGTCGTGCATCACATCTTACAATTTCACGTTTCAAAGGTTTAAAATACGCTGCTTCTCAACCAGAGCATTCCCCAGGCCCCCTGTGCCTGGACACCCCCACCCCCCCCACGTCTGCCGATGATGCTAAGATCTCATTACGGACCCCCTAAAACAGGTGAAATAAAACTCAGCCAGGGTCGAGCAGAAAAATGTCCTAAACATGGTGTGTGTAGGGTGTGTGTGTGTAGTTGGAAATGGATGGACTCAGTGGCCAAGGGAGAGGCAGGCTGAAAGTCATTGGGAAATCCACTTCCGGTTCCCTCATTCATTTCAGCAAATTCTTTTAACTCCTGCCACAAACTCTTTCTCCCCCCCCTCCCTTTCCTTTCCTTTCCCAACAAAGGCTGCTTTCCTCTTCTGCTGGCTCTCCTGCCCTCTTTGACACTAATGGGGAGACCCCCTCCCCATCTAGGAGGAGAGAAGGGGGAGGACTTTATAATCTGCCCCCTCCTCTGCTAAAGTCCCATTAAGGGACCATGCCCTGCAAAGAGAGGAGCACCAAGGAATGGAGGTGGGGGTGGGGGAACTGAGCTGGGCAGTGCCCGGGTCTTGCAGGTCTGGGGTGGGGGG
>QLTV01002689.1:103929-147209 GCA_003457575.1 Thermophis baileyi
CAAACAATTTATGTCCAGGATGTGAGGGGTCAGTAAATATTTTCACGGCCCTCTTTTTGACTCGTGCAGTGTACAGGTCCTGAATGGAAGGCAGGTTGATAGTAATTGTTTTTTCTTCAGTTCTGATTATCCTCTGAAGTCTGTGTCTGTCTTGTTGGGTTGCAGAGCCAAACCAGACAGTTATGGAGGTGGAGATGACAGACTCCATAATTCCTCTGTAGAACCGTATCAGCAGCTCCTTGGGCAGTTTGAGCTTCCTGAGTTGGCGCAGAAAGAACATTCTTTGTTGTGCTTTTTTGATGACGTTTTTGATGTTAGGTGTCCATTTTAAGTCTTGAGATATGATTTTAATTGACTCAAAGTGACTTAATCTGACTTTCATATCCTTTCCCAGCTTGGATCTCTATCGATTCCTGCCCAGATTACAGAACCATCTTCTGTAATCCTCTTCCAACTGAGTAGGGTTATAATTGCAGAACCCCCAAAACAAAATATTCTTTTCATGTCTAGGGCGATGTCACTTCCGTAAAAGAAGCTTGTTCTCACTTCCCCAGGCTACTTAACCTTGTTCCTGCTTCAAAAGATCTTTTTAAAATATACAAACTCCCCAAACGATTGTTAATTTGACTTAACTCTTATTATTTCAATTTATTGTTATTGCAAGCCACGAGGCCAAATATTTTCCGAGGTGAGATCAGCCCTCACCTTTCTAGCATTAAGAAATCCCCGAAAACATGTTTTTTTTTTCCCCCAAGCAGGCTTGGAGCTCTAAGAGAAAGGGAAAACCCACAATATTGTTATATAGTACTATATGTAGAATTTTGGTCTGTTTGCCTAATAATTTTTATTATTTTTAGATTTTATTATTATAAAAGTTGAACAGACATTAATAAAATTAATAATTACTATTATATTAGTGTGTGCTTAACTTTTTTTCTTGATTTAACCAGTTCTTTATTGTATGCTGCCTAGAGTCATGTTCATGAGGTAAGCAGCTATATAAATATCATAAATAAATATAAATAAATATCATAAACAAATGGAAGGTCCTTTCCTAAGGCCTTAAATACCTGTCCGTCCCCCCAGCATTGAGAGATTAGATGACAGTATATTTGATTTGTTTACTAAATCTTGGACTGGAGGCGACTGGAGCCAGATTTTTATGAGTTTTCTAGTTTTTCAATGATTTAATGTGTTTTTTTAAATAAATCTTTGATTGGGATCAGCCCTGAGTTGGCTGTAAAATGGGCAGCTATATGAATGTTTTTAAATAAATGGGGATGATGGGAACACATCCGAAGGAAGCCAGGTTACCTGAGCCAGATTAGCTGCGGATGATGGGCACCGTAGTCCCAGCTTTAGTGGAAATCACTCAATTGGGGAAGAGTCTAGCCAGTAATGGGGCAATTAAACTTGGACACCCCCTCTCAACCTTCATACTCTGTCAGGAAGCTCACCGAGGAGGGGATCTTGAGGCCATCCATCTCAGCCCAGCCTACCTCACGGGGCCGTTGTGAGGCCCCGCTCAGAGACACACACACCCCTCCGAGAAGGGCCAAAGAAACAAAGTCTATACATTGGATAGGATTAAAATGTCTAAATTGTTTAACAAATCCGCCCCCTGGCAGGATAAACAAGCGCGACGCCACCTCAGCCGCCTCTTCCCTCAGCCCAGCCTACCTCGCAGGGGTGTTGTGGAACCCCCGAAGCGCCAGAGGGGGAAAGGCAGGCCGTTGAAGAAGGCCAACGTCGCTGCCTGGAGCCTCTCCGAAGACCAGCCGGCGATTAACCACCCGCCCCGGAGCTTCCCTCAGGCGCCACCCACGGCTACCCGGCCTCTGCCTCACTTCCGGTCACGGAAAAGGCCGCGGCTGCCTTCGCCGGGTCGAACCATCCCGTGACTAAGGGGGCGGAGCTACAGCGGTGGGGGGCGGCGTTAATGAACAGGGTAGCGCGCCTGCGCTGAACCAATCGCTGCGTCGCAATCTGGGCAGCTCTCGCGAGAAGAGCCGGCCGCCGCTCTCTCTCGAAGGGGAGAGCGGGGCGCGTCATTGCGTGAGGAGCGTGAGGGGCGTGGCCCTGCGTGAGGGGCGTGGCCCGGCCGTGACGGCTTGTTGAGGCGGCTTCGCTCGCCGCTTCTCTCCTCCAAGATGTCGGCGCTGGCCGTGGCGNTGCAGCCGGGCGGGGGGGGGGCTTCTCGGGGCAGGGCTCGCCGGGGACGGGGAGGGCAGAGCCTGGATGCTGATAGACAGTAAGAGCAGCCGGGAGGAGGAGGATAAAGAGGGCTGGCCGCGGAAACTGATCGATCAATCCATCGTAGAATAGAGCTGGAAGGGACCTTGGAGGTCATCTAGTCCAGCCCCCCAGCTCCTGCTCAAGCAGGAGACCCTAGACCATTTCAGTCAATCAGAATAGAGCTGGGAGGGACCTACTCCATTGACCATTCCAATCACTCACTCAATCAATCAATCAGAATAGAGCTGGAAGGGACCTTGGAGGTAATCTAGTCCAGCCCCCTGCTCAAGCAAGAGACACTATACTATACCATTTCAATCAGTCAATCAGAATAGAACTGGGAGGGACCTGGGAGGTCGTCTACTCCATTGACCATTCCAATCAATCAATCAAACAATCAGAATAGAGCTGGAAGGGACCTTGGAGGTCATCTAGTCCAGCCCCTTGCTCAAGCAAGAGACACCATACTATACCATTTCAGTCAATCAGAATAGAACTGGGAGGGGCCTGGGAGGCCGTCTACTCCATTGACCATCCCAATCAATCAATCAATCAAACAATCAATCAGAATAGAGCTGAAAGGGACCTTGGAGGTCTTCTAGTCCAGCCCCCTTGCTCAAGCAGGAGACCCTAGGCCTAGACCATTTCAATCAATCAATCAATCAGAATAGAGCTGGAAGGGACCTTGGAGGTTTTTAAGAAGAAGAGACCCCAGTATAGGGTCTCTTGCTTGAGGCAAAGGGGCTGGACTAGAAGACCGAGGTACCATCTATTCTAAAAGTTCAAAGAAGAGCAACTAAAATGATCAAAGGCCGGGAGATTAAACCATATCAAGAAGGGCTGCAGAAGTCTGAGAGACAATATGGGACGAGGACGACGTAGGATCTATAAATATGAATAAATAATGCAAATTGTACAAATTGAATAATAATGTATGAAAATGGGTGTAGATCTGTGTGAAAGTATTATGATGTATAAAATGAAAAATCAATAAAGAAAATTTAAATAAAAAAAAAAGGGCTGCAGGTTTTGGGTCTGGCTAGTCTAAAGAAAAGAAGAATTAGGGGTGACATGATAGCAGTGAACTTTAGTGAAAGTTCAGTGCTTTTCTTTGTCAGATAATCCGCCTGTTTGTCAGGTGATCACAAAGATTTACATAACCAGGTACACATTATTGGGAAATGCTTGTGCTCTAGCAATATTACGCATATGAATTGTGTTTACACTGTCTCTGTGCAATTAGAAATGTTTCTACCTCTTTAGTTTCAAAAACATTGTTCATTGCCTTTAAAAAAAAGGGGGGACTTTTGTAATATCTTTTGGTGTCTGCGGCATATATGAGTGTTGTTCTCAAGCTGTTCAGTTGCTTCCATTTAAAAAAAAAAATTGGTAGACCCCCTTTTTGCTAGGATGAACTGTCAGTCAATACAAGTACAATCAGTCATTGCTCCTTTGTTTTCTGGTGAATTTTTATTATTACCCAATGTAGGCGTATCTTAGATTAAATCAGATTTATGTCTGAGCTGATGTGTTGAAAGTTCTGCTTGGGAGAAAGCCTCTTAGATTATTGTGGAATTTTTTAAAGTAATTAAGCACAGGATCAGTTTCTTAGTTTAGAGCAGTTTTTTTCAAACTTGACAGGTTTAAGATGTGGACTTCAACTCCCAGAATTCCCCAACCAGCAATTCTGCAATTTGAAATCCACGCAGTTTAAAATTGCCAGCTTTGGAAAGCACTGGTTTAGAGAGATTCTTTCTAAACTTAGTGACTGGTTGTTTTGGTAAAAGTGTGTTCACTGTTTCTTTTTCAGCATAGAATGATTGTTTTCTTGTAAGGTGGTAAAGTTGTAACTGCTAAAGTTCTGAAGTAAAAATAAACTTTTGTCGGACTTCAATAAACATTTGCTCAAGTGAACCTTCCAATTTATTTACAACCGGTTTTGTGTTCTTCCACACACACAATCGCAGATTTCTCTACAATTTTTCTGCACCAAGTTATCTTCAGCTGGTTCTCATTCACCTGTCTTTCTGCGGATTCTATAACCTAACCTACAATTCAGGTTTTCATTTGAGACCATATTCACCAATGTGGGTTTTCTAGTGACAGCTCTCCATACATTTTTAATACCACACCTGTAATGATGTGGCTTTGGTTCTTGTGTTTATGAGTTTCACTTTTGGCTGATTATTATGTCTTCCCTGCATATTTTGTTTTTATGACTGTTTAGTAGGCAAAATGGGTAAGAATATTTCAATAATATAGAAAGATTTGTTTCGGTCTCTACCCGATTGCATGAACTCTATATGGCAGTGGCATTTAAGTGGGTTAGGATATACCTCTGTATCTCTCTTGAGTGGTCAGAGAGCAATGAAGAATTAAGGACAGTAAAAGAACAAAGGAGGGATATAAATAAATACTAGTTCCAGAAATACAGATTTCTGGAAAGTATCTCAGAGTGGTGCGGTGGCCTAGAGGTGGAGCTGTCACCTCAGAATGAGGAGGTTGTGAGTTCGATCCTAGGTAGAGGCAGATATTTCTCTCTCTCGGCACAATGAGACTATAACTGCTGAACAAAACTCCGCATTGGCAACAGGAAGGGCATCCGGCCAGTAAACACTCAGCTCCATTCAGTTTCCCAGACTCCACCCCGCAAGGGATTATGGGGTCGTTAAAAGAAGATGATGACCTCAAAGTGTGATCTTATAAAGATTTACCTATTGAATTCCTTAGAGCTTGCATCTAATGTGTAGCATGGCACTGTACAATATGAGTATACTATACGTTTATACAGGTAGTCCTTGACTTATGACCACAAATTGACCCCCAAATTTCTGTTGCTAAGCAAGACATTTGGTTAGTGAGTTTTGTCCCATTTTACAACCTTCTGACAAGCAAAGGCAATGGGGAAGCCAGAGTCACTCAACAACCGTGTTACTAACTTAACATCTGCAGTGATTCACTTAACAAGTGTGGTAAGGAAGGTCGTAAAATGGGGCAAAAATCACTTACTAAAATGTCTTGGTTAGCTACAGAAATGTGCAAACCTCACTTAAGGGCGGTCTCGCTTAGCAACAGGAATTTTGGGCTCAGTTTTGGTCGTACGTTGAGGTTTACCGTTGTTGTTAGTTGCGAAGTCGTGTCCGACTCATCGTGACCCCATGGACAACGTTCCTCCAGGCCTTCCTGTCTTCTACCATCCCCTGGAGTCCATTTAAGCTCACGCCGACTGCTTCAGTGACTCCATCCAGCCCCCTCATTCTCTGTCGTCCCCTTCTTCTTTTGCCCTCAATCTTTCCCAGCATTAGGCTCTTCTCCAGTGAGTCCTCCCTTCTCATTAGGTGGCCAAAGTATTTGAGTTTCATCTTCAGGATCTGGCCTTCTAAAGAGCAGTCAGGGTTGATCTCCTCTAGGACTGACCGGTTGGATCGCCTTGCAGTCCAAGGGACTCGCAGGAGTCTTCTCCAGCACCATAGTTCAAAGGCCTCCATTCTTTGGCCCTTAGCCTTTCTTATGGTCCAACTTTCACAGCCATACATTTGCAACTGGGAAAACCAGTTTACTGGTTTACCTGTATATCCTCCCTTTTCTTTCTCCCATAGGTCCAAAAACTTCTATGCATGTGTCCCGTGGATATCCATGGGATTTTTCAGCTGGACGAGCGCCGCAGAGATGCTGTGATTGCACTGGGAATTTTTCTAATAGAGTCTGACCTGCAGGTACCGTTCCCTTTATTCACAAATACTTTTTTTTTAAAAAAAAGATTTACACCCCTCCTTCCTCAGGTTCTCCAGGGCACCGGCCACAAACTCCATATACTGAAATAAAACTATTAAAACACCATAATATCTCACGTTTGCTAAACTTGTTTAGCCATGTTAATTTGCTTAAAGCAGTGTTTCTCAAGCTCAGCGATTTTTAAGATGTGTGGAACTTCAACTCCCAGAATTCCCTCTGCTGGCTGCAGAATTCTGGGAGTTGAAGTTCCACACGTCTTTAAAGTTCCTATGGTTGACAAACACTGGCCTAATTGGTTGGTTTGGGTGGTTGTTTTTTCATGAAACCCTTTCTCTGTATTTTCCGCTTAATCTTATTAGCCGTGTGGTGCAGATTATTCTGATCATTTGTGCAGTGCATTTGAGCTGAGCTTGGCCTCATTCTTAGAATATCGAGATAACATTTTCCTACATGCATTCTGTTGTTGTTGTGACTTTTTTTTTTTTTAATAACTTGTTCTTCCAGCATAAAGATTCGCTCGTCCCTTACCTTCTCCGGCTACTGAGGGGCCTTCCCAAAGTGCAGTGGATTGAAGAAAGCAATTCGCGAAAAGGCCGAGGTGACTTTTTAAACTTTTTTGGGAGGGGGGCAGGGAGGAGTTTAGCCAGATTTTAGGTTTAGGCCTGTTGGAAGAAATGTCCATCTGGGTTCAGTTCCAAGTGGGGGAAAAGACCCTGGATTCATGGAGACTGCTTGGAAAGATGGTTTAATGGTGGACAGGACCACATGGTTTTGAGGTCCTGGTCAAAAAAAGCACATGGGTGAGAGAGAGAGAGAGAGAGAGAGATTTATACCCTGTAGGTTGTCTTTTGAGTCCCAGACTTGGTTGACTCTTGCTGGGTGATGATGTAATGAAAGGGCTTTGGGCAATTCCTACTATGGCTCTGCCTGAAGGAGGTAGATCTTTGTTATGTAGAATAGACTGGCCCAGGCCTTATGGGGGGGGGATGAGTTTCTGCCTCCCTTTTAGGGGAAATATTCTGCCCTTTTAATATTTCCTAAAATATCTCATTTTCCTAGGTGGGTGCTAACTTCCTACAGGCCAGTGTGTCTCAACTTTAGGGACTTTTAACATATATGGACTTCAACTCCCAGAATTCCGCATGCTGGCTGGAGAATTCTGGGAGTTGAAGTCCACACATCTTTAAAGTCCCCAAGGTTGAGAAACATTGGCTGAGACTAGACTACCTGATGTCAGCTTCTTAAATCTGGATTTGTGAGGCAAGGCAGTAAGAAAAGGGGCGAGGATTTAGCACAGTGTTCACTTCCATGGCTCACTAATGAGATGGGTGGCAAATAAATGTAATTAATAAATAAACTAAAAAGCTGTCTGAGCCTCCCACGTCTCGGTCTTGGGTGGATCGCTGGTGTGCATTCATCTGGTTAATCGCAATCCTGTTCCATTAATTACTACACTTATAGGCACGCTTCCAGTTGCAGAAAACTTCAGTTTCTGTTTGGTGACCTTGCTGTCCGATGTGGCCTACAGAGATGCGTCTTTAAGAGAGCAGGTAAGAGTGGATATGTACAATTCAACGCATTGACTTGTTAACTTATTTTTTTTTCCCCCTATCATTTTAAAGTCCCAAAGGTGCTTTTTTTTTCAAGAGGCAACTGGACTTTCTGGTTTTTCTTTTGAAGACGTTTCGCTTCTCATCCAAGAAGCTTCTTCAGCTCTGACTGGATGGTGGGGAATGGAAGGATTGATATCCTTGCAGACAGCTGGTCATTTGCATCCTTTGAGAGGGTCGTTGAGGCCACCAGGAGGTTTGTCTGTGTCCTCAGGGTCACCCGAGTAGTGCTAATGGGTGTGGAGCCTTCTTGAACACAAACTCATCTCAAACAGCGTGCGCCTGTGTTCAACAATGAAGGGACACAGGGCCCAAAAAACAACAACATCCTGCAGAAAGCACAGCTCTACAACACAGTCCTTTCAGCAGTTCCAAGAAGGCTCCACACCCATTTGCACCACTCAGGTGACCCTGAGGACACAGTCAAACCTCCAAGTGGCCTCAACGACTCACTAAAAGGATGCAAATGACCAGCTGTCTGCAAGGAGTATCAATCCTTCCATTCTCCACCATCCAGTCAGAGCTGAAGAAGCTTCTCAGAGGAGACTCGAAACATTTTCAAAGAAAAAACCAGAAAGTCCAGTTGCCTCTTGAATAAAAGCACCTTCGGAACAACCATGACCTGGATGACTGAGAAGCTCCATAGATATCATTTTAAAGATTATAGTGCAAATAGACCTTGATTAATAACTACTTGGTCAGCATCTGTTCAAACTAGATAACGGCACTGAACAAGGGGTACTTATGACAAGTTCCAGCACCAACAGTCACGTGACTGTGATTCATCACTCAGTAACCGGCCCCAGAGGTGGGATTCAGCAGGTTCTGACCAGTTCTGGAGAACTGGTAGTGGAACTTTTTAGTAGTTCGGAGAACCGGTAAATACCACCTCTGACTGGCCCCGCCCCCATCTATTCTCTGCCTCCCGAGTCCCAGTAACCTTCCCCTGGAGTGGGGTGGGAATGGAGATTTTACAGTATCCTTCCCCTGCCACGCCCACCAAGCCACACCACACCCACCAAGACACGCCCACAGAACCAGTAGTAAAAAATTTTGAATCCCACCACTGACTGGCCTGCATTTCTGATGGTCACAACATCCCATTATTTGCTACCTTTCCTGCTGGCTTCCCATATGCAAAGTTAATGGGAAAGCCAGCAGGAAGTCGGAAGTCACATTCACGTGTGGCCTTTGCTTAATGACCAACGGTGATTTGCTTAAAAATGGCAACCAAGGGCTACCAGAACTGCCATCACTAACTGGTACAGTCACACAAAGTTGCACTTTACACTTGCATTGCTTAGCGACAGATATTCCGGTCACAATTATCGTCATTAAGGGAGAACAGTATCTCTGTCCTTGTTGCATTAGTCAAGTGGAGGACATTCATTCATAACGCGATAAGGACCAAATTATTACTGGCGAGTAAACTTCACCAGTAAACTTCCGACTTCAAACAGCTGAACTCTCTTTTTGCAAACATGTTTCCAACTGTTAGCCGTCAGGTCAGAGGTGGGTTCCTCCCGGTTCACACTGGTTCGCCCGAACCGGTAGCAACCCGCTGGTGACATCACGGTGACGTCACGGAACCGGTTCTGTCAGTGCCGGTCCGTGGGCAGCGCCATCTTTTTTTTTGGAATTTTTTTGGGGGAATATTTTATTTTATTTTTTGAATTTTTTTCCGGGTTTTTTTCCTTCTGTGCATGCGCAGAAGCCGAGTTTCTGGCACTGCGCATGCGTCGCCATCTTGTTTTTGGCTTTTTTGTTGTTGTTGTTTTGTTTTTTGAATTTTTTGGGGGGGGGGATTTTTTTTTTTGGAATTTTTTTCTGGGATTTTTGGGGGGGGGATTTTTTTCTGGGTTTTTTTCCTTCTGCACATGCGCAGAAGCCGAGTTTCCGGCACTGCGCATGCGTCGCCATCTTGTTTTCGGCTTTTTGGGGGGGGGATTTTTGGGGATTTTGGGGCACTGCGCATGCGGCCACGTGGCGTGGGAGGAAGTGAACCGGCAGCGAGGTAAGTTAGAACCCACCCCTGCATGAGGTGCTTAGAAACATAGAAGGAAATATTTTAGTTATAGCTCTGGCTTTATCTTGTTTCAACTTTCTGACACTTAACACTATTACTTCATTCTGTAATCTTCCATTACTGTTAATATTTTGTTATTTTAGGCTATCCTTTATTGCAGGGGTCCCCAAACTTGGCAACTTTAAGACTTGTGGACTTCAACTCCCAGAATTCTCCAACCAGCTATGCTGGCTGGAGAATTCTGGAAGTTGAAGTCCACAAGTCTTAAAGTTGCCAAGTTTGAAGACCTCTGCTCTATTGTTAACAACCTGGAGTTAGAACACGAAACGTGTCGATGTAATGTTAATTCTGCCCCTAGATTTTTATTTTTAATTGCTGGCCTTTATTGTTACAGGTTTTGGAGCCAATTTTACAAGTGATGCAGGTTCTCCTGGGGATGTGTCAATCTACACATATCCAGGATAAAGGTAAGCAAGATAATGTTTCCGATGTAATATTGCTCCTTGTAACAACAAATGTTAAATTCACCTCCTCTTTCTCCTGCTGTTTTCATCCGCAAAAGACTATTGCAGTTAATCCTCAACTTACGGCCCCAATTGAGCCCCAAATTTCCATTGCTAAGCAAGACAGTTGTTACATGAGTTACGTCCCATTTTACGCCCTCTTTTGTCGCGGTTCTTAAGCGAATCACCACAGTTGCTAAGTGAATCGTGTGTCATTAAGCAAATCTGGCTTCCCCCATTGACTTTGCTTGTCGGGAAGGTTAAAATGGTGATCGCGTCACACACACACACACACACACACACACACACACACACACACACACGGAACAGTGCAACCGTCATAAGTACATGCCAGTTGCCAAATGCCTGGAATGTTAATCCCGTGACCCTGGGGATGCTGCAACAGCCATAAGTATGAAAAATTCTCACAAGTCACTTTTTTTTTTAGTGCTGTTGTCACTTCGAACGGGCACTAAACGAATGATTGTAAGTCAAGGACTATCTGTCGTTTTTGAGAGTCTGTTGTGACTTTGTACAGTAGCTAAATAATCCAACATAAGTCAAGAACTACCTGTAGAGTTTTTAGAAAACACCTTCTCCAAAACATGTCCTACCCTCAGGTGTTATTCTCCAAAGCACCTGAGGGCAGGACAAGAAGCAACGTGTGGAAACTCATCAGGGAGAGAAGCAACCTAGAACTAAGTAGAAATTTCCTGAGAGTTAGAACAATTAACCAGTGGAACAACTTGCCTCCAGAAGTTGTAAATGCTCCAACACTGGAAGATTTTAGGGAGAGATTGGACAACCATTTGTCTGAAATACTATAGGGCCATGATGGCGAACCTATGGCACGCATGCCAGAGATGGCACACAGAGCCATCTCTGTGGGCACGCGCGACGTCGCCAGCTGCTCTTCTGGTTTCCGGCACGCACATGCGCACCGGCCAGCTGATTTTCACGGGTGCCGGAACGCGGGAAAACGGCCTGAAAACGGCCAAAAACCAGGCCGTTTCTGGGCCTTTTTTCAGGCTGTTTTCCAGGCCGTTTTTCAAGCTGTTTTCAGACCGTTTTCTGAGCCATTTTCAGGTCGTTTTCCAGCCTGTTTTCCAGCTGTTTTTCGGGCCATTTTCAGGCGGTTTTCTAGGCCATTTCCAAGCCATTTTCCCGCCCATTTTCTGGCTGTTTTTCAGGCCGTTTTCAGGCCGTTTTCTAAGCCATTTCCAGGCCGTTTTCTGGCCCGTTTTCTGGCTGTTTTTCGGGCCATTTTCAGGCCATTTTCTAGGCCATTTCCAGGCCGTTTTTCAGGCCGTTTTCAACCCAAAAATGGCCGGAAAACGTCCCGGAAAACTGCCAAAACACAGGCATGCGCACGCCGGCCAGCTGGTCTTTGGGTTTCCGGTGTTTCAGCACGCACACATGCACGCGCATTCCGGTTTGGGGACTC
Source organism: Thermophis baileyi (assembly GCA_003457575.1). NCBI lineage: Eukaryota > Metazoa > Chordata > Lepidosauria > Squamata > Dipsadidae > Thermophis > Thermophis baileyi. The sequence continues at coordinate 115,483 of QLTV01002689.1, forward strand.
GGTGCCGAAAAGGTTCGCCATCACTGCTATAGGGTTTCCTGCCTAAGCAGGGGTTGGACTAGAAGACATCCAAGGTCCCTTCCAACTCTGTTATTCTAAAGAAAACCAACGTAGCAACTGCCGGTTGGAAGAAACGCTCTATTGCAGGGGTCCACAACTACCCAGGCTGTGGACCGACACCGAGCCGCGGCGTGCCAGAAACCTGGCCGCGCAAAACATGCGAAGCCCCATCCGCGGGATGGAGGTAGCACATGAAACCAGGCGCCCTCCGGTCCGCGGAAAAACCTCTCTCCACGAAACCGGTCCCTTGTGCCCCAAAGGTTGGGGGCCGCTGTTTTATCGGATGAGGTAGATAAACCCCCTACTTCTTGCTTTTCCAGAATATTTGTGCAAAAACGCCCTGCCTTGCCTAATCGGAATATCCCGAGCGTTTGGTCGCTACAGCCACTCGGAAGAAGCTCTGCTGTCCAAGCTTTTCCCCAAAGTGTCCCCCCATTCCCACCGGGCCTCCAGCGAACTGGACGGGATTCGGAGGCGTTCCTTCAATGACTTCCGCTCAATCCTTCCCAACTCCCTGCTGACCGTCTGCCAGGAAGGATCTTTAAAGAGGAAAACGAGCAGCGTTTCCAGCATCACACAGGTGGGGTTTCTTTTAGAATATAAAATCTACAGTACCTGTATCCCATGTCCTGAACTCCAGGTTCACTTTGACACCGACCAGATGTTGTGCCTAGAATTGCATTTCCAATCTAGCTGAAAAACTAAGCACGTGGGTGAGGGTAATTAATCTTGAAAATTTGCACAGTAAAAATAGTGGTCCTGATGATCATCTTCTTTTAATGACCCCCATAATCCCTTGGGGGTGGAGTCTGGGCAACTGAATGAAGCTGAGTGTTTACTGGCCGGATGCCCTTCCTATTGCCAATGCGGAGTTTTGTTCAGCAGATACATTCTCATTGTGCCCTGAGAGAGAAATATCTACCTCTACCTAGGATCGAACTCAAAGCTTCCTCATTGTGAGGTGAGAGCTCCACCTCTAGGCCACCGCACCACTGTAAAAAAAATAGTGGTCCTGATGATGATGAGAAGTAACTCTGCTTGGAGTAATTAAGTGGTTAACACACCAGACTAGAAACCGGGAGAGTGAATTCTAGTCCTGCTTTAATCATGAAACCTGGCTGGATGACTTTGGGCCAGTCACCAGGAGATGGTGAGTTCTAGTCCTGCCTTAGGCATGAAAGCTGGCTGGGTGACTTTCGGCCAATCACCAGGAGATGGTGAATTCTAGTCCTGCTTTAGCCACAAAAGCCAGTTGGGTGGCTTTGGGCCAATCACCAGGAGATGGTAAGTTCTAGTCCCGCCTTAGGCATTAAAACCAGCTGGGTGATTTTGAGCCAATCACCAGGAGATGGTGAATTCTAGTCCCTCGTTAGCCACAAAAGCTATGTTCCTTTAACTCTGATCTAGCACCAATTTAGTGCTGGCCTTTAGTTGATTATATTCTTACGTACTATAGAGGCATGAGCAATCAATCAATTGAACTTGAACTTAATATGAGGTCCTGATTCTTCAAGCCTGACAGATGCATGGATTTTGAAAGACCATCAACCAATGGGAAATTAGGGGAGATGGCCCTTCTTCAAAATATTGTAGTTATCATCTTAATTCTTCCCACCCAACTGCGAAGCCCAGCCCCATGGGATGGTATTTCATGCCTGTCTCTCCATTTCAGGTCAGTCCTGATGGTGGGATTCCCCCACCCGGTTCTCCAGGAGGAACGGCTATACAGTATTTTGAAGGTATATTTTTCTCCTTTTGCAAAAAAAAAAAAAAAAAGTAATTCATGTAGAATATAATATATAAAAATGTTTGACCCTGTGGGCCCTTTGGCCAATTTGGCTCCATCTCTGATAGGCCACTGGATACTCTTGTTTTTATTAAAGTGCCAATTGGACAGCAATCACTAATGTGAGGAATCCTTGGTGCTCTCTGAGCTTGGTTTTCTTGCAGACGTTTCATGACCCAACTAGGTAATATCATCAGCGCTAAAGGGAGTGGGGTGTGCAAAGGGGAGGAAGGGGGAGGAACAATCACTGTGGGGTCCTTGGTGCTCTCTGAGCTTGGTTGTTTTCTTGCAGACGTTTCATGACCCAAACTAGGTAACATCAGTAATTTGATGATGAGCACTGATGATGTTACCTGGTTTAGCCTTCTTCATTATCTAGTTGAGTATTGAAACATCTGCAAGGAAACACCAAGGACCCCACAGTCATCTTCCTCCTCCTCCTCCTCCAACCCCACTCCCTTCTAGCACTGATGATATTATCTAGTTAGATCATGAAATGTCTGCAAGAAAACCTCCAACCTCAGAGAGAACCAAGGACCCCACAGTTGTCTTCCTCCTCCTCCTCCTCCTCCTCCTCCTCCAACCCCACTCCCTTCTAGCACTGATGATATTATCTAGTTAGATCATGAAATGTCTGCAAGAAAACCACCAAGCTCAGAGAGAACCAAGGACCCCACAGTCCTCCTCCTCTTCCCCCCCCACGCGTCCCCCTCCTTTCCCCCTCCTCCCCCCCTCCTCCTCCTCCTCCTCCTCCCCCACCTCCTCCAACCCCACTCTCTCTAGCACTGATGATGTTACCTAGTTGGATCATGAAACGTCTGCAAGAAAACCACCAAGCTCAGAAAGCACCAAGGACCCCACAGTTGTCTTCCTCCTCCTCCTCCACAAACCCCACTCCCTTTTAGCACTGATGATATTACCTAGTTGGATCATGAAATGTCTGCAAGAAAACCACCAAGCTCAGAGCTACTGTATATAAACAGGGAACAAGTCACACTCACTAGCACTGATGACGTTACCCCACTCACTCTAGCCCTGATGATATTACCTAGTTGGATCATGAAATGTCTGGCAAGAAAATCACCAACGGACGCCTCATTTCAACCCTGACTTACAAACATTCTCCTTTTTTGCCACCATTGATGTGTTGGGCAACTTCCTACAGTGGCCAGCCAGTGCTTGTGATGTTACCCATCCTGCATTTCCCCATCCATGCTAAACCATGGTCCCCTTGTCGTGGAAACACATCTGAAGTGGCAGCCTCCTGGAATCCTTGAGTGAAGGCCAGAGCTCTGTCGATGCTACGGTTTTCTTGCACGCTTAAGGAAATGCAATTAAGCGTAGCCTCTTGGACTTCGATTAAACAATAGGCTTTGAGAGTGAGAGTGAATGAGCTTCCATCTCTCCGTTTGGTCTCCGTGGGCGACAAAAGAGGTTGGTTATTGTTTTTCTCTCCCTTCTTTAATAACCAGGTTCCTATCTGCCGGATGGAAGCACAGTCGATCCCGAATATTATTTCTCCAACATCAGCTCCAGTTTCTCTGTTTCGCCCCTCTTTAATGGGATTAGTAACAAGGAGTTTAACATTCCACTAGAAATGCTTCGCCAGTTGTTGAACATGGTAAGTGGGCCGTCACTGGGAGAATAATGTAGGATAAAACTCTGCGGAGATTCTCAGTCATCTCAGCTCGTGGTTGTTCCCAAAGGTGCTTTTTTTTCAAGAGGCAACTGGACTTTCTTGGTTTTCCCTTGAAGATGTTTCGCTTCTACATTCAAGGAGCTTCTTCAGCTCTGACTGGATGGTGGGGAAAGGGAAGGATTTATACTCCTTGCAGACGGTTGGTCATTTGCATCCTTTTAGAGAGTCGTTGAGGCCACTTGGAGCTTTATCTGTGTCCTCGGGGTCACCTGAGTAGTGCAAATGGGTGAGGGGCCTTCATGGAACTGCTGAAAGGACTGTGTTGTGGAGCTGTGCTTTCTCCACGATGTGTTATTTTTTTGGGGGGGGGCCTTGGGTCCCTTCATTGTTGAACACAGGCGCACGCTGTTTGAGATGAGTTTGTGTTCAAGAAGGGTCCACACCCATTAGCACTACTCGGGTGACCCTGAGAACACAGACAAACGTCCAAGTGGCCTCAACAACTCTCTAAAAAGGATGCAAATGACCAGCTGTCTGCAAGGAGTATCAATCCTTCCATTCCCCACCATCCAGTCAGAGCGGAAGAAGCTTCTTGGATGAGAAGCGAAATGTCTTCAAAAGACAAAAACAAGAAAGTCCAGTTGCCTCTTGAAAAAAAGCACCTTTGGGACAATGGGGGTGTGGCTTGGAGGGCTGCTGCTGCCGGAGCGTGTTTGCAGCAGCTCCTCTTGGTTTTATTTTATTTTATCAATTTTTAGTACCCCCATTGGATCCTTTTTATTTAAATAATATTTTTCGGAGACTATAACAGCGTAGACCACCTTTGGGACAATGTAGGATAAAGTTCCTTAGGACCAGAACATGTTTAATAATGAGGGCTGTAAAAGCTATTAACTCTTTCCTGTTAGCTACCAAATTGTTAAAATTTGTGGGTAGAGATTACTACTTTATTACAAATGAATATTTGTAATTTCCAGGCCTAAAAGTCTCCTTGAATCTTTAATCAAAGCCCTATATACAGATAATCCTCAGTTTTGGGGGACCAGAATTTCCATTGCTAACCAGAACAGTTGTTAAGCGTGTCGCAGCCAATTTTGCACCTTTTTTTTTTTGGCCAGGGTTGATAAGCAAATCGCTGCAGTCATTAAGTGAATCATGCTGTCGTTAAGTGAATCTGGCTTCCCCCATTGTTTTCCCCTGTCAGAAGTCTGCTGGGAAGGTTGCATATGGAGGTCCCTTGACCCCGGCACCCTGCAACCATCGTAAATACATCCCGGTTGGCAAGTGCCCCAATTTTGATCACGTGATCACGGGGATGTTGCAACAGCCGTAGTCGTAAGTCCCTTTCTTCCAGTGCCTTCGTAACTTTGAACAGTCGCTAAGCAAATGGCTATAAGTCAAGGACTGCCTGTAATGTGCTCGCCCACAGAATCCACGTTGCGCTCAAATGTTTTGCAAACGTTTGGATTTTTATATAGGTGAAATATCTTTCTTTTCAACCGCAGGTCAAACAAATAGTTGGGGATTCGGTTCTCAAAAACCTGGATGCAGTGGCAACTGAAGTTATCGAGGTACGTTTGTTTTTACAGTGAAAAAATAGAAAATGCGTTGTCGCTCGGGTTTTAGAATTTGCCAGTGGTTTTGCTCTCCAAGCTTGTTTCATTTTAGTTTCTGAACGTTTCGTTACCAGACTAGCTAACGTCATCAGCAGGATTTTTTTTTTGTCCAATTCCTCTTTAGCTTATATACCGTGTTTCCCCGAAAATAAGACCGGGTCTTATTTTCTTTTGGGTCCCAAAATAAGCACTAGGGCTTATTTTCGGGGGTGTCTTATCTCCACCACCCCCCACCCCCCGTGTATGGGAGGCCCACTTCTGCTTGTGAGGCGGGGGAATGGAGCTGCCCCACATGCCCCGCACTGGCTTACCTCAGGGCCCCTGCAGCCAGGCCACTCACGCCCCGACACCTGCCTCGCCTCGTGGCCACGGCACCAGCAGCCCCATCCATCAGGACCCGCTCAGCCTCCTGCTCCGTTGCCGCATGGCTGCTGGTGCTGCCACCACGAGGCAGGTGTCGGGGTGTGGATGGCCTGGCTGCGGGGGCCCTGAGGTAAGCCAGTGTGGGGCGCGTGGGGCAGCTCCACCACCACCTTGCCTCGCCTCATGGCCGTGGCACCGTGAGAAACCAGACGGAATGGGCGGGCAGGCTGCTGTGCAGGCACTTAAGCAGGGCTTATTTTGGGGGGGGGGGGGAGGGCTTATATTAGGCACACACGTAAACATAAAAATAAGCTAGGGCTTATTTTTGGGATAGGGCTTATTTTCAGGGTATGTCTTGTACGGTCATTTGGTTGTGTGATTGGTGGTTCGTTTGGAGCTATATTTAAATTCTGAGCAGCTGATTGGTTCTCTGGTTGATTGGTCGTCCGAGTGGTCTGGTTTCTTACACATTCATATGCTGGATCTAAGTCAATGTAGAGATGGAGGTCATTTGGAGGTTGTGTGCAGCAAACTGCCTACCTCAGAAGGGCCTCAAGTACCTACATGATCTCACCCAGTTCCCATGATTTCACCCCGTTCATATTGCCTGGATGAAGCAGGACACTATCTCTGGCTGGTACACGATCTCATCCAGGTTGTATTAACAGGATGTAGGATGTTCTTAAGGATTGGCAAGGAGAATTCACCAATGAAAATGCTGTTGCTCTTTGTTACCCTTTGCTGCTTGTAAAACTGTATATAAGCAATAAACACTGCGAAGGCAGTCAGACATCTTGGCATCCTGCAATGACTGGTCTCTAACTCCATCAAGTCAACATGCTTGTTAATTGCTCCTTTGGGAGACTCGTATCTTCATTTTTTTAAAGGAATTTCCACCGTGCAAATCCGATGCTTTAAAGTTTGCTCTTGAATTGACCCTTTCTGTTCAATGCCTTACAGGCCAATCCGCACGTCGAGCTGTTCTACAAAATGTTTAGCGACCCTCTGTACGTTGCTCAATTCAAAATGCTGAGAGACACCCTGTACCATATGAAAGGTAGGACGCTTGCGTTAATAAGACGAAGAAACTTCCCTTGGATCATTTGGCCCGTAAAAGGCATTTTAATAAGCTTTTTGACTTCCTGGTGATTTAAGAGCGTAAAAACTTGCATGGGTTTTCACCAACGTTAATCTCAAAATATCAAAGCAGCCGTTTTCCTAGTGGATATTCCCAGATATTCCCTGATGCTCATCTGTAGAAAAATGAGTGTCAACCTTGAAGCTGGCTAGATGGTGGGCATTTTCCTGTTCTGCTGGGGTTTTTCCTTTCTTCAAAGCTTCCGTGCTGAGACAGACTGGAGATGAGGGATAGGGAGGGGGGTGTAGAGATAGCTGGGGTGCTGTAACCAAAACAACATTCTTTCCCCTGGGAACCAAGGTCGTGTGTGCAGGTGGTTGGAGGGGAGGGGGTGGAGAATAAGGTCATCCCATATCTGGACTGTGTGCTGATTGGGCCATGTGACTGACACCTCCGGGGAAGCGACAAACTTTTACTTTTAATTAGGGGAAAAACTGGGGGGGGGGGGACGACTTTTAGATCTGGTTTTCACCAGCATCGTGCCAATATGACATGCTCTAATAAAATGTTCTTTGAGGAGACCTCATGCCTCGGAGTTCTTTTGTTCGGGGGGGTGGGGGGGTGTTAGTTGGAACCCTGACACTGGGAGTGGTTTCATATGAAGAACATTTGTCAAAGAGGAATAAAAATACTTCTGGCTCTGAAAGAACGGCCGATTAGTTAAGGATCCAGCGTTTTCCCCAACCTGATGCCTTTTTTTGCTGCACAATCACAGACATGGTTTTTGTCAGAATTCTACTTATTTTTTTTTTCTTTTCCATCTCTTAGATCTTCCTAACTCCTTTGTGAAAGAAATTCACGATTTCGTGCTGGAACAATTCAACACCAGCCAGCCAGAGCTTCAGAAACTCCTTCACGAAGTCGATAAATTGCACAACGAGCTGAATCCGCTGAAATTGCGTTGCCAGGCGAACGCCGCCTGTGTGGATCTCATGGTTTGGGCTGTGAAGGATGAGCAAGGTGAGTCTTATATGCAGGTAGCCCTCAACGTACGACCACAATTGAGCCCAGGAGTTACGCTGCTAAGTGAGACATTGGTTAAGTGCGTTTTGCCCCATTGGACAGGTCATTTAGTGACCGCTCAAAGTTACAACGGCACTGAAAAAAGTGACACGACCGTTTTTCATACTTAGCGACCGTTGCAGCGTCCCCGTGGTCACCTGATCAAAATTCGGATGCTTGGCAATTGACTCATATTTACGACGGTTGCAGTGTCCCGGGGGTCATGTGATCCCCTTTTTACGACCTTCTGACAAGCAAAACCAATGCGGAAACCAGATTCACTGCAGGGATTCACTTAACAAACGTGGCGAGAAAAGTTGTAAAATGGGGCAAAACTCACTTACCAAATTTCTCACTTAGCCACATAAAGGTTGGGCTCAATTGTGGTCGTACGTTGAGGACTACCTGTATGGGTAGACACCATGGTTAACGACTGCTGTGTGCAACGACCATTTGAAAAATTTACTTTGTGATCAATCCTTGCATTTACAACTGACGGGCATTTTTGCTTGTGACAAGCAGAGTTAATCCTTGTTCTGTCCCAGCTGCCGAACCGAGAAAAACAACACAAGCAACGTACAAACAAACCTAGTTTAATACTCTCTTAGCAGTCGTGTCTGTTAAAGTCCATGAAATCATAAATAAGTCCTTTCGGTGCACCAGCTGTTAATTAATGTCTTAACAGTTGGCCAGAGTCCAAGCACAAAGAAGCAAGAAGTCCAACGAATTAGGCTATCTGATATCAGTCACTCGAACTTACAGAGGTTGGCAGAAAGCCCAGAAGTCATTAGCAGGAGAAGTAATGCCGTTTGGAATCAAGAGCTGAACAAGAGTTTCAAAGACCAAGACAATACGTGGATTGACCGGAGTTGTTTCCTGCAACGTGATTGAGCGTGGTAAATAGGCTAAGGGCGTGGCCAATTAGCCCCAAGCCCTACTCCCAAGGATGCCTCCTCCTGAGTAGCCACTCCTGCCTCTTGGCAGCTCTGCGTGCCCGTGCATTAAGAATAGGCTCCTCCTCTTCTTCCTCGTCACTGATGGGAGCTTCTGGAGGTACTGAAGGCCCTGGCTGACTCCGACTCTGGCACCGAGTCCCCACCAACCTCCTCACTGTCCGACTCAGGTACCAGCTGCACCGGCCGCTGGCGCATCACCACAACAGCCTCTTCGCTGTCGGAGTCCGCAACCAGCTGCACGGGTCGCTGGTGGGCCACAACAATCCTGTACAGTAGTACCTAAGGTGGAAATAAACTTGTAAGGCCAAGTTGCATGATTTTTCACTAAGTGACTGTCGCTGTTCCTAATTGTGGTCACTGAAAGAGGACTACCTCTATTGCACTTAAAGGCATGCACGAGCACACCGGTATCTGTTAGCTTTTGATGTTCTCTGAGTTTACATCTCTTCCTCTAACAGAGTTCCTTTTCGTTCTCTTGCAAACCAGGAGCAGAAAACCTCTGCATCAGGTTGTCTGAAAAGTTGCAGTCCAAGACCTCCAGCAAAGTGATCATCGCCCACTTGCCTCTTCTGATCTGCTGCTTACAGGTGTGGTGGAGTGTAGTCTGGATTCCCAGGAGGGAGGGGCGGCTTCCCAGAGGGCAAATAGGCAGCGGAGCTTGGAATCTCCGGCAGGCAGGAAGAAGGCCGCGTTTAACAGATTGTAAGAGATTAACAGAGTTGGAAGGGACCTTGTAGGTCATCTAGTCCAACGCCCCCCCCCCGCCCAAGCAGGAGACCCTACACCATTTCTGACAGATGGCTGTCCAGTCTCTTCTTGAAAGCCTCCAGTGAAGAAGCTCCCACAACTTCTGTTCCACTGGTTGATAGTTCTCACTGTCAGAAAATTTCTCCTTATTTTAATCTCTCCTTGATCAGTTTCCATCCATTATTTCTTGTCTGGCCTTCGGGTGCTTTGGAAAATAACTTGACCCCTTCCTCTCTGTGACAGCCCCTCAAATATTGGAACACTGCTATCATGTCTCCCCTGGTCCTTCTCTTCACTAGACTAGCCGTGCCCAGTTCCTGCAACCGTTCATCATATGCTTTAGCCTCCAGGCCTTTGATCAGCTTGACACTTAGATAGATTCAGATTAACAGAGTTGGAAGGGACCTTGTAGGTCATCTAGTCCAAACCCCCGCTCAAGCAGGAGACCCTACACCATTTCTGACAAATGGCAGTCCAATTTCTTCTTAAAAGTCTACAGTGATGAAGCTCCCACAACTTCTTAAGGCAACTTCTGTTCCATGGGTTGATTGTTCTCACTGTCAGAAAATTTCTCTGATTTCTAGGTTGAATCTCTCCTTGTTCAGTTTCCATCCATTATTCCTTGTCTGGCCTTCAGGTGCTTTGGAAAATAGCTCAACCCCCTCCTCTCTGTGGCAGCCCCTCATATATTAGAACACTGCTATCATGTCTCCCCTGGTCCTTCTCTTCACTAGACTAGCCATGTCCAGTTCCTGCAACCGTTCATCGTATGTTTGAGCCTCCAGTCCCCTAATCATCCTGGTTGCTCTTCTCTGCACTTTTTCTAGAGTCTCAACATCTTTTTTATAGTGCTGGTCCTTCCCTAGCAGTTCACAGAGTACATATATTCCCGAATTATAACAGTTCATTTTGTGACCGTTTGAAGTTACAACGGCACTGAAAAATGTGGCTGATGACCGTTTTTCACGCTTATGGTCGTTGCAACGTCCTCATGGTCATGTGATCAAAATTCAGACACTTGGCCATTGACTCATATTTATGACGGTTGCAGTGTCCCGGGAGTCACGTGATCCCCTTTTGCGACTTTCTGACAAGGGAAAAAGCAGATTCACTTAGCAACTGTATGACTGACTTAACAGCTGCAGCGCTTCACTTAACAACCGGGGCAAGAAAGGTCATAAAACGGAGCAAAACTCATTGAACAAATGTTTCACTTAACCACAGAACTTTGGGGCTCAGTTGAGGTCGTAAGGCGAAGATTACCTGTATATTTCCCCAGTTGGATGAAAACTTTAGAATCTCACTACCCTTGAAAGAATTTATGGAGCATGTTTCATACAAAAAGAACAATCCCGTTGAAAAGATGACCGAGCACACTTTTAATCATGTCACTCTTTATTAAAAGACTTTTTTTCCCCTATCCTACCTAACTTCTAATCATGTCACCTACCTAAGAAAAGACAGGAAAGCGAGAGAAAAGGAAAAGCAAATCAGAACAACAACAACAAAAGAAATCATCTATCCATCGTCTCTTGTCCGCTTCAATACTTTAATTGCTATGCTTTTTTTTTATTTGCCTCCCATATTCCTCTCTTGGATCTTTATCTCTGTCTGCATCTACTTCTTGGCTGTTCAATCTAGGTATTTCTCCCATCTCTACCCTCTTCCACTAACTAGTTTCCAAAATTTCTGCCCAAGCCCCTATCTCCATTTCAAATATATCTTCCTGTATCTCCAATTCTCTTTTCAACTCTCTTAATATATTTCCCCCCAGATTTAATTCATCAGTCACTATTATTTTCATTACTATCTCCTCCTGGTCAGAATAAGAGATAGAAACAAGAGAAAGGGGGAATATTAGTGTATACACTTTTATATAATAAAATAAAAGCAATAACGAGAAAAAATGGAATAGACTGCAATTTAATATAAACGTGTATTATTATTAGAATAGAATAGAATAGACTAGACTAGACTAGACTAGACTAGACTAGACTAGACTAGAATAGAATAGAATAGAATAGAATAGAATTGAATAGAATAGAATAGAATAGAATAGAATAGAATAGAATAGAATAGAATAGAATAGAATAGAATAGAATAGAATAGAATAGAATAGAATAACAAAGTTGGAAGGGACCTTGGAGTTCTTCTAGTCCAACCCCCTGCTTAGGCAGGAAACCCTACACCACTTCAGTCAAATGGTTATCCAACATCATCTTAAAAACTTCCAATGTTGGAGCATTCACAACTTCTGGAGGCAAGTTGTTCCACTGATTAATTGTTCTAACTGTCAGAAATTTCTTCTTTGTTCTAGGTTGCTTCTCTCCTTGATTAGTTTCAACCCATTGCTTCTGGTCCTGTCCTCAGGTGCTTTGGAGAATAGCTTGACTCCCTCTTCTTTATGGCAGCCCCTGAGATATCGGTACACTGCTATCATGTCTCCGCTAGTCCTTCTTTTAATTAAACTAGACATCCCCAGTTCCTGCAACCGTTCTTCATATGTGTTAGCCTCCAGCCCCCGGCTGGCTCATATTTAAATGGTTGTCCACTAGGACTCCAAGGTCTCTCTCACAGTTACTACTATTGAGCAAGGTACCACATATACTGTATGTGTGCATTTTGTTTTTCTTGCCTAAATGTAGAGCCTTACTTTTTTCACCATTGAATTTCATTTTGTTAGATAGCGCCCAATGTTCAAGTCTGTCAAGATTCTTCTGTATCTTGAGCCTATCTTCTGGAGTGTTGGCTATTCCTGCCAGTTTGGTGTCATCTGCAAATTTGATGAGTTCCCCATCTATCCCCTCATCCAAGTCATTGATGAAGATGTTGAAGAATATATTAGAAATATATGTTGGTTGAATGTAATAACTATGATTAATTGTATTAGTTTTATTTGTATTAGAATGTATGACACCCAGGTGCCACACTGTTCATGCATTGATATGTTTGTTATAAAAAAATAAAAAACTTGGGAGGGAAAAAAGATGACCAAGCATAAAAGTGCAAACGCCGTGAAGCCACGATTGGAGAACAGACTTTAAGGATTGGTTAGAGCCAGGATTGTGTGGCCTTTCTTCCACGTGTCATGGGTAACATTCTTTTTTTTTTCCTTCTCCCCCACAGGGTCTCGGCCGCTTGTGCGAGAGGTTCCCCGTGGTGGTGCACTCGGTCAATCCGTCTTTGCGGGATTTCCTTGTGATCCCCTCTCCAGTCCTGGTGAAATTGTACAAATATCACAGCCAGTACCAAACAGGTATTTTTGGTTTGCTCATTAGATCCCCTCTGAAGCCTTTGTCCCATTCATGGTTCACTTTCTGTTGCCTCGTCTTCCTGATCAATTAAGCAGCCCCACTGGTTTTTCTTTGAGGGTGGAGGTTCGTTCTCCGGGCTTGTGGGTCGATTTCCAGATGTTGCGTTACCAGGCCTAGGTAACATCTTCAGCGGAGTTTAGCGGGTGTCGGTGTTCTTCTCTTTATAGTTTCAGGTGTGGGTGTGTCAAGTCAGGGTCTTCTGATGGGTCAGCTGTGAGTCATCAGTGTAGAGTCTTGCGATGGGTCTTGTGATTGGGATGTTACATCAGGCCAGAGCAGGGGTGAAATGCTCCCGGTTTGCTCTTACCTGTCGGTCGCCGTAGAGCCAGTCGCCAAGGTAGCGCGAGGCGCCGCCCACCTGCCCGGACACCGCCATTTGGGTTCTTTTACCCCCTGCGAATGCACAGAACGCTTTGCGCATGTGCAGAGGGTAAAAGAACCCAAATGGCGGCATCCGGGCGGGTGGGCGGCACCTCGCACTACCTTGGCGACCGGCTCTACGGCGACCGACAGATAAGAGCGAACCGGGAGCATTTCACCCCCGGGCCAGAGTCATTGGGAGGTGAACTGCTGGTGTGTGGGGGGACTGTGTGGGTTGGTTGAAGAGGGTCAGTGCTGTCTCTGGTTGGCTGTGTGGTTGATTTGGATTCTGAGGGGTTCATAGGCTGAATTTTTCTTTACCGTAGCCCAGGGGTGTCAAACTCGATTTCATTGGAGGGCCGCATCAGGGTTGTGTTTGACCTCCGGGGTGGGCATGGCCAGCTTGACATCACTCGTGTCAGGGGAGCCTGTGGCGGCCCGAGCGCTCTACCAGCGAAAACGGGCTCCCGAGCTCCGTTTTCGGCTGCCACAGCCTCCTGCAACCCTCTGCCAGCGAAAACAGAGCTCGGGATCGCCACTTGCTGTCCTCCCGAGCTCCGTTTTCATTGGCAGAAGCACCACAGGCCAGTCCTTTGCTGTTTCCAGAGCGGCCCGGGGCCAGATCTAAGAATCCTGCAGGCCGGATCCAGCCCCCGGGCCTTGAGTTTGATACCCTTTCTGTAGCCTATCTTGATTCCGCATTCATGAGTTTTAAAATATGTTAAGGTCCACCAGAGGACCTGAAGGATGCACTGAAAAAGAACCCATAACAGGCTGCGTTTAAATACTCTAGTTTGGCTTATTTATTTATTTATTTATTTAAAACATTTATAGAGCTACCCATCTTCTAACTAAATCTGGGCAGCTCCCAGTCAAGAATCCCTACCATGATTGAGTGGCAGTCTCCCTTTTTGTCCCCAGAGGCTGCTGCGTCTGTTTGTACCCTTGCAAATGTTTTCAGCTGTGGGTTATACTGAGAATGACTCAAACATTGGCGCCAACTAAGTTTTGGTTTGTTGAACAAGCCACACAGTTGGTTCCTGTTTTTAACCTGATTTCAGACCCGAGTCGAAAGCAAATACGTTACAGTACATTGGCTTAATACAGCACATGATCTTAATTTGTGCCTCTCGTAAAACAAAAGTGTGCATGACACGTTCGTATCCAGAGCAGTCTTTGATGTGGTTATATTGCTGACTCTGTAAACCTCTTAGAGAGGGCTGTAAAGCACTGTGAAGCGGTATATAAGTCTAAGTGCTATTGCTAGTGCTATTGTTGTATGCAGGTAGTTCTTGACTTAACAACCATTCGTTTAGTGATCATTCAAAGTTACAACGCCACTGAAACACTTAGGACTGTTGCAGCATCCCCGTGGCCACGTGATCAAAATGTAGACGCTTGCAGTTCTTGACAGCAGCGACAATTGTATTTGCACAGCATTGGAAGAATGAGGAAACTCCTACAGATGAAAATATAATTTAAAAAAAAATACTAGACTGTGCAGAAATGGATAGGTTAACATTAAAGATAAAGGATAAAGAAGACACAGAATATTTTTTAACATGAGATTTGTGTTATCAATCGTTAGACAATAGAGGTAGAAATTAGAAGTTGGAAGATTATTATTTTGTTGTTGTTATTAGTCGCAAAGTCGTGTCTGACCCATCGTGACCCCATGGACAATGTTCCTCCAGGCCTTCCTGTCCTCTACCATCCCCCGGAGTCCATTTAATCTCACGCTGACTGCTTCAGTGACTCCATCCAGCCACCTCATTCTCTGCCGTCCCGTTCTTCTTTTGCCCTCAATCTTTCCCAGCATTAGGCTCCTCTCCAGTGAGTCCTTCCTTCTCATTAGGTGGCCAAAGTATTTGAGTTAGATTATTATTAGATATAAGTAAATAATAATATTATTACTATTATTATTTATAAGTAAATTGACCCAGACAATACACTGTTCCCTAAGTACTTATGTATCTTAAAGCCAAATGTATAAATAAAATATATTTTAAAAAATGTAGATGCTTGGAAACGGACTTGTACTTACGACGGTTGCAGTGTCCCAGGCTCACGTGATCATTTTTTGCAACCTTCGGCCAAGCAAAGTCGATGGGGGAGCCAGATTCACTTAAAAACCGTGTGACTAACTTCGCAGCGGCCGTGATTCGCTTAACAACCGGGGCAAGGAAGGTCGTAAAACGGGGCAAATCTCACTTAGCATCCCTCACCGTTTCTTTTCCTCTTTAGGCACCAACGATATCAAGATCAGCATAACCAATGAGCATGCTGAGTCTACGCTGAGCGTAATGTCGGGCAAGAAAAATGAATCCTCCATGTACGAGCAGCTCCGGGATATTGCGATCGATAACATTTGCAGGTAGGTTTTATCTCAGGTGTGCAAAGAGGTGGTTCTCTCAGCAGGTGGATAAACCACTCTGGGTTCTTAGCGAAGAGCAGATTTTGGCAACGCCATTACGGTCATAACTGGAGGACTATCCCAAAGGTGCTTTTTCAGGAGGCAACTGGACTTCTTTGTTTTTTTTCTATGAAGACATTTCGCTCCTCATCCAAGAAGCTTCTTCAACTCTGACTGGATGGTGGGGAAGGGAAGGAAGCTTCTTGGATGAGAAGCGAAACGTCTTCAAAGAAAAAAACAAGGAAATCCAATTGCCTCCTGAAAAAAGCACCTTGGAATGGAAGGACACTTTGATTCCTACCACGGAAGAATAGCAATAGCCCTTAGACTTATATACCGCTTGACAGTGCTTTGCAGCCCTCTCTAAGCGGTTTACAGAGTCAGCCTCTTGCCCCCAACAATCTGGGTCCTCATTTTACCCACCTCGGAAGGATGGAAGGCTGAGTCAACCTTGAGCCTGGTGAGATTTGAACTGCCAAATTGCAGGCAGCTGGCAGTCAGCAGAAGTAGCCTGCAGTACCGCATTCTAACCACTGGGAAGGAAGGGAAGGAAGGAAGGAAGGAAGGAAGGAAGGAAGGAAGGAAGGAAGGAAGGAAGGAAGAGCACTAGCAATAGCACTTATATACTGCTTCACAGTGCTTTACAGCCCTCTCTAAGTGGTTTACAGAGTCAGTCTATCGCCCCCAACAATCTGGGTCCTCATTTTACCCACCTTGGAAGGACGGAAGGCTGAGTCAACCTTGAGCCTGGTGAGATTTGAACTGCCAAATTGCAGGCAGCTGGCAGTCAGCAGAAGTAGCCTGCAGTACCGCATTCTAACCAGAAGGAAGGAAGGAAGGAAGGAAGGAAGGAAGGAAGGAAGGAAGGAAGGAAGGAAGGAAGGAAGGAAGGAAGGAAGGAAGGAAGAGCACTAGCAATAGCACTTATATACCGCTTCACAGTGCTTTACAGCCCTCTCTAAGCGGTTTACAGAGTCAGCCTCTTGCCCCCAACAATCTGGGTCCTCATTTTACCCACCTCGGAAGGATGGAAGGCTGAGTCAACCTTGAGCCTGGTGAGATTTGAACTGCCAAATTGCAGTCAGCCGGCAGTCAGCAGAAGTAGCCTGCAGTACTGCACTCGAACCACTGCGCCACCACAGCTCATGGTTGCAGAAGCTGATGGAGCAGGCTGATATGGCAAAACTGACTACTTTGATTAAAGAAAAGAACATAAGTACTTTTGTTTCCACATGGAAACCGCTTCTGAACTTCGTGCTTGATGTGGAAAAGAATGAAAACTTTGATTTTGGGTTTTACAGATTAGATTGAGAGATCTTTATAGAAATGACTGGCTCATACTATTATGGAAAAGCAAAAAGCTGTGATTTGATGTTAATGCCTTATTCTACTGTAACAGAGAGAGTGAGAAGTCATTGCTTCTTTTTCTTTTCTTTCCCCCTTTCCCTTCCCCCCTCACTGTCCTCTTATTTGCTTTTGTATTTTATAATACCTTATAACTTAATAAAAAATGTATAAGCGGGGGGGTGGGATTAAATATTAGAAGAAGAAAAAAAGCACCTTTGGGACAACCATGACTGGATGACTGAGAATCTCTACAGACTTTTAACTGGAGGACGACCTACCTGTGTGGATTTCTCAAGAAAAGAGGGTTTGAAGGCATGAAGCTTCCAGTCAAATTATGTATAATATAATATATAATAGAATAACAGAGTTGGAAGGGACCTTGGAGGTCTTCTAGTCCAACCCCCTGCTTAGGCAGGAAACCCTATACCATTTCAGACAATGGTTATCCAACATCTTAAAAACTTCCAGTATTGGAGCATTCACAACTTCTGGAGGCAAGTTGTTCCACTGATTAATTGTTCTCACTGTCAGGAAATTTCTCCTTAGTTCTAGGTTGCTTCTCTCCTTGATTAGTTTCCACCCATTGCTTCTTGTCCTGCCCTTCAGGTGCTTTGGAGAATAGCTTGACTCCCTCTTCTTTGTGCCCCTTCTTAACCGTTCTTCATATGTTTTATCCTCCAGTCCCCTAATCATCTTTGTTGCTCTTCTCTGCACTCTTTCTAGAGTCTCAACATCCTTTTTACACCGTGGCGACCAAAACTGAATGCAGTATTCCAAGTGTGGCCTTACCAAGGCATTATAAAGTGGTATTAACACTTCACGTGATCTTGATTCTATCCCTCTGTTTATGCAGCCTAGATCTGTGTTGGCTTTTTTGGCAGCTGCTGCTGCACACTGCTGGCTCATATTTAAATCTTGCAGGTGTTTGAAAGCCGGTCTGACCATCGATCCTGTCATCGTTGAAGCCTTCTTAGCCAGTTTATCGAATCGTCTCTACATCTCCCAAGAAAGTGATAAGTAAGTGACTTGAATGCTGCAAAGTGATCTCGCAGAATGACCAGAGATGGAAGGGGCCTTGGAGGTCTTCTAGTCCGACCCCCCCTGCTCAAGCAGGAGATCTCTACTTCCTTCCTCAAGGCCTTGTTTGGGAGTTATTATCTCTTTCCTTAAAAAGTACAAAATCAGCACAAGGATCATAGATCCTTTGACAATCTGGAATTTGGTGATTTCCGCAAGATATTTCTGCAACCTAAAATCTTTTTACAATTGTTCTTCCTGTCAAAAGAGGATGTCAAAAATGTGTCAGTCTGGCAATAAAATGTTCCATTTTCTGTTCTCTGTGCTGCTCCGCAGCAGTTGAGCAGATTCCAGAAATAAATTATCTGAAGTAGAAGCAGTTTGAGGTGGTTCTAGGGATGTTCTGGGCTCGAAACAAATCTGTTTTATCCACAGTACCAGGTCCAAAACATCTCAGACTGCTTCTGTTTCCAGAAAGTCAAGTCTCACCTGAATTGTCACGGTCTGAGAGGACATTCAGCATGTTCCAGAAGAAAATGGAAGTGAAGCTCTCTGGAATATTCCATTGCTAGATGAACAATTTTTTCACAGACGTTTCATTACCCAAACTAGGTAACATCATCAGTGTTGCACTGATGATATTACCTAGTTTGGGTAGCAAAACATCTGCAAGAAAACAACCAAGCTGAGACAACACCAAGGACCCCACAGTCCTCCTCCTCCTCTCCGCATATACAGTATCACTCATTTCTAGCACTGATGATGTTACCTAGTTGGGTAATAAAATGTCTACAAGCAAATGACGATACTCAGAGCACTGAGGACCCCATAGTCGTTGTCGTCGTCCTCCTCCTGTTCTCCGCAAACCCCACTTCCTTCTAGCACCGATGATATTACTTTAGTGAGGTCATGAAACGTCTGCAAGGAAACAACCAAGCTCAGAGAGCACCAAGGACCTCTCATTTCAACCCTGAGTTGCAAATATTCTCCTTTATTGGTAATTGTTTTCACATTCATATGCATGCAGTTTTTTTTAAATAGTGGCTTGTTGTTTTCTTTAAGGGAGGCCCACCTCATTCCAGACCACACAATCCGTGCACTGGGCCACATAGCAGTGGCTCTGAGGGACACCCCCAAAGTGATGGAACCCATTCTCCAGATTTTGCAGCAGAAGTTCTGCCAGCCACCGTCTCCTCTTGACGTGCTCATCATCGACCAGCTGGGCTGCTTAGTTATCACCGGAAATGTAAGGATGTGTCAGTTGCCTGGGAAGCTGTCAATTCCAACTGTCATTCTGGGTGGTTGATTGTCAGTGTCCGCTGAAGGCTGATCAGCTCCCTGTTGCAATGGCAGTTGCTTCATTTATCTTTAGGTGGTATTTGTAGTGGAATAGAATAGAGTCTGGAATCCCAGGAGGCAGGATGTAGGAGAAGGAGTGGCAGAGTCAAAAGAGGAATCAGCCTGGAATCCCTACATAGCCACAAGCGAACTAAGTCCAACCTCCCTTGAATTCCATTGGGCCTTATCTAGTGCCAAGCTGGTGTTAATCCTTAGTTGAGGAGATTCCTATGCATTGGTATGATTAACAATACTTTTATTTTATTTATTTATTAAACTTTTATGCTGCCCATCTCCCCTATAAGGTGACTCTGGGCAGCTTACAAATTATAAATAAATAAATCAGTTTATTTAGACCTTCACGTGTGGACTTGATCTTTGACACAGGGATTGCTTCCCAGAGGAAAAAGAGGCGGCAGAGCTTGGAATCTCTGGTAGGCAGGAAGAGGGCAAAGACGGACCCTCCCTAGCACTTCACAGAGCATATATCTCTCTGAGCCATGGTGGCGCAGTGGTTAGAGTGCAGTACTGCAGGCTACTTCTGCTGACTGCCGGTTGCCTGCAATTTGGCAGTTCAAATCTGACCAGGCTCAAGGTTGACTCAGCCTTCCATCCTTCCGAGGTCGGTAAAATGAGGACCCAGATTGTTGGGGGCAATAGGCTGTCTCTGTAAACCGCTTAGAGAGGGCTGGAAAGCACTGGAAAGCGGTATATAAGTGCTATTGCTATTGCTCTATCTATACTTATATAGATAGCTGCTTTAGTCTGGCAAGATTCTGTCTGTAGGTGAACGACAATAAAGAAACTGCTCTGAAAAATAACTCCGCATGTTGTTCTTTGGGCCCGACATATTTACACAAAGTGGAGTTTAATGTTTTCTGCAGGGTCCAATCTGTGTCAGTCACCGGTACCAGAGGTTTAATCTTCTGAGTTTTAGGACTTGTGCGCCCATCCTCAAGGAACTTCTGTCTACCAGAATGTGTCACAATCTGGTAAGAGACACCTTGAGGATGGGCTCCAGTATGAGTCCAAAAGCTCGGAAGGCTAAACCTCTGGTCCCGGTGACCGACCCGGATTGTATCCTGCAACATTATCCTGGGACACGTAAATTTGCCTTCGTTCGTTAATGTTTTCTTCCTCTCTGTCCTCAATTAGCCCCTCTCTGAAACTGCCTTCTGTTAATCTAATGAGTGGTGTGTGTCTCTTCCCCCACCCCACTAATCGAGAGTCTGGATAGGGGGTTGTCATTGCAGGGGCATTGCAGAGATTCAGTGGGCATTTTACCTCTTCTGCAGGTTCCTCCTCTTCTTCCCGTGGTTAAGTCTGTGACTTTGCCAAAGTGGTATTTCGGTCTACACCCAAAGCCTGTGAACCCCATGTGCCAAATGGGGATTACTCCAAACTGCACCAAGCTGGGTTCAACTGACTTTTTACATCTAGGAAGAGCCTGCAAAGACTCTGCTACGTCTCACTTCTCAGGAGGACCTCTTGGGACCTAGAACTTCCTTCATTTCCTTGAAGCTTCTAGACATCTTTTAAGACAGGGGTATCAAACTCAAGGCCCGCGGGTTGCTTAGATCCGGCCCAAGGGGCTGGCCTGGAAAGAGCAAAGGACCCGCCCGCGGTGCCTCTGCTAGTGAAAACAGGCCACGGGCGGCCCCCCCATGCCCCGTTTTGGCTGGCAGGGTGCTGCAGGAGGGCGTACGTCCCATCTCCTCCCCCTCCCGGCTGGCACCCAGAGGACAACTACAACAGGGGTGGGTTCTAACTTACCTCGCTGCCGGTTTGCTTCCTCCCGCGCCGCATGGCTGCGCCTCATGGGAAAAAAAAGCCAAAAACAAGATGGCGACGCATGCGCAGTGCCGGAAACACGGCTTCTGCGCATGCGCAGAAGAAAAAAAACCCAGAAAAAAAGATGGCGGCGCCCACGGATCACCACCGACAGAACCGGTTCCGTGACGTCACCATGACGTCACTAGCAGGTCGCTACCAGTTCGGGCGAACCGGTCCAAACCGGTAGGAACCCACCTCTGAACTACAATGCTGGTCCAGCCCTCCAAGAACTCCAGTTTGACACCCCTGTTTTAAGAGATTGTGTTAGAGATTCAATTCCCATTAATGGTGTCAGGGTTAATGTTTTTAGTTGCTTTGATTGTTTGTACCCAAGGTTTTTTCTTCCCCCTGCTAATTTAGGTTTTATTTCCTTATTTCCAGCAATATATTTACCAGGAGGTATGGAATTTGTTTCAGCAGATCAGCGTGAAAGCAAGCTCCATTGTATACTCTGCGACTAAAGACTATAAAGATCACGGATACAGGTAGTTTATTTTTTTGCCGCGCTACTGCAATATGTTTTTTTAATTACTGGTTGATGTGAATATTTGTAGATTTTTGCCCATTTCATTTTTTTAATCTAGAAAATGATGCTTCACACAACAGTAAAAATGGCTACCCAGATTTTTTTTTTAAATCAGGGTGTTAGATCTGGTGCCACCTGGATTTATTCTATTTTATTTATTTATGGGCGCGATGGCTCAGTGGTTAAAGACGCTGAGCTTGTCAGCTAGAAAACCGACAGCCCCAGTTCGAGACCCGAGCAACATGCGATGGGATGAGCTCCTGGTCCTTGCCCCAGCTCCTGCCCACCTAGCAGTTCGAAAGCATGCAAATGCCAGTAGATCAATTGTTAGAAATTCTGTTTATATAAAGCACCATACAGAGCAAACAAAGAGCACAGTCACCATGTGCTTTACTGCTCAACCATATAACTGTAACAGCAAACAGGAAACTCTACTTAGAACAAAAGAGCATAGAGTATATACCATAGATCCAAACTTGTAAATACTGCCATCTACTGGCTGAATATCACTGTAGTTGTTGCATAGAAATACAGTCCAACAATGAATTCCAACATCAATAGGTGCCACTTCAGTGGGAAGGTAACAGCATTCCGTACACGTATAGGCATGCTGGCCACATGACCGCGGAAAATGTCTTCGGACAGTGCTGATTCCCAAGGCTAAGAAACAGATAAGCACTGCCTCCTAGTTAGACACAACTGGACAGGATAAACCTTTACCTGTATTTAGTTACTAAATTTCTATGGCACCCGTCTCACCTGGAGGGATTATCTAAGTCCTGTTTTTCAAGGCTTTTCAGAGGAGTTTCAAAGTCCTTTTCATAATCTGACCCAGCTTCGAACACAAGAAAAATTAGATCACATGTTTCATCAGAAAGCTGATGCTTCTGGTTTTCTTTTCTTTATTCCCCCCCTCTTCTGCTCTTTTTTCTGCCTTCTCATCAGACACTGTTCCTTAGCTGTTATTAATGCCCTGGCTAACATAGCTGCCAATATACAGGATGAACACCTTGTGGACGAGCTGCTGATGAATTTGTTGGAACTTTTTGTGCAGCTGGGGCTGGAAGGAAAAAGGGCCAGCGATCGGGCAAGTGAGAAAGGGCCGGCGCTGAAGGTAGGCGAGGAAGCGACGA
This sequence comes from Thermophis baileyi, assembly GCA_003457575.1. Taxonomy (NCBI): domain Eukaryota; kingdom Metazoa; phylum Chordata; class Lepidosauria; order Squamata; family Dipsadidae; genus Thermophis; species Thermophis baileyi. Next base: position 138,071 of record QLTV01002689.1, read on the forward strand.
CATTTCTTACCAATCTTCAGAATGAAAGTCTCTCCCTATTGGTTATAAATTATATTAATTATCAATTGCATTATAGCTGCCCATCTCTAGGCAGCACACAGAGTCAAGAAACGAAAACCCCAGAATATTTAAAATAATTAAAAACAACGATTAAAATTTCAATGGAAACAGTTAAAATGAAACAAAGAGCCGGTTTGGTCTGGTAGTTAAGGTGTTGGCTTAGAAACTAGAAGACTAGGAGTTCTAGTCCCGCCTTAGGCATGAAAACCAGTTGGGTGACTTTGGGCCGATCGCCAGGAGACCGGGAGTTCAAGTCCTACCTTAGCTATCAAAGCTGGCTGGGAGACTTTGAGCCAATCACAAGTAGGAGATGGTGAATTCCAGTCCCACCTTAGACATGAAAGTGGCTGGGTGACTTTGGGCCTATCACCAGGAGACTGGGAATTCAAGTCCTACCTTAGCTATGAAAGCCGGCTGGGTGACTTTGGGCCAATCACTAGGAGATGGTGAGTTCTAGTCCACCTTAGGCATGAAAACCAATTAGGTGATTTTGGGCCAATCGCCAGGAGAGTGGGAGTTAGAGTGGTGCAGTGGCCTAGAGGTGGGGCTCTCGCCTCACAATCAGGAGGCTGTGAGTTCGATCCTAGGTAGAGGCAGATATTTCTTTTTCTGGGCACACTGAGAATATATCTGCTGAACAAAACTCCGCATTGGTGACAGGAAGGGCATCCGGCCATTCAAACACTGCTAGCTCCATTCAGTTGCCCAGACTCCACCCCTCAAGGGATTATGGGGTCGTTAAATGGATATGATGATGACCAGGAGAGTGGGAGTTCTAGTCCAGTCTTAGACATGAAAGAATGCATGACTTTGGGCCAAACACACTGCTAATATTTATAGCTCAGGTCTAGGATGAGGGTTGAAGTACGTTCTCCGAGCTTGTGGGTTGGTTTCTGAACGTTTCGTTACCAGGCTAGGTAACCTCTTCAGCCGAGTTTAGGGGATGTCTGTGTCGGTGTTCCTGTGCTTATGAGGAACAGAGGAACACTAAACAGGCACAACAAGTTCATAGAATAGACAGAAGTTAGGCTTCTCAGATAGTAAATACAGGAAAGCATCTGATAAGGAAATAGAGCTAAGAGGCAGGTGTCTATTACTTTACTATAACAAGTAAAATAATACCATTTACTATTATTGTCACTACTACTACTACTATTACTTATGTAGTCCAAACGAGGTTCATTGCGCATTATAAAGAATACTAATCATCATCAACATCATCTTCGTTTAACGACCCCATAATCCCTTGTGGGATGGAGTCTGGGCAACTGAATGGAGCTAGCAGAGTGTTTATTGGCAGGATGCCCTTCCTGTCGCCAATGCGGAGTTTTGTTCAGCAGATATATTCTCATCGTGCCCAGAGAGAGAAATACCTGCCTCTACCTAGGATCGAACTCACAGCCTCCTGATAGTGAGGCGAGAGCTCCACCTCCAGGCCACCGCACCTCTCCCTTTATAAAGAATACTAATATATTATCCTTATTCTTGGAAACTGTCTTAGATACTTAGATAACCAGAAAGTAATGAGAGATTCAGCAGACTTGAGGGGCCAAGTGTTCAAATGATGCCTGTCAATGACACCTGACTTGGTAGTAATGGACAGAAAAATGAATGTTGGGGGTAACACAGTAAAAGAGTAACACCAACAATGACATCCCCCTAAACTCCACTGAAGAGGTTACCTAGCCTGGTGATGAAACGTTCGAACACTAATTCACAAACTCTGAGAACGAACTTCCAGCCTCAGTCACTCTCTCAAGCTCACCTCACCTCACCGGGAGGTTATTGCCCCCATGTAGTCGTAGTCGTAGTCGTAAATTTCCTACTCTGGGTTTGGAAGAAGGTGCATAGCCCAAATCTGCGTTCAATAATCAGGAGAAGGCTTGTTTCCTTCCCCTCTTCCAGTTTCCTGTTCTCAGTTGGTCTCTGCTGTCTTTCACAGGCTTCCAGCAGTGCAGGCAACCTCGGAGTGCTGATTCCTGTTATTGCTGTGGTGAGTGTTCACTTCCTGTCCCGAGACAGTGCATGTGTTTTGACCTAGGATTCCCCAAACCACGAAGCAGACTCCTTGTCCCGACAAAAATCCCTTTTTATTAAGTTATTGTGAATTCTTCTCATTCGCATCCAGCAAAGTCTTTCAAGGGTGAATGTACAGTCACAGACCTTATCTGGCTTGGAGAGCTGCCAGGCCGATATCTTCAAAATTTGGCAAGGAGTCTCTGAGAGTCACGAACCAATTAAGCGAACTAATTGTCTCCTGCAAACTCCCCTCCCTGTTCGCTCCTCTTTTATTCCCCATGGGAGGGGCCATTCATCGTCCACCTGTGCCTTACTCCCAAGTCGACACTTGTTCCTTAGCTGTTCCCTTCGTCTGGCAGCTCTGCGCATGCGCACACTGGGAACAGGCTCCAGCTATTCATCTGCCTCACTGATGTCTGATTCCAAAGGCAGCTGATAACTGTCAGATGGCCCTGGCCCCATCTCTGCCTCCGATGCAGAGCACTCGTCAGAGCCTTCCCCAGACTCCAGGACTGGCCCATGTTCCTCCCCAACCTCCTCACTGTCCGAATCTGCTGCCAGCTCCGCTGGCCGCTGGTGGGCCACAACAGCATGGTTTTTAAGCCGAACAAGAAGCATTGTAATCTGGAGAAACTTCTCCCAAGAGTTTTTCAACCGGGTGCGTGTACTCTGCTAGAAGTTAGAAGGTCATTAACCGCCTGTTTGAAAGTCTATGGAGATTCTCAGTCATCCAGGTCATGGCTGTCCCAAAGTTGCTTTTCAAAATGCATCTGGACTTCCTTTGTTTGTTTGTTTTTCCTCTTGAAAATGTTTCGTTTCTCATCCAAAGAACCTTCTTCAATTCTGAAGAAGCTTCTTGGATGAGAAGGGAAACGTCTTCAAAGAATAACAAGAAAGTCCAGTTGCCTCTTGAAAAAGCACCTTTGGGATGATTTTCAAGGGAAAAAAAAGGAAGTTTTGAACAGCACCTTTGGCACGTCTACTTGAAATTTCAGATTATTCTTGTCAGCCACTTCTCGCCACTTGCTGGGGGCACAGGTTGGAGAAGCCTGCAATAAATGCTAACCAAAGCAGCTTAGCTTGGCATGTTTTAAGAAAATCGCTTGTTTTCTGCAGAAGCTGGAAAAAAAAATATTGAAAGTTTATTCAACGAGACCATTAGAATACAAGGTGCAGCATTTTTAGACACCTTGGTGGGCGATATGAAAAAAAAATGAAGGAGTACTGTTTAAAGAAACTTTTCCAGATTATACGTTAACAGCTGCAGGTTTATCAGAAGGGTACTCCGAGACCCTGACGTGTAAACATACTTTTTGTTTTTAAGTCTGGCTTCTCAAAATAATATTTTCCGCTGCATGTTCATGAAGGGCAAAAGTCATGCTTGCACGAGTCAAAATTGGTTTATCTTTCATTGCTGTTCTTTTTTTTAAACCTGTATTTGAGAGGCTGCCACAAAGAGGAGGGGGTCAATTTATTTTCCAAAGCACCAGAGGGCAGGACAAGAAGCAATGGGTGGAAATTAATCCAGGAGAGAAGCAACCTGGAATTAAGGAGGAATTTCCTGACAGTGAGGACAATTAACCAGTGGACTAACTTGCTTCCAGAAATTGTGGGTGCTCCATCACTGGGGGTTTTCAAGAAGAGATTGGACAGCCATTTCTCTAAAATGAGATCGGGTCTCCTGCTTGAGCAGGGGGCTGGACTAGAAGACCTCCAAGGTCCCAGCTCTATTCTGATTCTGATTCTAATGTGAAGCACTATAGATAGTCCCCGACTTACGACTCTGATGGAGCATTTCTACAGGAGGCTCCAATTTTTTTTCCCCCTTGTTCATTCCTTCCAATGAAAGAAAGTTCTTAATTTGTTCTTAATTTGGTTGTGTTTAACTTCAAGAAATTAAAGCCTTTTTCCAGTGCCCCACGAGAGCTTCTTCCCTCCCACTTGAGGACTGATTTTACCCCAAGGGCTTCCAACCACATTACAGGTTGTCCTCGACTTACAACCGTTCAGTTAGTGACCGTTCAAAGTTACGACATCACTGAAAAAAGTGACTGATGGCCGTTTTTCACATGACCGTTGCAGCATTCCCGTTGTCACATGATCAGAAATCAGACGCTTGGCAACCGACTCGTATTTATGACGGTTGCAGCGTCCCTGAGTCACGTGATCCCCTTTTAGGACCTTCTGAAGGAAGGGGAAACCAGGTTCACTTCAGAACCATGTTACTAACTTAACAACTGCCGTGATTCACTTAACAAAAGTGGCATGCAAAGTCGCTAAATGGGTGCAAAACTCACTTAACCAATTTCTCACTTAGCAACATCAATTCTGGGCTCAGTTGCGGTCATAAGTTGAGGACTACCTGTACTTCAAAGTCACTTTGGTGTTTGATCAGACAGGCTCTAATCTGATATATTTTTTTTCCAACTGCTTGTCACTCAGTAAATATACTCCTGAGTATTGACAGAAGTTAATGGTTACATTAAGGGTTCGTAAAGCAAATATTTAGCTTCCTTGCAAAATTTGTGATGCTCGTGAGTTCTCGGTTGCAATTGTGTTTTCCTTCATCTCTTCCTTTTAAAATTCGGTGGTAGGACTTAACGACTGATTAAAAGGACAATTTGATATATAGGAATATCTCTGCATACGGTTGATTTGCCAATGAGCTTATTAACAGCCATGGATCGCTAGTAACCGTTTATAAAAAGGGAGGGAATTGAGGATTGTGGGGGGATAGCATTCCAGCAGGCCACAAAATGTTAGCTTGGGACAATTGCACAATAAGTATGCAGAATGGCTAATCACAGGTTTTATCATTTAGACTCTGAGAGAGGAGAATATTTGTAGCTCAGGATTGAAATGAGGGGTTCTTGGTGCTCTCTGAGTTTGGTTGTTTTCGTTACGCTAACTAGGCAACATCATCAGTAGCAAACTCCGCACCCTTCTAGCCCTGCTGATGTTACCTAGTTTGGTAATGAAACGTCTGCAAGAGAACAACCCAGCTCTGAGAGTACCAAGGCTCTCACAGTCGTGGTTGTCTTCCTCCTTTTCTACCTCCACTCCGCAAACCCCACTCTCTTCTGGTACTGAAGATGTTAGCTAGTCAGGTAACAAAATGCCTGCAAGCAAACCCCCCCAAGTTCAGAGAGCACCAAGGTCTCCACAAAATGCACAGAATAAGTAATAGAGGGCGTAGCTTATTAAGCTAAGAAGCCCCTTGAATCGGTCCTTTCAGCAGCATTTTCTGTAGGTGCTGCAAATCGTCACCATGGCAGAATTTCCCAACATTGACGCAAGCCCAAATAAAAAAATTAAGACCTCTTCTTGGTCGTGGCTAATAACAAATGTTTCACTTTTTTTATTAAATATAAATGCACTTTATAATCATAGTGATATTGAGATAGAGTGAGTTTTATCACAAGTGGTCCTAAAAAGACTCAGAAGCCATCTTTTGAAACTTAAACCTTCCTTTCTCTCTCTTTTCTTTCTTTCTCTTTCCTTCCTTCCTTCCTTCCTTCCTTCCTTCCTTCCTTCCTTCCTCTCTCTCTCTCTCTCTCTCTTCTTTCTCCTTTCTTTCTCCTTTCTCTTTTTCTTTCTCTTTCTTTCTCCTTTCTTTCTTTCCCTTTTTTTCTTTTTCTCTTTTTTTTTCTTCCTCTCTCTCTCTCTTTCCAAACTTCAAATCTAAAGAGTTTTTATCCCCTGCAATTTTTTTCTTCCATTTCTTTTTGCTTCTGGTAGATGTTCTGTGTATACTATGCATCTGCCAAGAATTTGTGGCACCCAAAAGAATTAATCTGGCGTGCTTTTTGGGTGGGGTATGTGTGTCCTGAAGAGATCCTCTCTCTTGCCATTTATGCAAACACAAAGCAAAATGAAACCACCCCTCAGACGCTTTAGGGCAGTGATGGCGAACCTTTTTCCCCTCGGGTGCTGAAAGTGCGCGCGCGTGTGCCCACACCCATAATTCAATGCCCCCCTGCGCCCCGCCTCCCCGTGCATGCAAGCGCAACAACCCCCCCCCCACGCTCCCCCGTGCCCTGTTTTGGACCTAACAGGCCTCCCTGAAGCCTCCGGAGGCCGGAAACGACCCGTTTCCAGACTTCCGGTAGGCCCGTTTTTCGCCCTCCCCAGGCTCCAGAGGCTTTCTTGGAGCCTGGGGAGGGCGAAAACGGCCTCTCCCGACCCCCTGTAGGAGGCGGAAAACCCCCTCCCAGAGCCTCCGTGCGAGCCCTGGCATCCAAAATGGGCCACGTGGAGACTCCTGGGAGGGGATGGGCGGCTGGGCGGGCCAGCTGAAAATCAGCTGAGCGCGCTGGAGCTGAACTAGGGCAACAGCTTGCGTGCCCACAGATATGGCTCCGCGTGCCACAGGTTCGACATCACGGCTTTAGGGCAACAGTGACCCGTACAAATTCTCATTTAATCATCCTGTTCTGTAATATTTTTATTCAGGCAACGTTGCACAATCCTTAGTGAACAAGTGCTTTCCCCAATAGGGCATTTGCCAGATGTGTTGAGGCAACTATTCTGGAGTTGGCCACCTTAGCACATCTGGAAGATACAGGTAATCCTCGACTTACAACAGTTCGTTTAGTGACCGTTCCAAGTTACAACGGCACTGAAAAAAGGGACTTAGGACCATTTTCCACACTTACGACCATTGCAACATCCCCATGGTCACATGATCAAAATTCGGATGCTTGGCAACTGGTTCCTATTTATGACGGTCACGTGATCCCATTTGGCGACCTTCTGACAAGCAAAGTCCACGGGGAAGCCAAATTCACTTAACAACCCTGTTATTAATTTAAGCACTGCAGCGATTCATTTAACAGCTGTGGCAAGAAAGGTCGTAAAACGGGGCAAAACTCACTTAACAAGTGTTTCACTTAGTAACAGACACGTTGGGCTCAATGGTGGTCGTAAGTCGAGGACTACCTGCACCAGCTTGGGGGAGGGGGGGGAAGGAAAGCTGTGCTGTGATTCACCTGAGCTCTGCCTATAAAAACCAGTAATCGTGTAAATAAATCCCAAGTTTTCGACATGCAGTTGTTCCCCACGGATGTGATTCTCCCGCTTAGCGCTTGCTGGGGTTGGAAACTCGCCCCATGAAGAGCAGGCAGCTGGTACGGTGTTCGTAGATCAGAAAGAGGAACGGGTGGTCGATGACGAAACGGATTTGAGCTGAAAGAGGCATAAACCCCACGGTGGTCACGGAGGCAGCCTCGGTCCCTTCTTCGTTCACCGTGATAGTCCCTTGATGATTGAACTGTCAAAAGGAAGGTTCAACATTCAGAAGTAGCACAAAAGAAGCTTGATAAGGTGGTGAAGGTGCTGGCCTGGAAACCAGGAGACTGGGAGTTCTAGTCCCGCCTTAGGCATGGAAGTCGGCTGGGTGACTTTGGGCCAATCATCAAGAGATCCTGAGTTCTCATCCCGCCAACTGGGTGACTTTGGGCCAATCACCAGGAGGCTGGGAATTCTAGTCCCGCCTTAGACATGGAAGGCGGCTGGGTGACTTTGGGCCAATCATCAAGAGATCCTGAGTTCTCATCCCGCCAACTGGGTGACTTTGGGCCAATCACCAGGAGGCTGGGAATTCTAGTCCCGCCTTAGACATGGAAGTCGGCTGGGTGACTGGGCCAATCACCAGGAGACTGGGAGTTCTAGTCCCACCTTAGGCATGAAAGTCAGCTGGATGACTGGGCCAATCACCAAGAGAACCTGGATTTCTCATCCCGCCGACTGGGTAACTTTGGGCCAATCACCAGGAGACTGGGAGTTCTAGTCCCGCCTTAGGCAATGAAAGTCAGCTGGGTGACTTTGGGCCAATCACCAGGAGGCTGGGAATTCTAGTCCCGCCTTAGAGCTGGAAGGCGGCGGGGGGACTGGGCCAATCACCAGGAGACTGGGAGTTCTAGTCCCACCTTAGGCATGAAAGTCAGCTGGATGACTGGGCCAATCACCAAGAGAACCTGGATTTCTCATCCCGCCGACTGGGTAACTTTGGGCCAATCACCAGGAGACTGGGAGTTCTAGTCCCGCCTTAGGCAATGAAAGTCAGCTGGGTGACTTTGGGCCAATCACCAGGAGACTGGGAGTTCTGGTCCTGTCTTAGGCAATGAAAGTTGGCTGGCTGACTTTGGGCCAGTCCCCCTCTCTCAGCCCTCACAGAGTTGTTACGGGGAAAAGAGGAGGAGGCAAGAGTACAATGTATGTTTGCTGCCTCGAGGTATTTATAAAGTAATAAAGCTGGCATAAAAATCAAATAAGTAGGTAAATAAATGTTCTGTCTATGGTGCTGTAGCTCGGCCATGTACCTGACCAGTAATTTTCTAAAGCGGCTGTTATTAAATCTGCTTTTTTTTTTCTGTCCGTCTATTCTGTATGTCCTCTCCCTTTTCTCTGTGTCCATCTTTCGCTCTCTGATATGCTCCTTTTTCCTGAACTATCAATCTAACAATCTCAGAACATTTCTCTTAGCCTTCTTCTGACCACCTGAGCGCCTAAACCTAAACGGGCCCGAACAGAATAATTCTTCTCCTCCGTCCCTCATGCAAAGTTAAAAATCTCTGGAGTTCTAATTTGTGCCAACGCTGGATTACCTTATTGATGGTGATCTTTTCCTCAGAGATGCCGGAGTAGTTGCCACGCGGGGTGAACAGCTCCTCGATCCCCATCGCTTTCAGATTTTTGATCAAGTCGTAGCTCTTCTCCAGCTTAAATCTGGGCATCACGACTTCTCGGGTTCTAGAGAGAGAATTAGAAGTTAAACATGAACTGATTCAAGTCAGTTCTTTTATTTGTTTGGCACCAGTCTCCTGGTGATTGGCCCAAAAGTGCCCCAACTGGCTTTCCTGCCTAAGGTGGAACTAGAACTCCCAGTCTCCTGGTGATTGGCCCAAAAGTGCCCCAACTGGCTTTCCTGCCTAAGGTGGAACTAGAACTCCCAGTCTCCTGCTGATGGGCCCAAAAGTGCCCCAACTGGCTTTCCTGCCTAAGGTGGAACTAGAACTCCCAGTCTCCTGCTGATGGGCCCAAAAGTGCCCCAGCTGGCTTT
>QLTV01002689.1:170813-185703 GCA_003457575.1 Thermophis baileyi
AATGGATAGATAGATAGATAGATAGATAGATAGATAGATAGATAGATATTTTAATATACTAACTTAATTTAATTTGGTGGAATCTGTTAGCATTGACAAAATCCCCATCAGTCAATTGCAAAAGGCAGCTTAATTTACATCCTATGATTATACCTCTCACCCCATCCAACATCCACAACCACCTATGGAAAGGACTCAAGGACAGGGGATAAAAATTCCAGCTCCAGTCTAAACATCTGGCTGATTACGACTATGACTATAATAATAAAGGTTGAAAATGAATGAATGAATGACCTCCCTGACTTTTCTAAACAGGTTTCCGGGATGATTCAATACTGCAACGCCACAGGACGGGCATCGGACCTGAATAAACTCATGGTCAAGCAACTCAGCAATGCCCTGGAAGCCGGCCAAGCAGAGAACTATACCCAGGCGATGTTTAAGATGACCGCTTTGTTGATAAGCAGCAGAGGTAATAACAAAAAAAAGCTTACATGTTTATATAGGTGGTCCTCGACTTACGACTACAATGGAGTCCAAAATTTCTGTTGCTAAGTGAGACAGTTGAGTCTCACAAGTGAGTATTGCCCTGTTTTACCACCTTCCTTGCCACGGTTGCGAAGTGAATCACTGCAGTTATTAAGCTAGTAACGCGGTTACGCGTTACTAACAACGCGGTTGTTAAGTGAGTCATGCTTCCCCGTTGACTTGGCTTGTCAGAAGGACGCAAAAGGGGATCGCGTGACACCCCACCCCCCCGGGGACACTGCGACCGTCCTAAATAGGAGTCAGTTTTCAAGTATCTGAATTTTGATCACATGATCAGCGGAATGCTGCAACGGTTGCAAGTGCGAGAAACGGTCATAAGTCGCTTTTTTCAGTGCCGTTGTAGCTTTGAATGGTCACTAAAGGAACTGTTGTAAGTTGAGGACTACCTATTATAAAATAGGTTATAATTATTATAAAAATATGAGTGCACAAGAGAGAGAGAGAGAGAAGTGATTAAGGATGAAATCAGAGCTCTGTTGCATCTCTCAGGCCATTCTTTGGCACTCCAATCACGATTGGGACCAGAATATATGTTGCTAAGCAAGGCGGCTGTAAAGCATGTTGCGCCCAATTTTACGACTAAAGTCCAAAGTCATCCAGTTAACTTTCATGACTAAGGCAGGACTAGAACTCACCCTCTCCTGGTGAGTGGCCCAAAGGTGCTCAGCTGGGTTTCATGACTAAGGCAGGACTAGAACTCACCCTCTCCTGGTGAGTGGCCCAAAGGCGCTCAGCTGGGTTTCATGACTAAGGCAGGACTAGAACTCACCCTCTCCTGGTGAGTGGCCCAAAGTCATCCACCTAGCTTTCATGGCTAAGGCAGGACTAGAACTCACTGTCTCCTAGTGATGATGTAAGATCACTCAGCTGGCTTTCATGGCTAAATTACATGGACTATTTTTGCCCCCAGGGAGCTGCTGAGAGTTATTTACAGTATGATAAAGATACGTATGAAAATACTACATCTCTTTTTAAAACAAAATGTCTTTGTAAATTTTTCAGACATCGATTCTCAGCTCTTACATCACCTCTGCTGGGGCCCTCTGCGTATGTTCAACGAACTGGTCATGCAGACTGCCCTTGCTTGCTGGGAGTGGCTGCTGGCCGCTAAGAACGGCATAGAAGTCCCAGTAAGTTATGAGTTAATTTAGGATCAGTTTTCTCTGAAATGGTGTTTCTGGAACAAGCAATAATTTAGCAAACGTCCCCAAATTTAGTGGGGCTTGGTTTGCTACATTTACATCATAGAATGATATTCGTTCTGTTTCTCTCCTTACCCTGCGTTTATGTTTATATTTATACATATTTAGGTGTATTTATTTGTATCCCACCTTTATTATTTTTACAAATGACTCAAGGAAGCAAAAATACCTAGTACTTCATCTTCCTCCTATTTCCCCCACAATAGCAACGCTGTGAGGTGGGGTTTGGCTAAGAGAGGGAGACTGGCCCAAAGTCAACCTATAAGGAGGAACTAGAACTCACTGTCTCCTGGTGATTGGCCCAAAAATCACCCAGTTGGGTTTCATGCCTAAGGCGGGACTACAACTCACAGTCTCTTAGAGATTAGCCCAAAGTCACCCAGCTGGTTTTTATGCCTAAGGCGGAACTAGAACTCACAATCTCCTAGTGATTGGCTCAGAGTCACCCAGCTGGCTTTCATGCCTAAGGTTGGACTAGAACTCACCGCCTCCTGGTTTCTAATCAGAGGTGGGTTCCAACTGGTTCGGACCGGTTCTATAGAACCGTTAGTAACGTGGCGGCGTGGGTCGCTAGAACCGGTAGCGACCCACGCCTCTGAGCCAGTTCTCTCGGCGGCGCCATCTTATTTTTTGCTTCTGTGCATGCGCATACGCTTTTTTGTACTGCGCAAAGCGTGCGCACGCAAAGTGCACCCGCAACCCGCGCACACCGCGCAACGCCCGTGCGGCGCGTCCCTGAGCGAACCGGCAGTATAAGTAAATCCGGAACCCACCCCTGTTTCTAATCCGGTACTTTAACCACTAGACCCAATTGGCTCTTTAAGTGTATTTATAATAAACTTTAAAATCTGCTGCATCAAAAGTAGTAATGATTTTGCTTCTCTTTAGTTCATGAGAGAGATGGCCGGGGCTTGGCAAATGACCGTGGAGCAGAAATTTGGCCTCTTCTCCACCGAGCAGAAAGAAGCCGATCCTTTAGCCGCCTCCGAAGAAAGCCAACCGAAACCGTGTCCACCGGAGGTCACCCCACATTACATCTGGATAGAAGCAAGTATCCTCCCCCCCCCTTAAGAAGCCTGGTTTTGTTTTTGTTTTTTTGCCTTTTTTTTTTTGCCTTTTTTTTTTTTTTACAGCAGAGGTAGATAAGAAGGCGTAGCTAAGAGAGACGCTTATGACAATCATAAACCAAAAGGAGAGAATATTTATTTAGACATACATTTATTTATTTCCTGCCTGTCTTATTTTTACAAATAACTCAAGGCAGCGAACATATTCAATACACTTTTCTCCTTCCCCCCCCCCCCCGAATAATCCTAGGGTGAAAGAGAGTGATTGGCCCAAAGTTACCCAACTGACTTTCATGATTAAGGTGGAAATAGAACTAACCCTCTCCTGGTGATTGGCCCAAGGTCACCCAGCTAACTTTGATGCCTAAGGCGGGACTAGAACGCATTGTCTCCTGGTGATTGGCCCAAGGTCACCCAGCTGACTTTGATGCCTAAGGCGGGACTAGAACGCATTGTCTCCTGGTGATTGGCCCAAGGTCACCCAGCTGACTTTGATGCCTAAGGCGGGACTAGAACGCATTGTCTCCTGGTGATTGGCCCAAGGTCACCCAGCTGACTTTGATGCCTAAGGCGGGACTAGAACACATTGTCTCCTGGTGATTGGCCCAAAAGCACCCAGCTGGGTTTCATGCCTAAGATTGGGATTAGAACTCACTCTCTCCTGGTGATTGGCCCAAAGTCATCCAGCTGGCTTTCAAGCTTAAGGCGGGACTAGAACTCACAGCCTCCTAGTGATTGGCCCAAAGTCAGCCAGCTGGCTTTCACGCCTAAAATGGGACTAGAACTCTCCTGGTGATTTACCCAAAGTCAGCCACCCGGCTTTCATGCCTAAGGTAGGACTAGAACTCACAGTCTCCTGCTTTCTAGTCTAGTGCCTTAACCACTAGACCAAACTGGATTAATAGCTATTGAGGAATCTCACCTCCATCAACAACCCTCATTCCCTTTTGAGTTGGCCATCACCATCCTGCAAGAAATCAAACATTGGCTTGTTGGACAGACAGATGTCTTAACTTTTGGTTCCACTTCTACAGTTTTTGGGGCAGAGATTTGAAATCGCGAAGTACTGCAGTTCGGATCAAGTGGAGATCTTTGCCAGCTTACTCCAGAGGTCCCTGTCTTTGAATATCGGTGGATCAAAGGGGAGTATGAATCGCCACGTGGCAGCCATCGGACCCCGTTTTAAGTAAGTGAGACCCCCCTGGATATGTCTTCATTTATTTTTATTTTTTTCAGAGGCGGGCGCAGGCACGAAGAATATCAAAGAGAGAGTTTTAGTTTTGAGTTTACCTGTCAGATTTGCACAGAACTGATTTTCTCAGGTTCTCGCAGTTGTCCCCTCTTCATTATTATTATTTTTTAAGAAAATATAACATCTATAGTTATTAATACCATGTTTTTAATTCCCTGTTTTTCCAAGGGGATGAAAAGGAGGCTCTTGATATTCCCCCCTTGTTCTTTTGCTCATCGAAATAAGGGGGGAGGGGGGCTCAGGATGCAACATCGCTTTTATTGTTCTGCCATTTCACTTTATATTTATAAGAGCCATGATGGCGCAGTGGTTAGAGCGCAGTACTGCAGGCTACTCCGGCTGCCTGCAGTTTGGCAGTTCAAATCTCACCAGGCTCAAGGTTACTCAGCCTTCCATCCTTCTGAGGTCAGTAAAATGAGGTGGTGGGGGGCAATATGCTGGCTCTGTAAACCGCTTAGAGAGGGCTGTGAAGCACTGTGAAGTGGTATATAACTCTAAGGGCTATTGCTATTATATTGCACAGATCTCTTCCTATTGAACCCTTTTGAGTATCCTGCCTAAAGATCCTAATGGAATTCTTTTGGACTCTTTTAGGCTCTTAACGCTGGGACTGTCTCTGTTGCATGCCGATGTCATCCCAAACGCAACGATTCGCAACGTCTTGAGAGAGAAGATCTATTCCACGGCTTTTGATTACTTCAGGTATTTGCCCTTCTCCTCCTCCTTCTCTTCCTCCTTCTCCTTCTCCTTCCACTTTTCCTTCCTTCTCCTTCCCTTCCCCTTCTCCTCCTCCTCCTCCTTCTCCTTCCTCCTCCTTTTCCCTTTCTTCTCCCCCTCCTCCCTCCTCCTCCTCCTCCTCAGGGGTGGGTTCCACTTACCTTCCCTACCGGTTCGCATCGCAATGGAAGTGTGCGTTTTGCGCACGCTTTGTGCGCGCGCCTACGTCACATCGGGGAAATGACCCTCTGCGCATGCGCAGAAGCCTCTGTGCATGCACAGAGGGTTCTTTGCCAGCCACGCCGACCGGAGGACCGGTTCGGGGGTGTGGACAGCTGGCCATCATTGCCGGTTCGGCAAGCGGGTGCAAATTTCCGCCACCGGTATGGGCGAACCGGTCCGAACCGGCAGCAACCCACCACTGCTCCTCCTCCATGGTGGGAAAAAGTGAAATGAAAGTTGAAAGGGAAGTCAAGCTCTATTCTGATTGATTGATTGATTGATTGATTGATGTTTTACAACCTAACAAAAATGCAGGGAACCTACAAACAATAAAAGGCCATCCCAAATAGTAATAGGACCCTTGACTGCAGAAACATAAAATCTTCTGGTTACATCAGATGAGGAAGGAGCAGGGGAGCCCCAAAGCTGGTTCACAGAACACCCAAGACATGATGACCTGCGAAGTGCGAGTTTTCTTGCCAAAGCGCCTCTCTTATCCTAATGTTGTTTGCCCTCCATTGAAGCTCTGCCCCCAAGTGTCCAACTCAAGGAGAGAAGAGGCTGCGCGAGGACATCATCATCCTCATCAAGTTTTGGACTGCAATGTTCTCCGACAAGAAATACTTAACCGCCAGCCAGCTTGTGCCTCCAGGTATGTAGGAGAAGAACAGTCAGAGCCAGGGAAGCGGAGTTAAGCAAGTCATTAGCCTAGAATCGTTACGTTCCCGCAAAGGGTCTAAGCCCAACCCCTCCAGAATTTGTTTGTCCCTTGTTTTAACCATTCAGTCGTGTCCAACTCTTGCCGACTTCATAGGCAAGTGCTCTCCATTACTACCCTGTCAAGCTCAATTTCTTTCAGTTGTTGGATGTATCAGATCTTGGTATCAGTTTTTGATGTTATCAAGCCAGCGCGTTCTTTGCTTGCCCCTTCTTCTTGTTCCACTAACCATACCTAGCATCGTTGACTTCTACAGTGAATTTGCATGCGTGAGACAGCCAAAGTAAATCAGACATGATCTTATGATTTTAGTTTCTAGGGATGTGTCTGGTATAAAGTGTTCTGATGAGATTTTTTTTACAGGCTATTTCACAATTGCTTCGTTGTTTGACACCATTGTTTGACCCTTGTCTAAGTGCCAATTTAGCGCTGGCTGTTAGTTGGCTAGATTCTTGTTTACAGATAGTCCTTAATTTACAACAGTTCATTTAGTGACCACTCAAAGTTACAACCAATACTGAAAAAAGGGACTTATGACCGTTTTCCACACTTACAACCATCATCCTCATCCTTTGCCCCTGACAATTCTATCTATAACTTTTCATTCTTCTTTGATTGAGCCGTGGTGGCACAGTGGTTAGAATGCAGTACTGCAGGGCTAACTCACTGCTCACTCCAGGAGTTCGATCCTGACCGGTTCAAGGTTGACTCGGCCTTCCCTCCTTCCGAGGTCGTTAAAATGAGGACCCAGATTGTTGGGAGCAATAGGCTGACTCTGTAAACCTCTTAGAGAGGGCTGTAAAGCACTATGAAGAGGTATATAAGTCTATTGCTATTGCTAGTCCTTCCTTCCATCCATCCATCCATGGTGCAGTATTGCAAGCTAACTCTGCCCACTGCCAGGAGTTCGATCCTGACTGCCTCAAGGTTGACTCAGCCTTCCATCCTTCCGAGGTCGGTAAAAGCGGTATATAAGTCTAAGTGCTATTGCTATTGCTGTCGATTGTCTTGCTTGGTGCCAAAGGGATGCTTTTTTAAAAACCTTTAGATAACCAAGACACCCGGAGCAATCTCGACATCACCGTGGGCTCCCGACAGCAAGCTACCCAAGGATGGATCAACACTTATCCTTTATCCAGCGGCATGTCGACCATCTCCAAAAAATCAGGTGTGTCTTGCTTTATCTTAAGGTAAAGGTAAAGGTTCCCCTCGCACATATGTGCTAGTCGTTCCCGACTCTAGGGGGCGGTGCTCATCTCCGTTTCTAAGCCGAACAGCCAGCGCTGTCCGAAGACGTCTCCGTGGTCATGTGGCCGGCATGACTAAACGCCAAAGGCGCACGGAACGCTGTTATCTTCCCACCAAAGGTGGTCCCTATTTTTTCTACCTGCATTTTTACATGCTTTCGAACTGCTAGGTTGGCAGAAGCTGGGACAAGTAACGATGGAGCTCACCCCGTTACACGGCGCTAGGGATTCGAACCGCCGAACCGCCGACCTTTCTGATCGACAAGCTCAGCGTCTTCGCCACTGAGCCACCGCGTCCCCTTTATCTTAAGTACCACTAAACTCCCGTTAAATCCTCACAACAACTGGGGCAGGTAGATTTGTTGTCTGTGAATGCCTGGCCCAAGCTTGAGCCATGAGCCTTTACAGCAGAATGGAAAACAGACCTTCTAACACAGGGGGTCTCCAACCTTGGTAACTTTAAGCCTGGCGGACTTGAACTCCCAGAATTCCCAATTCCGGGAGGCTTAAATTTGTCAAGGTTGGAGAGCCCTGTTCTAACGCAGCAGTTTCTCTGGGAGCCATCATGGCAGAGTTTTGTATGATACTTCATATTTCTACCTCCCCCCTCCAAAAAAAACCAAACCCCCCCCCCAATTCAGATAGTCCTCGAGTTATTCGTTTAGTGACCAGCACTGGAAAAAAAGTGACTTAGGGCAGTTTTTCACACTTAATGACCATTGCAGCATTCCCATGGTCATGCGATCCAAATTCGGGCACAGACAAGATAGGAAAGAAACCGAGAGAACGTTATCATATTATCATCCTATTATTCTCACTGTGTGCCTTTGTCATTGTCTATTTTATTCTATTCTTTTGTACTTCTGTTCTGTTTACGCTCCCTTCATTTTACCCCTTCCTTTTTTTTTTTTTTTCATTTTTGTCTTCTTTTCTATATTATTGTAAGCCGCCTAGTATAGACCCACAGGGAGGTAAGCAGCAAATCCAGGTAGTCCCCGACTTACAACGGTTCATTTAGTGACTGTTCAAAGTTACAACGGCACTGAAAAAAGTGACTGCGGGCCGTTTTTCACAGTTACAACCTTTGTCGCATCCCCCCAGGGTCACGCGATCCAAATTCAGACGCTTGGCAACTGACTCATACTTACGACCGTTGCTGTGTCCCAAGGTCACGTGATCCCCTTTTGCGGCCTTCTGACGAGCCGAGCCAATGGGGAAGCCAGATTCACTCAGCAACAGGGTTACTAACTTATCAACATCAGCAGTGATTCATTTCACAAAAGTGGCAAGAAAGGTCGCACAGTGGGGCAAAACTCACTTAACAAATGTCTCATTAACAATAGAGATTACACTAGCAATCAAAGAGAACGAGCCAACTGAATATTACATGATATGGGAAGTATTTTATCAATGGTTAGAGAGTAAAAAAGGGAACTGGAAATAAAACGAGAAGATTAAAGAAGAATACAAATTATGTTAAGATAGAGGTATAAATAAGATGATAATTGTCAGTATTATAATGATGAGGATAATCAATGTTGTTGTTATGGTATTTTTACTAGAACCGTGATGGCGAACCTGTGGCACGCGTGCCACAGGTGGCACGCGGAGCCATATCTGAGGGCATGCAAGGCGTTGCCCTATGTCAGCTCCAGCGTGCATGTGCGCGCTGGCCAGCTGATTTTCAGCCTTCCGGAGGGTGGGGGGGAGGTCATTTTCGCCTTCCCCAGGCTTCAGGAAAGCCTCCGGAACCTATGGATGGCGAAAAACGGGCCCAACAGGCCTACCGGAAGTTCAGAAATCCTGCAATGCCACCCCCACATGCGTGCAGGCCTCACTGAAGCCTCCGGACTTCTGGTAGGCCTGTGGGCCCGTTTTCGCCCTCCCCAGGCTTCAGGAAAGCCTCTGGAGCCTGTGGATGGCGAAAAACGGCCCAATGGGCCTACCAGAAGTTTGGAGGCTTCAGTCAGGCCTGCGCGCATACGTGGGGGAAGGCAGCGCGGGGGGGTTATGCGGGGGGGAGGGCATTGCATTATGGGTGTGGGCACGCGCGCACTATCACACACACACGTGCCCTTTTAGCACCCAAGCAAAAAAAAGGTTCGCCATCACTGTACTAGAAGATATGTTAAGAGGAAAAATGAATAGGATTATAATGTTTAATTGTCTAACATACTAGAATTTTAAGAGTAGAGAATTATAGTAAAGTGAATGATGTTGTAAATGTAGAAGATTGGTGCACAGAGATATCTGAACCCAGACGACACACTGTTTAAGGAAAGATGGAATGTTTGTATTTTGAAAAATAAAATAAAATAAAAAACTTTAAAAAAAAAACAATAGAGATTTTGGGCTCAGTTGTAGTCGTAAGTCAAGGATGATCTGTACATTTAACAAATAAATAAATTCACGTTGTGTGTTGTCTTTCGAAGGAATGTCTAAGAAGACGAATCGAGGCACTCAGCTCCACAAATACTACATGAAAAGGAGAACTCTGCTCCTCTCACTTCTGGTAAGTCTCTTCCCTAATCAGGGTTCATCCCTCTACTGCGGCTCCCTGTCGCTCAAAATATGCGTCACAACTGCCAATGTGCGACACCCACTGACCCCCGGTAGGCCAACCATGGATAAATCCAAGAAAAGAAGAGTTTCAGAAGAAAACAGAACATTTAATTCAATTACATATGCTAGTTTTGTGGCTGCTCAAGAAATAGTCGGGCACGGGAAGAGTTTTGTGGCTCCCGGTGTTTTCTTTTCTGTGGAAAACGGGTCCAAGTGGCTCTCTGAGTGTTTAAGGTTGCCGACCCCTGCCCTAAACCGAGCACAGACTCCGTTCCTTGTAATTTGCGAAGCCTCGATTTTACAGACTACAGCTAGTCCTCGACTTACGACAATTCGTTTAGCGACCATTCAAAGTCACAATGGCACTGAGAAAAGGGACTTGAGACCGTTTTTCACACACTTATGACCATTGCAAGCATCGGTCAACATGATTAAAATTCAGATGCTTCAGTTACTGGCGGGTGCTCTGGAGACCCGAAAGCGAGAGGTAGATGTAAAGGCAGATGAAATATTTAGGCTAAATATGAGTGATGCAAAGAGGCATAAGGTCCCAAGGGAGGAGCGGGTGAGATTTGTTAAAAAGTCAATAAGAGTCGAAATATTAAAAAGGACAAGAGGTGATGGATAGATACAGAATACTTTTTAATATGGGATTTGTTTTACTAATGGTTAGAAAATAGAGGTAGAAATTAGAAATTGAGAAAATATTATTAAGTATACTGTTACATATTATAATATATTATTATTACTATGTATACGTAAACATTAGAAGTTGAAAGATTATTACCAAGTATACGTAAATAGTATTATTATTATTGTTATTATTATTATGTATAAAGTAAATTGACCCAGACAATACACTGTTCACCAAGCAGTTATGTATGTTATACATACATACATACACATACACATACACATATACATATACATATATATATATATACATACTGTATATATACTGTATGTATATGTATGTTATATATTATACACACACACACACACACACACTACATATATATACATACATATACATACAGTATATAAACAGTATATATATTAAATTCAGATGCTTGGCAAGTGGTTCATATTTATGACGGTCGCAGTGTCCCGGGGTCACGTGATCCCCTTTTGGGACCTTCTGACAAGCAAAGTCAAAGGGGAAGCCAGATTCACTTAACAACCAGATCACTAACTTAACAAATGCAGCGATTCACTTAACCACTGGCGCAAGAAAAGCTGTTAAAATGGGGCAAAACTCACTTAAATGTTTCGCTTAGCAACATAAATGTTGGGCTCGATTGTGGTCGTAACTTGAGGACTACCTGTAATGGAGAGAAAGGGGAGACGGTCTGTTAAATGACAATGTATGACATTCATGTAATTTATATCATTTTATTTGGCCTTGGGGATCGTTTCCAGAGTTGCCAACCCATCCTATTTCAGCCTTCACATATTTCCCCCCCCCCTTCTGAAACCATGAAAATTATTTGGGCACATCTCTCACATCGCCAGAAATTGAGGGTGGCTCAAGAGACCCTTGAACTTTGATAAGTCAAAACATGTCTTCTGCCCCAAATCTCCTTCCTTCCTTCCTTCCTTCCTTCCTTCCTTCCTTCCTTCCTTCCTTCCTTCCTTCCTTCCTTCCTTCCTTCCTTCCTTCCTTCCTTCCTTCCTTCCTTCCTCAGTAGTTAGAATGCAATATATATATATCACTTAGGCTGAAATTAGACTGAACTATGATCTTTGACTCAGCTCTATTTTAAGATGAGTTCCTTCATGTTTTGGGAGCAGGGAGCTGCCTTTTGGATTGCTTTTTGGCTTGTCTTAATATTGTGGGTGTGTAAGTTACAAAAACCAGAGCAATTTACAGCAAGCTTCAAGACTTCCTTTCTCATTGGAATGTGTAGGTCCAGTGTAGGCAGTGGTGGGTTTCAATTTTTTTTACTACCGGTTCTGTGGGCATGGCTTGGTGGGTGTGGTGTGGCTTGGTGGGCGTGGCAGGGGAAGGATATTGCAAAATCTCCATTTCCTCCCGATCAGCTGGGACTCGGGAGGCAGAGAATAGATGGGAGCAGGGCCAGTCAGAGGTGGTATTTACCGGTTCTCCGAACTCACAATTGCTGAAAAACTTGGAGAAAGACGATTAATGAATCTGTATTTATTTTAGTTGAATTTCATTGGGATATAATATGGACAGAGGATTGGTCATGCTTTCTTTCTTTCTTTCTTTCTTTCTTTCTTTCTTTCTTTCTTTCTTTCTTTCTTTCTTTCTTTCTTTCTCTTTCTTTCTTTCCTCTTTCTCTCTCTCTCTCCCTTCCTTCCTTCCTTTTTCTTTCTTTCTTTCTTTCTCTTTCTTTCTTTCTTTTCTTTTCTTTTCTTTTCTTTTCTATTCTATTCTATTTTCTTTTTTCTTTGCTTTGCTTTTTTTCTTCTCTTTTCTTTTCTATTCTATTCTATTCTATTTTCTTTTTTCTTTTCTTTTCTTTTCTTTTTTTCTTTTCTTTTCTTTTCTTTTCTTTTCTTTTCTTTTCTTTCCATCTATCCTGGCCGATGTTTGTTTGTTTTATCGAAGTAATTTCAGTACAACTAGTTACAATCTCCGGCACTTTCTTTCTTTCTTTCAAAGGCTACGGAGATTGAGCGCCTCATCACTTGGTATAATCCTCTTTCGTCTCCGGAACTGGAGCTGGACCAGACCGGCGAGAACAGTGTTGCCAACTGGCGGTCCAAATACGTCAGCCTGAGTGAGAAGCAGTGGAAGGATAACGTGAACCTGGCCTGGAGCATCTCCCCTCACCTTGCGGTGCAGCTTCCCACCAGGTGAGCCCCTTGCCCTTGGTTACAAAATTAGTAGCTTTGGATTCAGGCAGTCCTCCGACGTACGACCACCGTTGAGCCAAAAACATCCATTTGCTAAGCAAGACTGTTATTAAGTGAGTTTTGCCCCATTTTACGAACAATTTGTTAAGGAAATCCCTGCAGTTGTTACGTTAGGAACACCGTTGTTTATATACATATGTACATATGTATATACACATTATATGTTTGTTCCTTTTTTAATACTTTTCAATAAAAATTAAATTTTAAAAAAAAGGAACACCGTTGTTAAGTGAATCTGGCTTCCCCACGGACTTTGCTGGTCAGAAGGTCGCAAAAGGGGATCACGTGACCCCCCCGGGGACGCTTGCAACTGTCATAAATCCGAGTCATTTGCCAAGCGGTTGAATCTTGATCACACGATCATGGGGGTGCTGCGATAGTCAGAAGTGAGAAAAATGACCTTAAGTCACTCTTTTCCATGCCCGTTGTAACTTGGAATGGTCCCTAAAGGAACAATTCTAAGTTCTACTTACCGGTCGTAAGTAGAGGACTACCAGTTTGTCTCCTGCTGGTCTCTTAGATTTAAAAACACAGAAGCAATTGGGATGGAGGTCACCCGTCTAGTTCGCTTGGACCCTGGAGCCGTGAGTGACGTGCCGGAGGCCATCAAGGTAAGGCCTTTGAAGATGATGCAGCTTTTGATCAGAATCGTGGCCAGAACATTGATTCAGGTCTTGTTTCCAGAGATAAAAGGGTTAGTTTGATTTGGCTTCGGTTAACCACAGTGGGTGGAGCCACCCATTCGTTATCATCTTTTAATGACGCCATAATCCCTTGCGGGGTGGAGTCTTGGGCAACTGAATGGAGCGGAGTGTTTACTGGCCGGATGACCTTCCTGTCGCCAATGCGGAGTTATATTCAGCAGATATATTGTCATTGTGCCCAGAGAGAGAAAGATCTGCCTCTACCTAGGATCGAACTCACAGCCTCCTGACTGTGAGGCGAGAGCTCCACCTCTAGGCCACCGCACCACTCGAGTGGAGCTACCCATTGGGGTTCGTAAATCAGAATATATGGCTTACTGCTAAATAAGATATCAGGATGGACAAGAAATCACGTCTTTATACAGTGTGGGAACCTAGCCACCATGGAAAATGTTTCCCTTTTTTGTTTTTGTCATTATTTTTATTGAGTTATATATAAAGTAATGTAAAATACAAAATACAAAGTGAATAGGAAAGCAGTGGGGGAGAAAAAGAGGAAGGAGAGGTGAAGAAAGGTAAGAAAAAGAAAGAAAAAGAAGGATTGACTTCCGACTCACTCTGTCACAGTAAAATAAGGCATTAACATCAAATCACAGCTTTTTGCTAAATCAGAATAATATGAACAAGCCATGTTTCCCTTTTTTATAGTTTATATTGAAAGATTTTTTTACATAGATAATAAGACGTACATTCCAAGAAAAAGTTAGGGTAAATGTGAAAGAGAAAAGAAAGGGAAAAAAATAAACCAAAAAAAAGGGGGGGAAGAGAGAGAAAGTAACAGAAGAGAAAACGTGAAAAGAAATACAAACAAGCGGCTTCTCTCAGCAGTTATAAAAATGATAATCAAACTTTCCTCTCCAAGTTCGCATCATAATTCCCTTCTTTCTGCAACCTGTTCTTTTTCATCATCCGAACTGCAACTCACAAAACTGCAAAAAAAAATTTTTTTTAATTTAGTTAACTTAGTTTAATTTAATTTAGTTAATATGAAATTTGGTTCCTGCATGGCTTTGCGGGCGAGAAATTTTTGTGTAGACTTGTTCTGATCGGGGGGGGGGGGGGAGAAAAAATCCTTGATTTCCTAGTTAGATTTTTCCAGTTTATTATTCCACAGTCTGGCCAATTTATATGAGGTTCACCCTCCTGCTAGCATAGAGCCGCGGTGGCGCAGTGGTTAGCATGCAGTACTGCAGGCTACTTCTGCAGACTGCTGGCTGCCTGCAATTTGGCAGTTCGAATCTCACCAGGCTCACGGTTGACTCAGCCTTCCATCCTTCCAAGGTGGGTAAAATGAGGACCCAAATTGTTGGGGGCAAGATGCTGACACTGCAAACCCCTTAGAGAGGGCTGTAAAGCACTGTGAAGCGGTATATAAGTCTAAGTTCTGTTCTATTCTATTCTATTCTATTCTATTCTATTCTATTGCCATGGTGGTGCAGTGATTAGAATGCAGTATTGCAGGCTAACTCTGCCCACACACCAACAGTTCGATCCTGACCAGCTCAAGGCTGACTCAGCCCTCCATCCTTCCGAGGTGGGTAAAATGAGGACTCAAATTGTTGGTGGCAATAGGCTGTAAACCGCTTAGAGAAGGCTGTAAAGCACTGTGAAGCGCTATATAAGACTAAGAGATATTGCTAGTCTTCCTTCCTTCCTTCCTTCCTTCCTTCCTTCCTTCCTTCCTTCCTTCCTTCCTTCCTTCCTTCCTTCCTTCCTTCCTTCCTTCCTTCCTTCCTTCCTTCCTTCCTTCCTTCCTTCCTTCCTTCCTTC
>QLTV01002689.1:198245-209191 GCA_003457575.1 Thermophis baileyi
GTCAAACTGGCAGTGCGTTTTTCCGAACTTCTGGTGTGCCCGTTGGGCTGTTTTTTGCGCTCCGGGGCTTCAGGAAGCTTCCCCGAAGCCTCCGGAGTGCAAAAAACAGCCCAACGGCAAACCGGAAGTGCATTTTTCCGAACTTCCGGTTTGCCCATTGGGCCATTTTTCGCACTCCCTGAAGCCTCCGGAGGACAAAACGGCCTTCCCCAAGGCTGAAAAGCATGCGCACGCTGGAGCTGACATAAGGCAACGCCTCACGTGCCCTCCGATATGGCTCCGCGTGCCACCTGTGGCACGCGTGCCATAGGTTCGCCATCACTGGTATAGAGTCTCCTACTCAAGCAGTGGATTGGACTAGAGGACCTCCAAGGTCCCTTCTAACTCTGTTATTCTGTATTCTGTCTACTCTTAGCAGTGCCAGGCAGCTTGGAAATATTCCTACATCATAAAAATAATGGAAACACAGTGGAAAACTCTTCTTCAAAGTGTTCTACAAAATCTTTAAAGCCCCTTTGGCAACGTAGAGACATCCAACCTCAAAACCCCTTGAGTTCTTCCACACTTGGGACCACATCACAGAAAAGGCAGAGAATTAACTTGCTGGTTAGAGTCACCTAAAGGACATCTCTTGCATATTATCGTTTGGAAAGTAACTTCTTCAAAAATGCCCCCCACCTCTCTTCCAGGTCTGCGTTGTCGTTCAGATTCCATAGATGAAAGCGGAGAAGACGGGAGGGAGAGTAAGAAGATTTGCTGGCAGGCGGCCATCTTTAAAGTGGGCGATGACTGCAGGCAGGTGAGAAAGCTTCAGGGTTGCCTTCTTAAGTCACCCGTGGATGTGGACGATATTTAGCAATCGTCGTTGCGATGAGGGGTTCTTGGTGCTCTCCGAGCTTGCTTGTTTCCTCGCAGACGTTTCATGACCAAACTAGGAAACATCATCAGTGCTAAAAGGGAGGGGGGTTTGTGAAGTGGAAGAGGAGGACTATGGAGCCCTTGGTGCTCTCTGAGCTTGGTTGTTTTCTTGCAGACGTTTCATGACCCAACTAGGTAACATAATCAGGACTAGAAGGGAGAGGAGGAGGAGATGGGCGGACTATGGGGTCCTTGGTGCTCTCTGAGCTTGGTTGTTTTCTTGCAGACATTTAATTACCCAACTAGGTAACATAATCAGGACTAGAAGGGAGAGGAGGAGGAGGGGGACTGTGGGGTCCTTGGTGCTCTCTGAGCTTGGTTGTTTTCTTGCAGACGTTTCATGACCCAACTTGGTAACATCATCAGTGCTAGTAAGGAGTGTGGTTTGCTGTCAGTTTATATTCTGGTGGTTTACCCTGTCAGTGTTGGTGGGGGCGGTCTTAGAGATTCTTTGGTCGGGCTGTTTAGGCAGTTTCTTGATTGAGGTATTGCTTAGTTGATTGTTATTCTGATGTTAACCTTGGAGTTAATGTAGTTTTTTTGTTCTTTTTTTGGGCTGGGTGAAAAGTCCCTTTTGCATAGTCTATAGAAAGCAAGCACCTCTCCACCAGCAATCAGCACCCAAATCAGCATAGATTAACTCCAAGGTTAACATCAGATCAACAAAAAAGTAAACAATACCCCAATTAAAAAAACTGCCAAAAAGCCAACAGCAAACAGCCCAACCAAAGAATCTCCACCCACACTGACAGGGCAAGCCACCAGAATATAAGCAAACCGCACTCCTTACTAGCACTGATGGTATTACCTAGTTTGGGTCATGAAACGTCTGAAACATCTGCAAGAAAACAGCCAAGCTCAGAGACCATCAAGGACCCCACAGTCATTGTTCCTCTCCCCCCCACTCCTCCCGGCAATAGCACTAGCACTTAGACTTATATACCGCTTCATAGTGCTTTACAGCCCTCTCTAAGCGGTTCACAGAGTCAGCATATTGCCCCCAACAATCTGGGTCCTCATTTTACCCACCTCGGAAGGATGGAAGGCTGAGTCAACCTGGAGCCGGTGAGATTTGAACCGCCAAACTGCAGCTAGCAGTCAGCTTGAAGTAGCCTGCAGTGCTGCACTCTAACCACTGCGCCACCTCGGCAAACCCCACTCCTTACTAGCACTGATGGTATTACCTAGTTTGGGTAATGTAACGTCTGCAAGAAAACAGCCAAGTTCAGAGAGCACCAAGGACCCCACAGTCCTCCTCCTCCTCCTCCTCCTCCTCCTCCTCCCTCCACACCCCACCCCCTTCCAGCCCTCACGCTGTTCCCTAGTTGGGTAATGAAACGTCTGCAAGAAAACCACCACTCCTCCTCCTCCTCCCGGCAAACCCCACTCCTTATTAGCATGATGGTGTTACCTAGTTTGGGTCATGAAACATCTGCAACAAAACAAGCAAGCTCAGAAAGTACCAAGGACCCCTCATGTCAGCCCTGATCTACAAATATCCTCCTTTATTAATCATTGTTGCGCATAATATTTGAAAAAAAACCCTTCAATCCTGTTTCTTTTGGTGCTCGACAGGACATGTTGGCCTTGCAGATCATCGATCTGTTCAAGAACATATTTCAGCTGGTGGGCCTCGACCTGTACGTCTTTCCCTATAGAGTGGTGGCTACTGCTCCTGGGGTGAGTATTAGAATTAGAAGAATTAGAATTAGAATTAGAATTCTTTATTGGCCAAGTGTGATTGGACACACAAGGAATTTGTCTTTGGTGCATATGCTCTCATATGCATATCTGCGAGTATCTGGAAGAAGAGCAAGTTTTTACTGATCTGCATGTTATAGTTTTGTTTTGTGCATAGATACGCAATAGGCAGACTGAACAAATTTTAACTTTAAACAACATGGACCCCAGGTATGTATAATCAATACTGTATAATATTTAAAGTGCAAGTACTTTAAAAAAAAAAAAAAAAAAAACCTCTCTCGCCCTAAAATTAAATTTCTTGAACAGGTAGTCCTCGACCTACGACCGCAATTGAGCCCAGAATTTATGTTGCTCAGTGATATATTCGTTAAGCGAGATTGGTCCCATTTTACAACTTTTCTTGCCACGTTTGTTAACTGAATCACCGCAGTTGTTAAGTTAGTAACACGGTTGTTAAGTGAATCTGGCTTCCCCCATGGACTTTGCTCGTCAGAAGGTCACCCAAAGGGGATCCCATGACACTGCGACCGTCATAAATACGAGTCAGTTGCCCAGCGTCTGAATTTGGACCACGTGACCCATGGGGATGCGGCAATGGTCGTAAGGGTGAAAAATGGTCCTAAGTCACTTTTTTTTACAACGGTCACTAAACGAACTGCTGTAAGTCAAGGATTACCTGTATTTCTTTCTGTTTATGAGTGTCAACTTGCAAAGCTTTCAAGTTGCCATAAGCAGGAGGGGGGAGAGCTGACGGAGTGGCTGATTGTACTAACTGAAACTACATTCCAGAAATGCTTCTTTTACTGATTGTGTCCTAGGTTACCGGAGTCAGCAGGAGGGGCGTGGGTTTCACAGCCCGCCAACGTGGTTCATTGGAGAATGTGATTTATGACATGTCCAATGAGGAGGGCGGGGAAACAGGGTCATGAGGGCACGTAACCTGCATGAGCTCAGTTCTGACTGCATCGGAGTATTGCCGAAATGTCGCTCCTAATAAATGGCTAGATCTCTTTTGAAGCTTGGCTCATGGCTCATGAATTAATTAGGGCATCTTTTGAAAACTTCACAAGGAGTTTATTGCAGTTTTTCAGCTGCAGATGATTAGATGAGTTGCAGATGTGGGAGCCCCCAAGCCGAGCCAGGCAGAGCTGACATTATGTGTATCCAGGCAGGCTCTTCCAGATGTTTTGCAGAATTTTGCTCTTGGGAGCTCCTGTGGAGCCTGAGTTCTCCCATTCCTTCATTTCCCTTCTTAGTGTGGCGTCATCGAATGCATTCCAGATTGTACTTCCCGAGATCAACTGGGCAGGCAAACCGACTTCGGGATGTACGATTACTTTACTAGGCAGTACGGAGATGAATCAACCCTGGCCTTCCAGAAGGTATTTTGTGTGACTCTTATCGATGGAAGAGAATATTTGTAGCTCGGGGTTGAACTGGGGGGGTCCTTGATGCTCTCTGAGCTTGGTTGTTTTCTTGCAGACATTTCATGACCCCACTAGGTAACTTCATCAGTGCTAGAAGGGAATGGGGTTTGCGGAGAAGAGGAGGAGGGGTGGAGGAGGAGGAGGAGAGGAGGAAAAGAGAAGGGAAGAAGGAGAACTGGGGGGTTCTTGGTGGTCTCTGAGCTTGACTGTTTTCCTGCAGACATTTCATGACCCCACTAGGTAACTTCATCAGTGCTAGAAGGGAATGGGGTTTGCGGAGAAGAGGAGGAGGGGTGGAGGAGGAGGAGGAGAGGAGGAAAAGGGGAGGAGAGAAGGGGAGAAGGAGAACTGGGGGGTCCTTGATGCTCTCTGAGCTTGGCTGTTTTCCTGCAGACATTTCATGACCCAACTAGGTAACTTCATCAGTGCTAGAAGGGAATGGGGTTTGCGGAGAAGAGGAGGAGGGGTGGAGGAGCAGGAGGAGAGGAGGAAAAGGGGAGGAGAGAAGGGGAGAAGGAGAACTGTGGGGTTCTTGGTGGTTTCTGAGCTTGACTGTTTTCCTGCAGACATTTCATGACCCAACTAGGTAACTTCATCAGTGCTAGAAGGGAATGGGGTTTGAGGAGAAGGAGGGGAGGAGAAGGCGGGGAGAAGAGAAAGGGAGAACGAAGACTGTGGGGTTCTTGGTGCTCTCTGAGCTTGACTTGCAGGCATTTCATGACCCTACTAGGTAACGGCATCCATGCTACAAGGGAGTGGGGATCATGGAGAAGTGGGGGATGAGGAGAATTTGGAGAGGTGGAGGGGCAGAAGAGAAGGGGAGAAGAAGGAAAAGGGGAGAGGGGGAAGAAAAACTGTGAGGTCCTTGGTGATCTCCGAGCTTGGTTGTTTTCTTGCATTTCATGCAAGGTAACAGCAGCGCTACAAGGGAGTGGGGATCATGGAGGAGGGGAGGAGAGGAGGAAAAGGAAAGGAGGAAAAGGAGAAGAGGGAAAGAGAACTGTGAGGTTCTTGGTGCTCTCCGAGCTTGGTTGTTTTCTTGCAGACATTTCATGACCCAACTAAGTAACATCATCAGTGCTAGAAGGGAGGGGGGATTGTCTTTAAGTGTGTGTGTCTTTCTGAACTCTCTCTAATGATCCCTTGATTTGACTCCGAAGAGAATTGAAGCTTTTATTGATAAGATCCTAATGAAGAACTAGAAAAAATGCCATCCTCTTCTTCATTTGCTGTACAATAATTAGCAGGTTGAGCATTCCTTGACAGTAAAATAGTCCAGTGATGCCAAGCACAAAATTTCTGTATTGTTAGGAATAAAGTCAACTCAAAGTCTAGCAAGTGACACAATTAGATTCCTTTACTCTTCTCCTTATTAGTCCTTTGTCTTCAGGCCTTCCCACCCCCATTATGAAAATGCTCCTGTTT
Organism: Thermophis baileyi; assembly: GCA_003457575.1. Classification (NCBI taxonomy): domain Eukaryota; kingdom Metazoa; phylum Chordata; class Lepidosauria; order Squamata; family Dipsadidae; genus Thermophis; species Thermophis baileyi. The sequence goes on from QLTV01002689.1 coordinate 203,720, forward strand.
TAAATGTTCAGCTTTGACCTACTGAGTGCCTGTGATACAAACCCTTCTTTCTCAATATTGCCAATGTTGTCGCACCCTTGCAGGCTCGCTACAACTTCATCCGAAGTATGGCTGCCTATAGTCTTCTGCTGTTCCTGTTGCAAATTAAAGACAGGCATAATGGCAACATCATGCTGGACAAACATGGACATCTCATTCATATTGGTTAGTTTACCTCTTGGGACTTTTTTTTTTTTTTTTTTTTTGTTTAATTTTTTTTTTGTTGCTTTTTTTATTAATTTTTTGTTTTTGAGTCTTTTTTTTCTTTTTTTTTTTTTTTGGTGGGTTCACCCTTTTATCTGGAGCAGGGGTCAGCAACCTGCGGCTCTGGAGCCGCATGTGGCTCTTTCGTCCCTCTGCTGCAGCTCCCTGTCACCGGTCGGCTCCACAATTGATAGGGCTTTCGGTTAGGACAGGTAAAGGAAAAAGGACACCGCGCTAGGAGGAGACTCTATGGTGGGGGAACCGGACTTCTGGTCGGCTCCAGAATTAAACAGGGGGCTTTGTGGCTCTTTGAGTGTTTAAGGTTGCCGACCCCTGACCTGGAGGAAGGACGTCTTCTCCGGAAGGACATTGTCCTTTAGTGGAAGGTGGTTTGCACTTGGGATGGACCATCTCCTGGGACAACACAACTGGGGTCAGGTTCTAAGGCTCTGCCTTTTGTTCCATCTCCTCAAAGTCCCCCTTTGATTGTCTGTGGAGATTCTCAACCATCATTCTCAATCGTGGTTGGGGTGGTGTTTTTTTTTTTAATTAAACATAAAAATTCAATGTCTATATAAACAGTGTGTTGGCTGAGTACAGTTGTTTCTGAAAAATAGTAATAATAACAATATTCATAAAATTAATAATAATCGCATAATAATAATATTGGCTTATCCATTTTAGTAAATCTTCAATGTAGTTAATCATTTCCTTATGCTTTTAAGTTTCTAACTTCTGTTTATGCTAGTTAGCCATTGATAAAACAAATCCCATGTTAAAAAGTAATTCGGTTTCTTCCATCTCCTTCATTTTAAATGTTAGTCTATCCATTTCTGCACATTCTAATATATTTTTTTATATTAGAAGAGTGCTTTTTTTGAATGGCAGCTGGACTTTCTTAGTTTTTTTTTTTCCTTGAAAAGTTTCGCTTCTCATCCAAGAAGCTTCTTCGGTTCTGACTGAATGGTGGGGAATGGAAGGATCTATATTCCTTTGCAGTCATCTGGTCGTTAGCGCTCTTTCTGAGAGTCGTTGAGGCCACTTGGAGGTTCATCTGTGCCCTCGGGGTCACCAGAATAGTGCAAATGGGTGTGGAACCTTCTTGGGACTGCTGAAAGGATTATGTTGTACCCAGAAGATAGGTAGTGTCATATCCTTCCCGTGTCAGGGTTCCAAATAGCATCCAATTTTAAATCAGAGTCCGAGGCAGAATATTCCTCAAAGTTCCAATTTATTAACACAGCCATGTTGGCACATCTGGGAGAAACCCGAATCTGAAGCTGCAGGGGTTTCTCCACCCAGTTGAAAGCTCAAGCCCTTGTCCCCACACCCTCAAGTCCATCACGTGAACCAATCTTCTTCTGCCAGCGTGGCAGCTACTCCCATCTCCTTCCGTGCAGGTGCAGGACAAAGGATGACCTTGACAATCTAGAAGGAATTTGTTATGGCTACATGCATACATCCCTCATGAAATAACCCCTCCCAAATTCCCCTAGCAAAGAATACATTTTTAAAAAAGCATAAAGTGTGGCAGGCCAAAATATCAGACTATAATGGCTTCGGCCTGACAGAAGGTTGAGAACCACTGATCTAAAACTGGTCATTTGCATACTCCCAAAGGACTCTGAGCGGCTCACAACACATGAATAAAAACACCGATAAACATGATAAGTACAATTTAACAATATATCAATAAAACATTTACACCTACATACATGGGCCAATACATCGGTTATTGGCCCCAGGCCTGCCGGAAAAGCCAGGTCTTAACGGCTTTACGGAAAGCCAGTAAGGTAGGGGTAGTACGGATCTCGGGGGGAAGTTGGTTCCATAGAGTCGGTGCGGCTACAGAGAAGGCCCTCCCCCGCGGACCCGCCAGCCGACACTGTCTGGCTGACGGGACCTGAAGAAGGCCGACCCTGTGCGACCTCACTGGTCGTTGGGAGGAGTGTGGGAGAATGCGGTCACGCAGATAAACTTGTCCTGAGCCATCCCCATCTGTTGAGGGAGGACTGTTCAGTTTTAACACAGATGGCCTCTTTGACCCGTCTTTCAAACCAATGCTCCTCTCCATCCAGAATGTGGGCTTTGCTGTCCTCAAAAGAGGGGCCTTTGTCTTTCAAGACTTGGTTATCGGACTTCAAAGATCTAGAGTACACAGGTCAACATCTTCCTCCTTCTTGGCAGATTTTGGATTCATGTTCGAAAGTTCTCCCGGTGGAAACCTGGGTTGGGAGCCCGACATCAAGCTGACGGATGAGATGGTCATGATTATGGGTGGCAAGATGGAAGCCACGCCTTTCAGGTGGTTCATGGAGATGTGCGTCAGGGGATACCTGGCCGTCAGGTGAGGAGGCCTCCCGCTTGGGTTCCTTGTCTCGAATTTTTGCATTCAGCCCTTTTTCCCAAACCCTCTTGCAAGAGACCAATGTAGGCACCAGGAAGAAAATCCATACAGGTGGTTCTTGGCTTGCAACCACAATCGAACCGAATACATCCATTGCTAAGCAAGACAGTTGTTAAGTACCGTATTTTTCGGAGTATAAGACGCACCTTTTTACTCCCAAAAAGAGGGTGAAAACTTGGGTGTGTCTTATACACCGAATGTAGCCCCACCCAGCCACCCCCACCCTTTGGCCTCTGCCTCCCAGCAATTTACCTCCTTGCAGCAAACAGTGCAGAGCCTGATTAACAGAAGGAACTGATTATCGGCCTCCGACCATCAGCTGAGAGGCTGCAGTGCTAAAATGAAAGTGAAACTAGAACTGCAAGGAGGCAACTTGCTGGGAGGCAGAGGCAGCATTTTATTTTCTTGTGCAAATCAGACTGCTGAAACTGAATGCAAGGAGGTAAGTCAATAACTATAAATGTCTATAGAATGTTCAAATTATTAGACTTATTTTTTAAAGACTGCTTTATTATTGTTCTAGACAACTTAACAAAATGAAGAAGCTTTTTAAAATAAATGCTTGATCTGAAGAGGCCCAGTGCTATTGTATCTTCTTTTAAATAGCAGAGAATAATGTATAATTCAAGAAAGCCACATCAATTTTAACAGCATCTGTACAAGTAATAATCTGAAATGTTGTCAGATCCCAAAGAGTGATCGTGCCATTTCAGTTGAGAGAAGNTACACAGCAAACAGTGTATATCATCTGTACTGTTTGCTGTTTGCTGGGAGGCAAATTGCTGGGAGGCAGAGGCAGATTTCCCCCCCCCCCTTGTTTTCCTCCCCCAAAACTAAGGTGCGTCTTATACTCCGGTGCGTCTTATACTCCGAAAAATACGGTAAGTTTCGCCCCCTTTGCCACCCCTCTTGCCATCGTTGTTAAGTGAATCCCTGAAGTTGTTATGTTAGTAACACGGTTGTTAAGTGAATCTGGCTTCCCCTTCTGGTCATCGGAAGGTCGCAAAAGTGACCGTAGGACACTGCAAACGTCACAAATATATGCAAACTTTCCAAGCGTCCGAATTTTGATCACATGATCACGAGGATGCTTGAGTGGCCTAGAGGTGGAGCGGTGGCCTAGAGGCGGAGCTCTCCCCTCACAATTGGGAGGCTGTGAGTTCGATCCTAGGTAGAGGCAGATATTTCTCTCTCTCTGGGCACGTTAAGAATATATCTGCTGAATATAACTCCACATTGGCGACAGGAAGGGCATCCGGCCAGTAAACACTCGGCTCCATTCAGTTGCTCCATCCCGCAAGGGGTTGTTAAAAGATGATGACGAGGATCACGAGGATGCTTCAGCGGTCTTAAGCGTGAAAAACGGTCATGGGTCACTTTGGTTTTTTTTTTTTTTAAATAATTTTTATTGCAATTTCCCCCCCCCCCCAAAAAACCAAACAAACAATAGAACATACAAAACAAAACATGTACATCACATATACATAAAATGTAGTTCCATTAATACAGCTTTTTGCCATCGTAATTTCCTTCTTATTTCCATATTTCCCTAATTTTGGCTATTGTTTGGCTATACCTAAACATTAATTATCTTTTTCTATTCAGTATATACACTATTACCTATTATCTGATAGTTTTATACTCTTATTTACATTATACACATTGTATACATTATTTAACAACCATTTAAGTTTAAGGTTACATCTATCACATTTCCTCTGTCTTATTCCATTTCTTGACATATTTCATTCTTATCTTAATTTATACATTAATTTTACTTTTCTTTTCGAGCCAATCATACCACCTGTCCCAGATTTTATAGTACCCTGTTTCCTCTCTCACTTTGAACGGCCACTGAATGAATGGTTGTAAGTCGAGGACCACCCGCAGCGATTTGGTTCTGTTGACTCAAGGCCGTAAGAAAAAAAGACAACCGGGGTTCAAGAGGAGGAGGAAGCAGGGAGGGAGCCAACGCATGTCAGAGCATAGAGGAAGGGAAATGAACCTGTTTTGGAGAGAGTGCGGTTCACAGACCCCCCCCCCCCGGTGGAAAATCAGCCCTACCTCTGAGAAAGCATTCGGATTCTTCCTTCCATTTCTCTGCTCACGGAGAGGGACGTGACAGCCACCGTAAAACAGCCCTCTTGGTCGCAGTCATTTTGTTAGGTTGATAGATGGGTCGGCACTCGCAGGCTGCTTCGTTTCGCCTGCCTAGATTTAATTATCATAACGAGGTGCGATGTGATCTCAGCCCAGCGCCTCTGTTTCTTTTCTGCCCCACCCCTCCACCCACCCCACTTCTTCCTGCTGTTCACTTTCTTCCAGTCGAAATTGAACAGAATTCGTTGTGATACTGGAAGAAGCACGTAACCCTGCTTCAGTGGAGGGAGGATGGAAAGATTCCCCTGGTTGCGATTGTGGTGCTGATATGCAAACTATGAAATGAATAAGAGTAGAATAGCATAGCATAGCATAGCATAGCATAGAATAGAATAGAATAGGAATAGAATAGAATAGAATAGAATAGAATAGGAATAGGAATAGGAATAGGAATAGAATAGGAATAGAATAGGAATAGAATAGGAATAGAAGAGAAGAGAAGAGAAAAGAGAAGAGAAGAGAAGAGAAGAGAATAGAAGAGAATAGAAGAGAATAGAAGAGAATAGAATAATGGAATGAAGAAAGGAGTGGAATAGAATAGAATAGAGAATGGAATAGAATAGAATAGAATAGAATAATGGAATGAAGAAGTAGAATATAATAGAATGGAAGGGAAGGGAAGGGAGGGGAGGGGAAGAATAGAATAGAATAGAATAGAGATG
>QLTV01002689.1:209895-223679 GCA_003457575.1 Thermophis baileyi
ATCCATTTGCACCACTTAAAGATACCAGCTGGTCTCACTCAGATCATCAGATATAGAATAGAATAGAATAGAATTCTTTATTGGCCAAATGTGATTGGACACACAAGGAATTTGTCTCTGGTGCGTAAGCTCTCGGTACATACAAACAACAAAGTGGTAGGTCATAGATATAAACCATGGTTACAATCATTAATCATAAGATACAGAAAGATGAGAAGATGAGAAGGATAATAGCAATACAGCTCTATACTCCATGGGTAAATATCCATAGGCATAAGACAGTACTGTGGGAATTAGGTGTTGGGCAGAGTGATGGCCTGGGGGGGGGGGGCGGGATCTATCTTGGTGTCTAATTGTTGGGCACGCGATGCCCTATAGCGGCATCCTGAGGGGAGAAGTTGAAACAGTTTTTGTCCAGGATGTGAGGGGGCTGTGTGAGATTGCCCACAACGTACTTTCTCCGGTTCCAGAGGCGATCGCCTGGATAGCTGAATTGGACATCCGGTTATGAGGTCCCTGCCATACCCCTGTAGAAGTTTTGTGCAAAATGATGTGGGTTGTGTGTATACATTTACTTCTCTTCTGCCGTGGTCTCATCCTATCCTAAATAAATAAACTTCTTCCTGCCGGTGGATGAGACCAACTATGCCTTCCATTCTCTTTCTCCCCTTCCAGACCTTATATGGATGCCGTGGTCTCTTTGGTTACTTTGATGTTAGACACAGGATTGCCCTGTTTTCGCGGACAGACCATCAAACTCTTGAAGTAAGTGGGCTGCGCCGATTGGCTGAGAGCAGAAACGCTGGGTGGGTCTCATTTAAGCTAAGCAAGGGCTTGATTGGCTTAAAGAGGGGGGAGGCTGCTTGGCTTGAGCCCCATGGCCTGGAGGGGTGGATGGAACTCAGCCCGAAGCTTGGAAGATAGAAATGAGACCCTGTAGAGGGGGGTATATGCATCCCTTGATGGCGTCATGGAAGATATGGTCCAGTTTTTATTTATTCATGGCACCTTTGAATCAGTCTTGACCAGGGGTGGGTTCTAACTTACCTTGCTGCCGGTTCGCTTCCTCCCACGCCGCGTGGCTGTGCCTCGTGGGCGCGTGCGTGCATGCGCAATGCCGAAAAATAAAATAAAAATTCCCCCCCCCCCAAAAAAAGCCAAAAACAAGATGGCGATGCATGCACAGTTCCGGAAACCCAGCTTCTGCACATGCGCAGAAGAAAAAACAATAAAAAAAATCCCCCCCCCCCAAAATGTTTCCAAAAAAAATAAAAAAAAAAGATGGTGGCGTCCACGGACCGGCACCAACCAAACCGGCTCCGTGATGTCACCGTGACGTCACCAGTGGGTTGCTACCGGTTCGGGCGAACCGGGAGGAACCCACCTTTGGTCTTGACTCCTGGGAACTACCTGGAGAAGTCGTCTTGGCAATTTTCAGAAGTGGCTTTCAGGGCCGCCTTCCTAGGAAAGGAGAAAGGGACTGGCCGCAAGTTAGCACACAGCTTTTATGCCTAAGGCAAGTCTAGAACTCACTGTCTCCTGGTGATTGGCCCAAAGTCACCCAGCTGGCTTCATGCCTTAGGCAGAACTAGAACTCACCATCTCCTGGTGATTGGCCCAAAGTCACCCAACCTGCTTTCATGCCTAAGGCAGGACTAGAACTCACCATCTCCTGGTGATTGGCCCAAAGTCACCCAACTGCTTTCATGCCTTTAGCAGGACTAGAATTCACAGTCTTCCGTTTTCTAGCCTGGTGCCATGCCGGCTTGGGGAATTCTGGGAGTTAAAGTCCAGACATCTTAGAAGTTTGTACGGTTGAGAAAAACACTCACATAATTGTATGAAGAATTATAACTCGGTGAGAACAGGGCTTCACAGCCCTAGATTCTCAGATTATACCCCGCCAATTTAAGGGTCTTTGCAAAAAAAATATCAGCAACCACAGTTTTGCCCGCATGCTTGTGAGGAAATGTGTCGAAGTCAAGACTTCCGCAGAACAGTCTTTTGATGTCGTCCTCCTCCTCCTCCTCCTGTTTTCTCAAACAGGAACAGGTTCAGCCCCAACATGACGGAGCGAGAAGCTGCCAACTTCATCATGAAGATAATTCAGAATTGCTTCCTCAGCAACAGGTAAACCTTCTTTTCTGCTGTCCCATTTGTGGCCCAGCAACGACAGAGAGGTGACAGGGAGAATTGTACCTTCAGACTTAACAAGATTCTGTCAAGGTAGCTTTGCAATACGTAGATGTAGATCACCTGGGTGGCGATGCCAAATAGAGGTAGTCTATCCGCTTATGACCGCAATCGAGCCCACAATTTGTGTCGCTAAGCGAGACAGATGTTAAGTGAGTTTTGCCCCATTTTAAGACCGTTCTTGCCATAAGTTGTGAATTGAATCACTGCAGGTGTTAAGTTAGTAACAGGGTTGTTCAGTGAATCCGGCTTCCCCATCAACTTGGCTTGTCAAAAGGTCGCAAAAAGGGGATCACACAACCCCGGGACACTACAACCGTCATAAATAGGAATCCGTTGCCAAGTGTCTGAAGTTTGATCGTGTGACCAACGGGGATGATGCGAACGGTCGTAAGTGTGAAAAATGATCATAAGTCATTTTTTCCAGTTCGAACGGTCACTAAATGAACTGTGGTAAGTTGACGGCTACCTGTATGTCAGGCGGAAGAAATCAGGAAGCAGGGTTGTTGAATTGTGTACAAGTTTATTCCATGCTAGCTCTCTTCAAGAATTTGAGCTATTAATAGTCGAGGCAAATTGGCGGTCAGTAAGAGTCAACAGAACTCAAGGTGGGCTGGACTTGGGTCTGTTATGGGCATGAAGGGACTCGAGACTAGTGTTGTGGCCTGTCGGCCGCTGGCCCCTCCAGTAGCCGAATCAGAGGAGGAGGAGGAGGAGGAGGCGTGGGAGTCAGGGCCAGCATCAGGGCAACCTGGGAGCTCCGAGGGGGAAGAGGGAATGGAGCTGTCAGAGAGACAGAGGCGGAGCCTGGGCCATCCGTCAGCCCTCAGATGGAGAGTCAACAGCCCCCAGGTCTGGAGGTGGCTGATGAGGAAGAGGAGGAACAGCTGGGCCCAGTGCCTGACGTGCGGATGTGCAGAAGGCAGAGGAGAGAAGAGCAGTGGAAATCTATGGGCCGGTCCTTGGGACGGAAGAGCCACCGCTACTAGCGAAGCCCCACCCTAGCTCTGGGGATAAAAGGCAGGGGGCAGAGATGAATAGATGTGGCAGACAACTATTCATCTCCCTGCCGGACAGACATGTTAGCTTGCGGTGAGAGAGAAACTTTTTTGCCGGGGCTACTGGCGCTCCTAATAAAGGAATCATTGATTTAACTTCAGAGGGGTTTGTCATGTTTGGGGAGCTGGGTCAGAACACTGATGACATGTTTGACTCCTTCCTCCGGCTCAGCCTTAGTCATCTCCTACAGCAGCAGTTCTCAACCTGTGGGTCGCGACCCCTTTGGGGGTCGAACGACCTTTTCACAGGGGTCGCCGTGTGCGCGCTAGCCCGCCATCTTGGTGCCACCGTCAGCAGGGGTGAAATGCTCCCGGTTCGGCCGTGCCTGCGGGTCGCCGGACAGCCGGTAGCGACGGAAGAGGGAGACTTCGACCACCCCCCCGGCCGCCGCCATTTAGGTTCTTTTACCCTCTGCGCATGCGCAGGACGCTTTGCGCATGCGCAGAGGGTAAAAGAACCCAAATGGCAGCGTCCGGGCGAAGTCTCCCGCTTCCGTTGCTATCAGCTGTTCGGCGACCCGCAGGCAAGCCCGAACTGGGAGCATTTCACCCCTGGTACCACGCCCCCTTTGTCACCTCATCCCGCGCGGGGAGGGGGCGGGGAGGGGGTCACGGCATTAGAAAGGTTGAGAACCATTGCTATATAAAGAGCTCAAAGGGGTCGCCTAAGACCATCGGAAAACACATATTTCCGATGGTCTTAGGAACCGAGACACCGCATTATCGCGCCAAAGGGTCGCGGTGTGATGACATCAGTTGCGGGGGGGGTCGCGGCATTAGGAAGGTTGAGAACCACTGTCCTACAGTATATATCTAATCAATCCAAGACTCATTGCTGCAGCAAACCCTCATCCAGAGTAGGCTCTGATAACAAAGCTTGTTTGTTTCTCGAGTCCCCGAAGAAACCAAATTCAATCCCAAGAGGTACATCTCTGAAAAAGCCTAATTTTTTATTTCCTCTTTCCCTCTTCTTCCTTTTTTTTAGGAGCAAGACCTATGATATGATCCAGTACTACCAAAACGATATTCCTTACTAAAACGGTGGGGGAGAAACACCACGATCGCTTCCCTTCCCTCCCAGCCACGAAATGTGAATTTCTGAGATCGCTGTCTCCGCTGTCTCTTCGAAGCAAGCCCTGTGTGTGTGTGCGTGCGCGCGTTTGCATGCCAATCTGGGTGTCCCCCATGGTAGCGGATACCGCAACAATCAACCAACATCTTAGCTCGTGCCTTTCGTCTTTGCTGGGATCCTCACGTGGCGTATCCGTGATCTAGAAATTAGCCGCAGTCGTAGACTCATAAAAATCCTGTTGCACTTTGTGAAGACGGGCAAATTTGAAACCTTCAGCAGATGTCAGGCAAAGTCAGGGGGCTCCCCCCCCCCTTCTTGGCTTGTCTCAAAGCCAGAATCTTTTGACGTTTTTGTTCTAGAGAATCGGATGCAAACAAGGCGCTCTAGAATTATAGTACAGAGCAGTGAAAGAAAGATTGCTCTGGTGTAATGCTGTAGAAATTGTAAGGATAATCATTTTGCACTTGTCGGTGTGAATCGCTTGTATTTTGCACTGTAAATCCCCTTGCTCCATGGTCAGTATTTCTTATTTTCAAGAAGAATGTATCCCACCCCACACCCCACCCCTTTTGTGTGGTTTTAAAGAGAGACGCTCTACTGAAAAGAGGTTATATTTAATCTTTAAAAAAAAACCAGAATAAAAGTCTTAGGATATTTGCTGCACACCAGATTTGTTTAACTCTAAAACCAATCATCCCTATGAACCTCCAGGACAACTCTGGTTAGTGCCTGAAGACGCTGCCGAAGGTGGTGGACAAGATTATTTATAGACGTTTCCAAGTCCTAATTTTCACCAATAAATTCTGTAAAGAAGATAATATAGTTTTAATCGGACATTCGATTTTATTCTGGTTATTTCCAGAAGTGGGCAAATGGAAGGGTGGTTTTTTTCCACCCCTGCTATCTTTTATTAAATAGAAATTTATGTAAAATAACGGCATATGGGAGGAGCTAGATGCAAAATGGCAGGTTGGGGGCAGAGCCAATAACCGGTGGCATTTTACAAAACTTCCCCAGAAAGAGAATTCCTATAGAGCAGTGATGGTGAACCTTTTTTTTGCTCGGGTGCCAAAAGGGCGTGCGCGCACGCGAGTGCCCATACCCATAATGCAATGCCCTCCCCCGGGTGCATGCACGCACACACACCCCACGCTGCCTCCCCCCGCGCATGTGCGCGGGCCTCACTGAAGCCTCCAGACTTCCGGTAAGTCCATTGGGCCGTTTTTCGCCCTCCCCAGGCTTCAGGAAAGCCTCCTGAAGCCTGGGGAGGGCGAAAAACGGCCCAACAGGCCTAAAGCCTCCTGAAGCCTGGGGAGGGCAAAAAACGGCCCAACGGGCCTACCAGAAGTTTGTTTCCGAACTTCCGGTAGGCCCGTTGGGTCCGTTTTTTGCCATCCACAGGCTCTGGAGGCTTTCCTGAAGCCTGGGGAGGGCAAAAACAGCCTCTCCCCCCGCCCCCCGCCCTCCGGAAGGCCGAAAATCAGCTGGCCAGCGTGCACATGCGTGCTGGAGCTGACAGGGCAACGCCTCGTGTGCCCTCAGATATAGCTCCACGTGCCACCTGTGGCACGCATGCCATAGGTTCGCCATCACGGCTATAGAGAAATACAAAGCTTCATAGTCATTGAATGGCTAAAAAAGTTTTTCTAAAGGCAGTCAACGATTGGGAACTTTTCCCATCAGATTTTATCACCCAGTTTTGGTCCAGAGATAACTCTGACGGCCTTAACAGAATTACAATACAATTAGTGGAGTTTAAAATATCCAGCAGATTGTGATATTGATTAAATTGGATTCGATCAAGGGTTGTTTCGATGAAAAGAGATGCTTTTTCTGGTAGCTCCGCTCACTTTGGGAAATTTAGCCCCATCGTGGCCCTTGAAGGTCAAGGTTGACCTGTATAAAGAAAATCTGGTGCCAAGATCTTAAGATGCTCAGTGGCAAAGGGAATGAGGAAGTCCCATCACGCCTAAAGAGCATTTGGTATTGGGAGAGAGCTTGTATGTATTTTCAGAGTCAAAGTTGAAAAACTTTCAAAATTCCTTTCTCCCTTGAGCCTTTAATTCAAAGCTTCAATTTTCAGGTCCAGCAGTTGTTTGATTTAAAAAAAAATATTCTAATTCCTTCCCAATGCTGGCAAGAATTTTGCACATCCTTGTTGGCTTTTCCTACAGCTTAATTTATTCGTGTGTGTGAGAAAGAGGGTGTGTGATTAAGCTGTCTCGTCTTTCTGATTTGATTCCAGAAAGGCACTTCAGATAGGAGGTGCATTCTACACAACTCTTTTAAAACAACCGCCTCTTTTCTCTAGAAACCCTCTGCCGCTGTCCTGGTATCCTAGAAAAAGACACAGTTGCTTTCAAGAATTACAAGACAGTGCTACAATTTTCACCCACCTTCCCAGCAAAGCAACCTGCGGGAATCCGGTGCAAAGAAACGTACAGCCATAACGTGGCTGTTATTCTCTAGAAAGAGTTCAGAGAAGAGCAACAAAGATTATTGGGGGACTGGAGGTATATAAAGAACGGTTGCTGGAATTGGGTATGTCTAGTCTGACAAAAAGAAGGACTAGGGGGTGACATGATAGCAGTGTTCCAATATCTCAGGGGCTGCCCCAAAGAAGAGGGGGTCAAACTATTCTCCAAAGCACCTGAAGGCAGGACAAGAAGCAATGGATGGAAACTAATCAAGGAGAGAAGCAACCTAGAACTAAGGAGAATTTTCCTGACAGAACAATTAATCAGTGGAACAACTTGCCTCCAGAAGTTGTAAATGCTCCAACACTGGAAGTTTTTAGGGAGAGATTGGATAACCATTTGTCTGAAATGGTATAGGGTTTCCTGCCTAAGCAGGGGGCTGGACTAGAAGACCTCCAAGGTCCCTTCCAACCCTATTAATCTGTATCTGTACCTCCAAGGTCCCTCCCAACTCTGTTATTCTGTTCTATTCTAAATGCACAAAAGAGCTCTGAAAAACCAGCAGAGGAACAAACAAGAAAATTCTTGCATTTTCTACGGTATGTCCCGGTCAGCGCTGATCGTATTAGGTATACGCAGCTCAAAGGGCAAAGAGGTTTTAAGATAAGATAATAGCAAGAGGCATTCAGTTCGTCGCCGTCCTTTCTTCCAGCAACAAATATATGGGGGAAAGTTGAGTTCGCTGTTGATTCTTGTTCCTCTCGAGGATCAGAAAAGATCAGGACTGGATCTGGGGTTTTGAAGTCGTGTTATTTTGTTCCATTGTTTCCTAATGGTCGTCGTTTCAGGAAGGCCACAAAGAAGACCGAAGGAAGAAGGCAGCTTTATTTTGGATTTATTTTTATTTTTTTAGTTGCGTGTGGAAGTCTCAGAGGCGTGCAAAACAAGTTGTTTCAAATTAGTGGGTCACACACTTCTGATCTCGAAATGGGCCCGTTGCAAAGCTTTGGGAAGTGTCCCAACTCTTGAAAGAGGTTTCCCCCCCATCCTAAATTGTGATTACCTGGGGCGTGGCACAAAGGCAACACAGCCAGAGAATAAGTAGGGGTCCCTTTATTAGCTCCAACTTTGCCCCCAACGTCCCTTTTACTCTCCGGTCTGGAGAAAAACTCTTCCACAAACCTGTAACAGTCTTTGCCTGAAAATACTCCAGTCCAATCTTTATCAGCAGAAAACTTCCAATTATAAATCCAACAAGGCAAGATAAGGTAATTAATCCAGGGCAAGCAAGATAAGGAGTTCCAGAAGTGAAGTAGCACGGCAGTAAATCAAACCAGTTGGGAGGATGCCAGGAACTCAGATAAAGCAGTTAACACAAGATGAACTCAGCGTTTGTTCCTGACAACTGCCCCTCCCATTTGCCTCTCCTTTAAACTCCATCCCCAGGTGTGCCTTGTGAAGGGAATCGGGGCCCTTTCCTCCCTCGTAAGCCACACAACCCACGTTGCTCTCTTCTCCGTTCTTCCCTGTGTGCCCTAGGATGAGGAGGGGGTGGGCCTTGGTCTTCATCTGAACCCCCTCTCCCTTGTTCTACCTCTCCCCTGCTCTGCCCAGCCTGACTTTGCCCTTCCCCAGTTTCCTCCACAGCCAACGGAGCCACTCTCCCACTCTGTCAGCTGTTCGTCCTCCCCCTCGGATTCAGACTCCAACGGAGGCATGACACTAAATTCAGAAATTTAGCCCTTTTTGAATTTTCCAAGCTGTTCAGAAGTCATAGCTCCTTGAAAACTTGGGAATGTGGAAGAAGCCAGAAGGGTGTGTGTGTGTGTGTGTGTGTATGCGCCATGTCATGCCATGCCATGCTTCAACCGTAGGTCAGAATCAAGCTCATGTCGGCAGGCTGCGTACGCAATTGATTGTTGAGAGGGGGGGTCAAATTACACAGCTAATCTTGGGACTTACAACCACAACTGGTTCCAGACTTTTCGTGGCTAGGCAAAGCGGTTAAGTGAATCGCACCCGATTTTGCGACCGTTTTTACCATGGTTTTTAAGTGAACCACCGCAGTTGCTGAGCGAATCATGCGGTCATTAAGAGAATCCATCTTCCCCCCCCCCCTTGTCTTCGTTTGTTGGAAGCTGGTAAGGAAGGTTTTGCAAATGGAGACCACGTAACCCTGGGACGCGGCAACCAATTGTGAATATACAGCGGTTGCCAGGCGCCCGAATTTTGATCCCGTGACCGTGAGGATGCGGAAACGATTCTCACGGTGAGGACCAGTCCCTTTTTTTCAGCAATGTTATAACTTCAAATGGTCACTAAACGAATAATTGTAAGCCGAAAGGACTATTATACCTTGCAAACAGCAGCTGAATTGGTTGCTAGATGCACCCCAAAAAAAAGGCAATTTCTTTGTGATGGAAACGAAGAAGAAGAAAACATAGCAATAGCAATAGCACTTAGATTTATATACCGCTTCATAGTGCTTTACAGACCTCTCTGAGCGGTTTACAGAGTCAGCCTACTGCCCCCAACAGTCTGGGTCCTCATTTTACCGACCCCAGAAGGATGGAAGGCTGAGTCAACCTGGAGCCCGTCAGGATCAAACTAATGCCTGTGGGCAGAGTTAGTTTGCAATACTGCATTCTAACCACTGTGCACCATGGATGGATGGATGGATGGATGGATGGATGGATGGATGGATGGATGGATGGATGGATGGATGGAAGGAAGGAAGGAAGGAAGGAAGGAAGGAAGGAATAGCAATAGCACTTAGACTTATATACTGCTTCACAGTGCTTTTACAGCCCTCTCTAAGCGGTTTTACAGAGTCAGTCTATCTCCCCCAACAATCTGGGTCCTCATTTTACCCACCTCGGAAGGATGGAAGGCTGAGTCAACCTGGAGCCTGGTGAGATTCGATCTGCCAAATTGCAGGCAGCCGGCAGTCAGCAAAAGTAGCCTGCAGTAGTGAACTCTAACCACTGTGCCACCACAGCTCTTTTTCTCAATAGCTGAGAAAAACCTTTATTATCATCAACAAAATGTCTTTGAAAGTCCAAGCTAGCTTTGGAGTTCTCCTGAAGTCTTCACTGAGTAAGTTATAATGCTGTGACCCAGAGTAGCCAGCAGAGGACAGTATGCAACAAATTGAAGGTAAGGATTCAACATTAAGTGTGCAAGCAGGCAGGATGTACCAATGAAAACCCCACAAAATGTGCCTGAAGATGAGTTAAATGTGATGGGAGCATCCCACTTCCTTGCATCCGGTGTTACTTCATTCCTAATCTTTGCCTAGCCTTCTCCTGAACGGTTCGAGGCACCAAGCGTGGAATTGGAGAAGGAAAAGATGGGAAGGTTCCTCAGAGACCATCTAGTCCAGCCTTTGCTGATGCAGCTATCCACATCTAACAACATCCCCGACAGATGGACCTCTAGCTTATGTTTTAGCGCTTCCAGTGAAGGTGAACCTCATTTGAGACTTAGCATCTTCTGAGTGAACCTCGTTTGAGACTTAACATCTTCTGAGAGAACCTTGTTTGAGACGTAGCATCTTCTGAGAGAACCTTGTTTGAGAGGTTCACTCAGAAGATGGAACTAGAGAAGGAAAGGGTGGGAAGGTTCCTCAGAGACCATCTAGTCCAGCTCTTGCTGATGCAGCTATCCACGTCTACAACATCCCAGACAGATGGACCTCCAGCTTATGTTTAGCACTTCCAGTGAAGGCGAACCTCGTTTGAGATTTAGCATCTTTTAAGAGAATCTTGTTTGAGTCTTAGCAACTTCTGAGTGAACCTTGTTTGAGACTTGAAGCACAAACCTTCAACTTTCTGAGAAACGGCTGTGGGAAGGCAAAAATTCTTCCAACACATCAGATTGGTTCTCTGGCTAGCCATAGTTTTCCAGGCCTTAGGGATGGGATTCAAAATCCACAGCTTGCTAACATCCCTTTGGTGGCTCCAAAATTACTGTTGAAGTGGGTGGACCCCAAAACAGTGAATCAATTTATTTTGCATCTATGAAATTTGGCCATGCTATTTAGTTGGTGGGTTGGTGGGTTGGGTTGGGTTGGGTTGGGGTGGGTTGGGTTGGGTTGGGTTGGGATGGATGGATGGATGGATGGATGGTTGGTTGGTTGACATGCTGCCATTCCTTCAGGAATTCCAGGTAGCAGCAACACTAGTGAAGTGATTTATTTCAGGCACATATAGGGCTTTTGACATCACTGCAAAGCAAGGAAACTTAAAAACAACACTTTCAGGTTACTAAAAAAAAAAAAACCCACACAGAGACCACCTAGAAGTCCATTCCTGGCCATGTCCATTTGCGCTTTAAGTACAGGAAAGTGATTGTGTAGGTAAGGAGCATGCCCTGTTTTTTCACTTAAAATCTCTGAACTCCCCCGGACCTTGACCACACCTCCTTTTGGTATGTGGCTGATGTGCTCCTTGGACTGATGAAAGGTTCTTTCCTTGGGTCGTAGATGCAGCCCTCCCAATATGGCTGAACTCCTTGGGCGCATGGAGGAATCTCACAGAAGTATCCAGATGTTGCAATGGGTGCAAAGCCCAGGCTGCACCGCAAACAACGAAGCCCATCGGGGTTGTCTGTTGTTCAGTTTTACAGTTGGGAGTGTTGAGGCTTTGAGCTTGTCTGGACAAGGAACTCCTTCATCTCTTACAAGCCTGTTGAGAGGTTAAGATCCTCAGAAGAGGTAAGAGAATAACTGAGTTGGAAGAGACCTTGGAGGTCTTCTAGTCCAACCCCCTTGCTCAAGCAGGAAATCCTATACCATTCCAGACAAATGATTGTCCAATCTCTTCTTAAAAACTTCCAGTGTTGGAGCACCCACAACTTCTGGAGGCAAGCCGTTCCACTGATTAATTGTTCTAACTGTCAGGAAATTTCTCCTTAGTTCCAGGTTGCTTCTCTCCTTGATTACTTTCCATCCATTGCTGCTTCTCCTGCCATCAGGTGCTTTGGAGAATAGGTTGACCCCCCCCCCTTCTTTGTGGCAGCACCTCAAATATTGGAACACTGCTATCGTGTCACCCCTAATCCTCCTTTTCATTCAACTGAACATACCCAATTCCCGCAACCGTTCTTCATACGTTTTAGCCTCCAGATCTTTGGAAGATCTGTTACTTTCATGTTAAGTAGATCTTAGACCTTTGCTGTCTAAGATCTACTTAACATGAAAGGACCTTATTCTTCACCATTCAGGACTTGTGGTGTTTAGAAAAATCAGTAAAGGTGCATCTAATTCTCCTGGCATTTGTTTATCATTTATAGTATGATTTTTATTTTTTTATTTTTATTTTTTTTGGCTTTAAAACTTTGTTTTTCAATTAAAGGAAAAGCTGCAGTTGGGATGACTACACAATGAAATCCTCTAGCAACTCTCAGGAGATCCCATAGTTGATCTGAGCTTCTGGTGTGGTGGCTCAGGACCGTCATTCATTGTGTGTGTGCGCGCGCGCACACACCCACCCACCCCAGGGGTCCTTCTCACCCCTGGCTGCCTGGTTTTATTTAGTACATGTTTTGTACGCTGCCAACTTCAAAATGACTCTTGACGGCCATAAAAAATCCAAAGTAAACCCGTAACATCATAAAACCATAAAAATAAGCCAGACTGTTAAACAAAGTCAAATAGGAACACCCCAGCACCACACGAAGGGGTTAGAAGCATATCACCAAACTCCCAATATAGAATCAAGATTGGAAGGAACCTTGGAGGTCTTCTAATCCAACCCCCACCCCCACCCCCACTTGCTCAAGGCAGGAGAACTCGGGTGAGCCCCTCGAAGTGTTTTTTCTGAACGTGGATTGTGTTAGACTGTCCTCAGCTACCACGATACTGTCGCTGGGTTGCTGTTATTGTTGCTTTGTGGCTTTTAATTCACCACTCAGAATCTGAACTGCAAGATAGGCAACTATATAAGTAGAACGTACGACGTAGTCATAGCAGAGGTGGGTTCCTCCCGGTTCGCACCGGTTCTATAGAACCGGTAGTAAACCGGTGGTGATGTCACAGAGCCGGTTCTGTTGGTGCCGGTCCGTGGACGCCACCATCTCTTTTTTTGGAATTTTTTGGGGGGGAATTATTATTTTTGGGGGGAATTTTTTGCTGGTTTTTGCTTCTGCGCATGTGCAGAAGCCAAGTTTTCGGCACTGCGCATGCGCCACCATCTTGTTTTCAGCTTTTTTGATATTTTTTGCTTGTTTTTGCTTCTGCGCATGCGCAGAAACCGAGTTGCTGGCACTGCACATGCGTCACCATCTTGTTTTCAGCTTCTTTTTTTGGGGGGGAATTTTTTTTTTTAGCTCTTTTTTTGGCTATTTCTTGCTTGTTTTGCTTCTGGGCGTGCGCAGAAGCTGAGTTTTTGGCACTGCGCATGTGCGCCCACACGCGCACTCGCGCGGCACACAATGCGCATGCAGCCACGCGGCGTGGGAGGAAGCAAACCGGCGGCAAAGTAAGTTAGAACCCACCCATGAGTCATAGGCTGGTAGGGACTTCAGAGGTCTTCTAGTCTAACCCCCCAGGGTTTTTCTTGACCCATCTACTGTAAAAGCAGACCATATTTTCTGGTTGATAAACCACACTGAATATGGACCTATCTTCTCAGTAACCAAGAGTAGAATTCAACTGATATATCCTGTCCTATGGTTCTCCTCATTTGTCAGTGGCAACTTGAGACCACCTGTATAAGAGTCCCTTGGGAGTTGGGCGGCATACAAATTTAATAAATAATAATAATAATAATAATAATAAAAAGCAGACCATATTTTCTGGTTGATAAACCACACTGAATATGGACCTATCTTCTCAGTAACCAAGAGTAGAATTCAACTGATATATCCTGTCCTATGGTTCTCCTCATTTGTCAGTGGCAACTTGAGACCACCTGTATAAGAGTCCCTTGGGAGTTGGGCGGCATACAAATTTAATAAATAATAATAATAATAATAATAATAATAATAATAATAATAATAATAATAATAATAATAATAATAATAATAATAATAATAATAATAATA
>QLTV01002689.1:270742-297609 GCA_003457575.1 Thermophis baileyi
ACGAAGCATGCCTTTGCAAAGGTAAGGGGCTCTCGCGCCAGCTTCCCGGGCCGGGGAAAGGGGAGGGGGGTTTCCTCCAGCAGCCCGGGCAGAGGGGCGTGCGTGTGTGCGTGTGTGCGCGCGCGCGTGGGGATGTGGGCATGGATATGCGCGCACGCGGGTTTTGCGCAGCAAGCCGGCCGGGAAAGAGAGACAGACAGACAGACAGACAGACAGAGAGAGAGAGAGAGAGACTCGGGCTGCGTGGCACAAGGCAGGGCAGGGCACCACCGGGCAAGGGCAGGGCGCTGGGTGCGAGTCCTGCGCCGCCGCCGCTCCTCCTGCTCGCTGGAGCGCAACACACAAAGGAAAGGTTCTCGCAGCTGCCCCCAATCCCGGGTGCAGTTTGCGCTGCTGCTGCTGCTGCTGCTTTGCAAACCATGCTCCGGCTCTGGGGCATCCTCCCCCTCCCCCCTCCTCGCCCTCCCCCCCCAGAACTGGGGTGGGTTTTTTTTTTGTGTGTGTGTGTGTGTGTGTGTGTGTGCGTGCAAGAATCCGCATGCAAGAATTAGGGTCCGTCCCGCGCGTCCCCGGACGGACTTGCAAAAAACTTTGGCCGCGCGAGCGAGTGAATGCCTGCCTGCCTGCCTGCCTGCCTGCCTGTGGGCGGGCTGCCCACCGGCTGCCTCCACTCTTTTGTGTGGGTGGGTGGGTTTGTGTGGGGGTGTGTGTGTGTGGAACTGTGTGTGTACACATACACATACAGTATATATAGTAATGTATATTTTTGTGTGCCTGTGTGTAATATGTATGTACACATATGGCATATATACATAGGATTAAATAGTATATTTTGGATGTTCAGTAGTAGTAAATAAAGGGTGGGTGGGTAGGTGGGTGCGTGTATCCCGGGCAAGGCGCACGCGTGTATTTGCACGCCTGCTGGCCCGAGTTTGGGGAGGGGTGGTGGTGGAATAAAACAGCTGTGGGGTTTAGTGGGGGGTGGGTGGGTTTTTGGCTGGAAGGAACGGCATAAAGAAGTACCCACCTTTGGGTAGGAGAAATCAGGGGAAGGTTGGCTGCTTCCTTCCCTTGTGGGGTGGGGCGTTTCGTCCCTGGTGGGCTTGAAAGGTGAAGGTCCCCACGACCTTCCCCCCCACTTCTTGACGGGGGACCCCCTGCATTCCCTCCCTGAGTTTGACCTTTGCCACATGGCTTCTTCCTTCTCTCTTCTCTTCTCTTCAAGATCTGGGGAGCTTATTTCTCCTAGATTCAAAGGGACTAGAAACCTAGGGGGTATTTTTGTGAGTGTGTTGTCTCAAGCCTGCAGCTGTTTTGCCTTGGGCCCCCCTTGCTAGCCCCTTCTCCCAAAATGGGCGAGGAAAACCTATGGTAAGAGACCGCGGAGTGGGTCTTCAAAATAGACTATTTATTGCCTAGTTATTTATATCTGCATTTTCATATTTCTTAACCGTCCCTCTCCCTGAGACGTATTATTTAGCTTTTAGCTGTTCCAAACAGGAAATCTCACTCCAAATCAGGGAAGTGTGATTTTTTTTTTTAAATAAATATATCTTTTTAATTCAAGGTTTGCATTGGAAAACAGACAAGACCATATTGGTTCTTGGATGGTTGAGTTTGTATATGTGTGTGTGTGTGTGTGTGTTTCCATGTCACCTTTAAGGAAGGGCCATTTTTTTTAAAAAAAGAGAACATGTCATTTTTTTTTTTTAAATGAGAAAAAAAAGCGCCATTGGAGGTCTCTAGCTAAATCGGAGAATATTTGCAAGAGAAAACTGAAAAGTTTGAAGGTGTTAGAATTCTGTTTAGGTGAGACTTTGATTTCGTTTTCGAAAAAATAGGGGACAAGTTAGTTTTTCTAACTTTTCAAACTACTTTCAAACTCGAGGATACCAGAAATGGCAGCTCACCAGTCTTGTAGCAAGATTTTTTTTTCCCTCCTTTTTTTATCTGCTTTACCAGCTGGCACTTTCTGGTTTTGTTAGTTTTACCAATCGCCTTCCAAAGAGAGAGAGTTTGTAACTTTCCATTTAAAAGAAAAAAAGTCATTCTCTGCTATTTTCTTTCAATTCTCCCCCCCCCCTCCAATTCTTTGGTAAAGAGAAGGGGACTATCCTAAAGTTAACAAAAAATCTCAACTTTTGTCGGCTTGGCGTTTGAAAGGTGGATATATTTTTTTCTATCTAATAAAAAGCTGGTTAAAAATTTCCTGCTTGTATATAGATGCTTCTCGTTTTCGAGGGGAGGAAAAAAGAAGGAAGATAGAAAGGGAAGCAGGGTCCTTTCCAAACTCTGGATCAAATTGCATTTTTCTGATTGTTAAATGCTAATTTATTAGAATGTTTGGCTATTCGGCATGGCTGATACTGTATTAAGGAGAGAGGTTTACATAGTGGAAAGGATCTCTGCAGTTTTATAAGGAGATAATATATGTGGGTCTTGAGTGTTTGTGCGTTATTTCTGTGTTAGTAGTATCAGTTGCTCATAAAGGGGGGGGGACCCTTCCTTTTGACAGTTGTCAATTACTTGTATTGCCAATCCTGCTGGAAGTAATTAATTGCAGTGCTGACTAACACACACACACACACACACACACACACACACACACCCCCCACAGGGGTTAGACAATTTCAAACCATGTTGGCTTATGATCTAGGACTACAATCCCTCTTTGGGACTTACATAAACCAGGATAACCCAAAGCAGTTAAAAGTAAAGCAGGTATTGTTGTCTTTAAGGTGGGTCTGAGCTTAAAAAGTTCCAGATTGTCTTCCTTTCTCTGTTTCTTCAGGAAAAAATAACTCGGCTTGTTAGCGAGAATAAATTTTGCAGCTAAAAGCTTTTTAAAGAATAAATCAGAGAATTTATAAAGAATAAATTTAGCAACTAAAGCTTCATCTTTTAGCTGGTTGGTGTTTCTGGCTTGTTTAAGGAGGAGAATGTGTCTCCTCCTTAAACAAGGAGGAGAAATTGGCACCCTTTTTTTTTTGTTTATTTATTTGTTTGCTTCGTTTTAAAAGCTGGGAACATGGAACCGGCTTGTTTAATACCCTGGAATTTTTCTTTTTAAATTGAACTTTTTTTTTTTCTTGGTAAGTGTGGGGACTGGCTGAAAGATTTTAATATCTTAAAAGGGCTCATTGGAAGACCACGCGTGCGTGCGTGCGTGTGTGTGTGTGTGTGTGTGTGTGTAAACAGTGTTTAACGAGATTGGGGTGGGTGTGTCTTCCCAAAGAGAAGGGAAGGGAAGAAGCAGCAGTTTTGGTGGCCTTCATTCCTGAAGCCCACATTGGGACAATGCCGGCCGCGTGGACCTGGTGGTGTTGCGAGTTGTCCCACGGCCCTAAATAGGTCAGCGGGAAAAAGCGTTGTGTGGAGGCATTCTTGATTTCGGGAGGTTACAGTTGGGTGGTTGGGACTTCCACCCTCTGGAGTTGACTTCCCTGCTCTGTTGTTTTTTTTTTTTTTTTTGGATTCTCTTCCAAGAGTGGATGAGAATATGGCGTGGAGAACATCTCGCCAGTGAGGTGAGCAGTGGAAAGCCTACATTTCTTTCCCTTCTTGGTGGTGGGGTATCTTTTGAAGGTAGAGAAAAGTCGCTTGTGAGTCTGGAGTTTTGGAAGCACCCCATCCCTATGCACTTTCTTTGTGGTCTTCCTCTATCACCACCTCTTTCTCCTCCTTCTCTTTCTCTGCCATCACCACTGCTTTTACCTTCTCCTTTTCCATCACTTCTTTCTCCTCACTCTTCTCTTCCCCTACTACTACTCTTCTCCCTTTTTCTTTTCCTTCTTCTCTTCTGTCTCCACCAACACGACCACCTCTCCTCTTTTCCCCCCACCACTTTTCTTCCTTCGTTTTCATTTCCTTCTCCTCCTCTTCCAGAAAAGTAGCTTGTGATTTTGGAGTTTGAAAAACATCTCACTCTACTCACTGTAAGGTTTCTCTTCCTTATTCCTCCTCCTCCTCCTCCTTCCTCACTACTTCTCCTCCTGGTTCTCCTTCTCTTCCACCATCAGCCCTTCTTTCTCCTCACACTTTCTCTCTCTCCTCTCATTCCTTCTCTTTCTCCTTTGCCACCAGTATTTCTCCATTCCCTC
This sequence comes from Thermophis baileyi, assembly GCA_003457575.1. Classification (NCBI taxonomy): domain Eukaryota; kingdom Metazoa; phylum Chordata; class Lepidosauria; order Squamata; family Dipsadidae; genus Thermophis; species Thermophis baileyi. The sequence continues at coordinate 274,843 of QLTV01002689.1, forward strand.
ATTCTTTTCTTCCACAATTACTGCTACGACTTTTTTCTTTTCCTTCCCTTTTACCATCATCATTTCTCTTCCTCCTCATTCTCCTTCTCTTCCACTATCATACCTTCCCCTCCTTCTTTCTCCTCCTCCTGTCTCTCCTCCTCTCCCTCCTTTCTCCTTCACCACCACTACTTCTTCCTTTTCTCATTCTTTTCTTCCACTATTACCACTATGACTTCTCTTCTTTTCCTTCTCTTCTACCACCACCACTTCTCCTCCTCCTCCTCCTCATTTTCCTTCTCTTCCCCCTTTTCCTTCTCCTCCTTACCACCATTGCTAATTTTCCTCCTCCTCCTCCTGTTTCTCCATAACCATCACCACTGCTATTGTGTCTTTTCTCTTCTCTTCTCTTCTCTTCTCTTCTCTTCTCTTCTCTTCTCTTCTCTTCTCTTCTCTTCTCTTCTCTTCTCTCTTCCCTCCTTCAAAACAGCCCTTTGAGGGTTTTCTCTTCCTTATTCCTCTTCCTCTAGCACTACTTCTTCTCTTTCTCCTTCTGGCTCACCTTCTCTTCCACCATCACCCTCTTCTCCTTCTCCTTTCTCCTCTTTCTTTCTCCTCCTTTCTCTCCTCCTCTCCATCCCCCTTCCGCAGCACTACTAATTCTCCTTCGCCTCATTCTCTTCTTCCACTACTTCCGTGGCGACCTTTCTTCTTCTTTTTTTTCTTTTCCTTCTCTCCTACCACCACCGCTTCTAATCTTCCTCTTCGTTCTCCTCCTCTTCCCCCTTTTCCTTTTCCTCCACAACCACTTCTACTATTGCGTCTTCTTCCTTTCTCCCCTTCCTCCTCCTCCTTCCAAACAGCCCTTGGGGGGGGGGTTGCCCCAAGCGAAAAATCCTTGTGCCTCCTACGAGAAGGCTTAGTTTTAACAACTCCCGCAGCAGATGTCGCCTTGCAAAGGGTTCAGGGCAGCGCCCGGAGAGGCCGAAGTGAATCGCATTTGCCATTCAGCCATTATGTGGGCTGTGACAGCCTCAACTCAGTGGGGTTTGGAGGAGTGGGGGGAAGGGCTGGGCAGCGAGGAATGGTTTTTATTCCACTATCACCAGACCCGTCTGCCTGGTTGCGCTTGGCAAAAAAAACAAAACAAAAAAAAAACCCCAACTAACCGGGCTTAAGCCAGTAGGGTGATACCAAGGTTGGCTATAAAACCGAACCGTTTCCAAACAACACTCTGGAAAAAAATGCTGGAAGCGGAGTAGAAAACTCGGGGCCGATGGCTGGATGGTTGTTCCGTAAAGAGGTTGAAAGTTGGACCTTGGAGAGGTGATAAAATTAGAATATTGGGAAAAAGATAATGGCTGGATTCAAACACTTGTTTTTAAAAGTATGGGAACCATTGCCGGGGCAATGCTAATGTTCCATTAAATTTCGCATGGAATCACATTAAATCCACAACGATCTGTACCATGAGTATTTTTTTTATTTATTGATTGATTTGTATCCTGCCTTTATTTAATTTTTACAAATAACTCGAGCCGGTGAACATATCCAGCACGCCTTCCTGCTCCTAATTTCCCCACAACAACAATCCTGTGAGGTGGGTTGGGCTGAGAGGGAAGGGCTGACCCAAAGCCACCCAGCTGGCTTTCATATCTAAGGTGGGACTAGAACTCACAGTCTCCTAATGATTGGCCCGAAGTCACTCAGACAGCTTTCATGCCTAAAGTGGGACTAGAACTCCCAGACTCCTGGTGATTGGCCCAAAGTCACTCAGAGATAAGTCACATGCCTAAGGTGGGACTAGAACTCCCAGATCCAAGGTCACCTAGCAACCTTTCATAGCTGAGTTGGGACTTGAACTCACAGTCTCCTGTTTTCTACCCTGGTGCCTTAATCATCAAACTAGTTGGCCAGCACTGGCCTGCAGAGTGATGTTGGATACTGGGCCCATTTTTTTCTCCTTTTATCTAGCAATACTTGATGTCATAGGGGCTGGAGCAGTTGTCAAATACGCACAATCTTTCCTTAATTGCAAGCAACACCGGGTAAAGTTTATAAATTTCCTCCCAGCCTTCTGTGCAGCTTTTTTAGTCTGACTATGATATGAACACAGCTCTTAGCTCACTGTCCCAGATAGAGCTGCATAAACCTGGAACAGGGTTTATAGAATAAACCACGATTGGGTTAACCATGCGGCAGGAACGAAGACCAATGAACCTTTGAAGCCACTTGTGCAATTATTTTAAAGGGGGGGGCTTTCTTTGAATGCAGAGATTTTCCCATGCTTGGGGTTAATATGATGAAGGGGACACTCGTAATATAAATAATGTTGACTTGCTTTTCCACTGGGTTGCTTTCGGTTGGGGGTTTTAAGCAGCTTCCCAATTCCTTTTCCCTAGGAATTTGCTAACCCCGCACCTTGCAAATGACTAGGGAAATCCCAAGTGTGCAAGAATTAGCTGTGCCTCGGTGTGCAATTCCTCCAGAGAAAGTGCCCATGCTTGGATGAAGTGGGGTAGTTTTGTAAAGCAACATGCAAAGCGCACCGCTGGATCTGAAAGTGGGAAATCATATATGAGTCGATAGCAGGGAAAAAGCGAGTTTTTAAGAACTGCGCTACCAGAACGATCTCGGACAGCAGAAGTTGGCTTTAGCGGTGACGGGGGTGGGGGGGGGAGAAGACAATGGGTGGGTGATTTTTATTTTTTAAATCTGCATGGAAGAAAGGAAGGAAGGCTTGTTGGCTGCGAACCGGCAGTCCAGATCTCCTCTCCGCATAGTGTTTTCTTTCGGTAGATCAGGTTTCTCATTTTGCTAATAAGCGATGTCCAGCCGAGCACTTGGGAGTCAGCTGTTCTTCAGGCAGGAGCTACCTAAATGAAAAGACATTTCAGTCGGGGTTAGAAGCCTGCCGGTGGAGGGTGTTACATGATTGATTAACCCAGCTTCTGGGTTATCCAAGAGCTGATAATGGTTTGATTTGGCCATGGTTTGGTCTCGGTTGGAGCAATCTTAAATTTATTTATTTTTTTTCGATTGCAAGGAAGATCTTTTATTACGGTATCATATTGATGCATTCTCCCCAGCACTGATGATGTTACCTAGTTTGGTTCATGAAAGGTCTTCAAGAAAACCTCCAAGTTCAGAGAGCCCCAAGGACCCCACAGTTCTCCTCCTCCTCCTCCTCCTCCTCCTCCTCCTCCTCCTCCTCCTCCTCCTCCTCCTTCTCCTCCCTGCAAACCCCACTTCTTTCTAGCACTGATGAAGTTACCTAGTTTGGGTAATGAAACGTCTGCATGAAAAGAACTAAGCTCAGAGAGCACCAAGGATCCCAATGCTGGTCTGTGGCTGTAATAAAAATTGATTGATTGACCAAGGACTCCAGAGTCCTTCTGCTCCTTCTCCTCTCCACAACCCCCCTACCTTCTGGCACTGATGAAGTTAACTAGTTTGGTTAATGAAACGTCTGCACGAAAACAACTAAGCTCAGAGAACATCTAGGACAGTGGTTCTCAACCTTTCTAATGCCGCGACCCCCCGCCACCGCAACCCCCACCCCCTCCTCGCGCGGGATGAGGTGAGAAAGGGGGCGTGGCACCAGGGGTGAAATGCTCCTGGTTTGGGCTTGCCTGCGGGTCACCGAACAGCTGATAGCAATGGAAGCGGGAGACTTCGCCCGGACGCCGCCATTTGGGTTCTTTTACCCTCTGCGCATGCGCAAAGCGTTCTGCGCATGCGCAGAGGGTAAAAGATCCCAAAGGGCGGCGTCTGAGCGGGTGGGCGAAGTCTCCCGCTTTTGTCCTCCCACCCGGACGCCGCCATTTGGGTTCTTTTACCCTCTGCGCATGCACAGAACGCTGCGCATGCGCAGAGGGTAAAAGAACCCAAATGGCGGCGTCTGAGCGGGTGGGCGAAGTCTCCCGCTTTTGTAGTTACCGGCTGTCCGGCGACCCGCAGCCACAGCCGAACCGGGAGCATTTCACCCCTGCAAGTGACGGTGGCACCAAGATGGCGGGCTAACGCGCGCGGCGACCCCTGTGAAATGGTCGTTCGACCTCCAAAGGGGTCGCGACCCACAGGTTGAGAACCGCTGATCTAGGATCTCTAATGCTGATCTGTGACCATAATAAAGATTGATTGAGTGAGTGAGGACCCAGAGTCATCATCCTCCCCCTCCTCCTCTCTACAACCTCCCCTACCTTCTAGCACTGATGATGTTACCTAGTTAGGTCATGAAATGTCTGCAAGAAAACCACCGAGCTCAGAGCACCAATGAGAACACCTCATTTCAACTCGGAGCTACAAATATTCTCCTTTATTGATGCATTCTCGTTGTGTTCTTTTTCATTATTTACTTCATTCTATTATTTTAATTCTGTTTACACTCTTTTCATTTCTTCCTTTTTAGTGTTGTAGGCTGCCTAGAGAAGGCCCACACGAGGTAGGCAGAACTAAACTTAGCAAATAAATAAAATGAGACAGAAGGAAGTGTCTTTTTTGGTCAAAATATATCATATCCCTGGAAGTAGGAAGTAATAGACAACCCATGGGCCGTCAGGTCATCCTTTCAGAAATATTTTTTTGTCTAAAGAGAGAAACCGAATGACCACAGGCAGACCAAAAAAGCAGTGAGAATCGGAGGGACTTCCAACTTCCTGCTGGCTTCACCATTGCTTTGCTGTTGTGGCCAGAATTTTGCAAAGACAACTGGTGTGAAGATCCTTGGAATTTCAATTACACAATGAGTCTCAGACACATATTTTTTAAGTAAGCAGATTTGAAGCACTTTCAAAAATGTTTCTACAGTACCGTGATGTACCTTTTGGTTTAATTGAAGGTGACAAGCAGAGTTTTAGTAGCATATAGATCAGAGGTCGGTTCCTCCCGGTTTGGACCTGTTCGCCCGAACCGGTAGTGACCTGCTGGTGATGTCACAGTGACGTCATGGATCCATTTCGGTCGGTGCTGGTCCATGGGCGCCGCCATCTTTTTTTTGGAATTTGTTTTTGATTTTTTTGGGGGGAATTTTTTTCTGGGTTTTTCTTTCTTCTGTGCATGCGCAGAAGCCGAGTTCCCGGCACTGCGCATGCGTCGCCATCTTTTTTTTGGCTGCTGCTTTTTCTTTTTTTTTTTTTTTTAAATTTTTTGGATTTTTCGGCATGGCGCATGCGCGCACACGCCCATGAGGCGCGGCCACACGGCGCGGGAGGAAGCGAACCGGCAGCGAGGTAAGTTAGAACCCACCCCTGGTATAGATGATAGGAATGAGACATGCTGGGCTCCAAAGCCCATCTTTACAACTAACGTGGTCTGTGGTCAAGAATGATGGGAATCGGAATCCAATACTTTCAGGTTCCTTGTTCCTTCTGAGAACTTAAACACTAATTTTGGTCAGGAAGTTATTTTTCTGGTGTCTGTTCCTCATCCTATGCACAGCTGCACTACCTTCCATTGTCTTCTGCTGGTCTTGGAGAATCATGGTCATACAGAAAGCTAGCAGAGGTGGGTTTCAGCAGGTTCTGACCAGTTCTGGAGAACCAGTAGCGGAAATTTTGAGTAGTTCGGAGAACCGGTAAATACCACCTCTGACTGGCCCCGCCCCCATCTATTCTCTGCCTCCCAAGTCCCAGCTGATCGGGAGGAAATGGGGATTTTGCAGTAACCTTCCCCTGGAGTGGGGAGGGAATGGAGATTTTGCAGTATCCTTCCCCTGGAGTGGGGAGGGAATGGAGATTTTGCAGTATCCTTCCCCTGCCACGCCCACCAAGCCACGCCCACAGAACCGGTAGTAAAAAAAATTGAATCCCACCACTGAAAGCTAGGTGTGAAAATGTCTATGGAGATTCTCAGTCATCCAGGTCATGGTTGTCCCAAAGATGCTATTTTCAAGAGGCACCTGGACTTTCTTGTTAAAAGACATTTCACTTCTCATCTAAGAAGCTTCTCCAGCTCTGACTGAATGGTGGGAAATGGAAGGATTTATACCCTTGAAATATCAAGTATAAATCCTTCCACTTCCCCACCATCTAGTCAGAGCTGAAGAAGCTTCTTGGATGAGAAGCGAAACGTCTTCAAAGAATAACAAAGTCCAGGTGCCTCTTGAAAATAGCACCTTTGGGACAACCATGACCTGGATGACGGAGAATCTCCATAGACATTTTCACACCTAGGGGGTGGCTAGGTGTGCAATCTTCCCCTGTCCAGTCTTCCCTTGTGCACCCATCTAAAACCGAATCGTAGTCTTCCTCCTTCCCAAGCAGACGGGAATAGAATTCTTTATAGAATTCTTTATTGGCCAAGTGTGATTGGACACACAAGGAATTTGTCTTAGGTGTATATGCTCTCAGTGTACATAAGGAGAATAAAATACATTCATCAAGAATAAAAAGATACACTACTTAGTGATAGTCAAGGTTACTAATAAGCTATCAAATCGTACTAGGAAACAAATAAAAACAATATAAATTGAAAGATACAAGCAACATGGTTATAATAACAAGTAGGAAGAGATAGATACTAGTAAGGAAGAGAAGAATAATAGTAATACAGTCTTAGTAATTTATTTGACAGTTTTGTGGGGATTAGTTGTTAAGCAGAGTGATGGCATTTGGGGAAAAACTCCTTGTGTCTAGTTGTTTTTGTTGTTAGGTGTCCATTTTAAGTCTTTAGATATGATAGAACTGTTGATACTGTGTTTAGTATTGTGGTAGTATGGGAGGGTTTCTTCTAAAATCCACCACCATTTCTACGGTTTTGAGTGTATTTAGTTCAAGATTGTTCTGGTCGCACCACAAGGCTAGTTGTTCAACCTCCCGTCTGTATGCAGATTCATCGTTGTCTTGAATGAGACCAATCACTGTTGTATTGTCTGCAAACTTCAGTATTTTAACAGAGGAATCTTTTGAGATGCAGTCAGTGAAGCAGAAATACTTTCTTGCAAACTATTCCAAGCGATGATGTCCGAGGAACTGTAACAGGACTTGTGTAGACTTAAGCTGGGAGTATTAACTGTGTCTCGACTGCAAACCCACTTATGGGAAGCGCTCCTTTGAGGAACTGTCGCTTGCAAAACGTTTGCACCAGGCCAGACCACCACTTGTCCACCGTTCCTTGACGTTTACGATTCTGGGGCAGAGAAGACCTTTCCTAACCTGCTTTGCTGGCCCTAGTTCCTTCAAACAGGGGACCTTGAGTGAGGAAGCTTCCCTTGGTGTGCAGTGTGCAACTCTTCGTTGGCCGAGTTTCCCTTCCAGCATCAACTCGTGGGAAGCCCGTGGTTTCTCACTTCTTGCCTCATCCAACCTGTCTTCCAGTGGTTCCCTTTTTGCAGCTGTCTAAGCATGGTTCTCATGAGTCAGAAATTATCCTACTCCTTCGTTACCTCTCTGCTAAGCTTCTGTACCAGTTACAAGTTTGTACCTCAGCACTCTCTGATCCTACCTGCCTTCTCTCCTTCGTTTGCTTTCAAGGTTGCAGGAACTGGGCCTGGCTAGTCTGGTGAAGAGAAGGACCAGGGGAGACACGATAGCAGCCTTCCAATATTTGAGGGGCTGCCACAGAGAGGAGGGGGTCAAGCTATTTTCCAAAGCACTCAAAGGCCAGACAAGGAATAATGGATGGAAACTGATCAAGGAGAGATTCAACCTAGAAATAAGGAGGAACTTTCTGACAGGGAGAACAATCAACCCATGGAACAGAAGTTGCCTTCGGAAGTTGTGGGAGCTTCATCACTGGAGGCTTTCAAGAAGAGACTGGACTGTCATTTGTCAGAAATGGTGTAGGGTCTCCTGCTTGGGCGGGGGGTTGGACTAGATGACCTACAAGGTCCCTTCCAACTCTGTTAATCTGTAATAAGTCTACCGGTTGGGTGTTGAGCTTTGCAGTTCCCTATCTTCCTCTTCCCAAACAGGTTGTCCTTGACTTAACAGCCGTTCGTTTAGTGACCGAAGTTACAAGAGCACTGAAAAAAGCAACGTTTTTCACACTTACGACCGTTGCAGCATCCCCGCGGTCATGCGATCAAAATTCAGATGCTTGGCCACTGAGTCATATTTATGACGGTTGCAGCGTCCCGGGAGAGGGTCCCGGGATCCCCTTTTGCGACCCTCTGACAAGCAAAGTCAAGGGGGAAGCAGGATTCACATTACAAGCGGGTTACTAACTGAACAATGGCAGCGATTCACTTAACAACTGTGGCAAGAAAGGTCGTAAAATGGGGCAAAACTCAATAATTGTCTCTCTCAGCAATAGACATTTAGGGCTTAGTAATTGAGGATTACCTGTATTTCTTTTAGTGGTATAACCTTGGTTTTGGAAAATGGAACAAGATGTAAACCATAAGCATAAAACTCTCCATTTAGGTGGGTTTCCAGTAAGTTGTCCATAAGCAGCTCCATCTTTCTGAAAAGTACCAGAAGGAAAAACATACAGGGATAGATAAAAAGAAGGGTTCTTGGTGCTCTCTGAGCTTGGTGGTTGTCTGGCAGACGTTTCATTACCCAAACTAGGTAACATCATCAGTGCTAGGAGGGAGTTGGGGGAGGAGGAGGAGGAAGAAAAGGAGGAGGACTGTGGGGTCCTTGGTGCTGTCTGAGCTTGGTGGTTTCCTTGCAGACGTTTCATTACCCAAACTAGGTAACATCATCAGTGCTAGGAGGGAGTTGGGGGAGGAGGAAGAAGAGGAGGAAGAGAAGGAGGAGGAACAATGACTGTGGGGTCCTTGGTGCTCTGTGAGCTTGGTGGTTTTCTGGCAGACGTTTCATTACCCAAACTAGGTAACATCATCAGTGCTGGTAAGACTAGACAACATTTGGTCATGTCTACTCATGACACTGAGTAGTCTGTGTGAACCAGGACTATGGGAGTTACCTGCAAAGTGTGGTCCAATCATTTTGTGTAGTTGCTTAACCATGATCTAACTTACTCCCTGTTTGGATGGCACCTAGAATTATGACTAGACTAACCTCAATACAGTCACAGATGATGGTTCAAGGTGTTTGTCTTGCCCTCATGTTTGGTCTTCATCCAGTTTGGGATGGCTCCCTACTTTCCATTAAGGTTTGCCTCGGTGTGTGACGGGCTTGAATGTCGCATGTTTGTGCAACAGCCCATTGAGCGATGACCGTTGCGTGTCTTCAGAAGCAAAGTTGGTTATTTCTGCCAGCTTCCATGACCACAGGGGCACCTTGGTGTCACCAACCAGCAAGCAGAGATGCCCCCAAGGCTTGAAGGACAAAAACTCGAGAGACCGGTAATATTTGATTGCAGCCAGTGGGAGGGTCATCTTTACACACACACACACACACACACACACACACACACACACACACGTCTCCCATTCCATCTTAACCTTGTTGTGTTGACCGACTCTTGGAAAGTAGCAGAAACTAGAAAATGGCTGTGCCGTTTTCTGCTAAGCTGGGAGGCGGTGAGTGTCCCCAGGCAAAGAACTACGCAATGTTCACTCTATTGAGGAAGTACAGTGCTGTGGAGGATGGGTTCACATGCCCTGGGGCCATGGCTTCATTGACCAGGAATCTATGAAGCAGCCATTGTGGGATGGGCTCTAACTATGCCACAGTGGAGACTTACAGAAGAACAGAGTTCATAGTGACCTAGTCCAACCCCCTGGTCACTTTTTAAAAACCTCCAGTGATGGAGCACCCACAAATACTGGAGGCAAGTTGTTCCACTGATTAATTGTTGCTGTTCCTGTCGCTGTCAGGAAATTATTTCTTAATTTTAGGTTGGTTCTTTCCCTGATTAGTTTCCATTCTTTGCTTCTTGCCTTGCCTTCTGGTGATTTGGAGAATAGGTTGACCCCTTCTTCCATGTGACAGCCCCTCAAATATTCAGTTGGATATTGGAAATATCAGATGATTGTTTATATTATTTTAAGGATTTACAGAATACAAAATGAGTTAGAAGGGACCTTGGAGATCTTCTAATCCAGAGGTCTTCAAACTTGGCAACTTTAAGACTTGTGGACTTCAACTCCCAGAATGGAGAATTCTGGGAGTTGAAGTCCACAAGTCTTAAAGTTGCCAAGTTTGGGGACCCCTGTTCTAGTCCAACCCCCAGCTCAAGCAGGAAACGCTTATGCCATTCCAGAAAACTGGTTGTCCAATCTCGTCCTGAAAACCTTCAATGATGGAGCACCCACAACTTCTGAAGGCAAGCCCTTCCACTGATTAATTGTTCCCACTGCCAGAAATTTCTCTCTAGTTCTAGGTTGGTCCTCTCCTTGATGAAAGCATTATCTATGATCAGTGTTAGTAAGTGTGGCTTGTTCCTCCAGTTTAAAGACTCTTCCCTCCCTTCTCTGTCCCCACCCATCCTTTCTCTGGTGAAGCAGCCGAGGTCAAAGAAAATCAAATGGAATGTGACCATCTGTGTTTTCTTCCTCCTTTCCAGAGAACTATAAATACAGGGCAGTGCTTCATTTAAACAAAAAAAAAAAAAAGGGAGGCCAAACCTTGTGACATTGACTAGGCTTATCTTTCCCTTGGTCAGTTTCACTAGTGTCTATGAAATTGATTTGGAAGAGGCACAAAACTAAGTGAGACAGGTGTGTTGTTGGGACCACATCTCCCAGAATTCTCTGGCCAGGCTTCGTGTTGGGACCGCATCTCCCAGAATTCCAAGCTGGGTCTTTAGGAGTAGCATCTAAAAAGAGTTTCAGAATCACAGAATGACAGGGTTGAAAGTGGCCTTGGAGGTCTTCTAGTCCAATTAAGGAGTTTTGGTTGGCAGGAGATCAAAAGTGTGTTGGCAGGGAACTGCTTCTACCAGCCCATTTCCAGAAAGCCGTAGGAGAACCTCAAAAAGTGGGGTTCATTTCTTCTCCTCCACGCAAATGTCTTCTGAGAATTTGGTTGCCATTTTGGAAAGAGGGGCACTCAGTGCAGCCTAGGTTGGTTTGATTTGGAGACGGCTGTGCCTGGACTGTAGCTCTTCCATGTTCAAGACATTGCCTGGATTCAGGTGTGATACTAAAGGTCAAATGTTTTGGTGGCAGACTCCACCTTTCGTTGGCCAACTGTGCAACCTTTCCCGAGCTGGCTTTTGAAAGAGAATTTTTCGTGATCTCTTCACTTCCAACACTATTGCATGAAGACTACGCAAAGGCGTGAGATCATGCATACCTTAAGATCATCAAGCAAATGTCATAGTTTAGGTAAAGTTTACGCCATTTGGGCTTCTTCGTAACCTGGTTGAGTTGGAACAATTAGAAAGGTAGATTATGTCTACTTGCGTTAGGACCCACTTATTCTAAGAATTTGTGGTTGGTTGGTTGGTTGGTTGGTTGGTTGGTTGGTTGGTTGGTTGGTTGGTTGGCTGGCTGGCTGGCTGGCTGGCTGGCTGGCTGGCTGGCTGGCTGGCTGGCTGGCTGGCTGGCTGGCTGGCTGGCTGGCTGGCTGGCTTCCCTATCTCAGTTCCTACATTTTGGGAAGTCCATAGAACACCTTTTCTGGAGCAGACCCAATAAAAACATTCTACTTACTACCGGTAGTTGCCTTCTTCCTGTTTCTGTTGCTTAGTTCAAGGCATTCTCTTCGGTGATTTTCAATGCTTAGTGAAGATGTTCTTGTTATTTTTCAATGCGTCCTTTCCATTTTTTTTTAAAAAAATCGTATTATAAATACTTCATGTCAAGAAGCATTCCATTTCTTGGTGTTGACTTGAGTGAACTCGGCCAACATCCGTCGCAAATGTTTAGATCCACCCATAAAGGTCCACTTAAATTGATTTATTGCTACTCATACCTATGCACAGGAATCTTCTCAACTAATGGTTAGTACCTGCTAGGAGTTAGATACGGGTCCACGGAGGTCAAGGGAGGTTGGACTTCATTCACTTGTGGCTACATAGGGATTCTAGGCTAATCCCTCTTTTGACTCCGCCCCCAGGTTCTGCCACTCCTTCCCCTCCAGCCAGCCACATAAACTATGACTGACGGCTTTGTACTGCCTGTCAATCCAGTGAATTAATGTCATGCTTAATATCACGCGTAGAGCAAACCTGGTTGGATGCAGCTGGGAACTGCCTGGCAAACTTAATTCAGAGATGGGTGATTTTGGGTTGAAGGCTTCTCTGTTCTATCCCCGTGCATTTGAAATGTGTGGTGTGTGTGTGTGTGTGTGTGTGTGTGTGTGCCTGTTGCTTCCCTTTTCTGATTGCCGAAGGTTCATGCTCTCCAACCCACAGCTGCCTTGCAGGAAGGGAATAACTTGCCTCAGCCACCCACATTGAAAGTTCACTTTTTCAGGAAACAAGTGACTGACCCCCTTGAAAGTTCTGTATAATTATCCAATTCCCTTGGAGAACTGCCCCCTCCGTGGTCTGAGCGGCTTTCTCAGGGAAATTGCATGGGTGAATTATACCTCTCCTGGAAAAGAAATAGTTCTGCTAGCAAATTCTTTTTTAACATGTCTTTGTTAGGGTTAGGAGACCCAGTCTGATGAGGTAGGGAAGGCGCTGAACTAGGAACCGGGAGGCTCTGGGTTCTAGTCTACCCTTAGGCCTGAAAACCAGCTTTGGGCCTACAACTTTGAGCCAACTCAAGGGCTCATTGTAATAGGGAAAAGAGGAGGGAAGGGTTCTGCCCTCTCTTTTCTTTCTTTCTTTCTTTCTTTCTTTCTTTCTTTCTTTCTTTCTTTCTTTCTTTCTTTCTTTCTTTCTTTCTTTCTTTCTTTCCTTCCTTCCTTCCTTCCTTCCTTCCTTCCTTCCTTCCTTCCTTCCTTCCTTCCTTCCTTCCTTCCTTCCTTCCTTCCTTCCTTCCTTCCTTCCTTCCTTCCTTCCTTCCTTCCTTCCTTCCTTCCTTCCTTCCTTTCCTTCCTTTCCTTCTTTCCTTCCTTTCCTCTTCTTCCTTTCCTTTCCTTTCCTTCTCTTCTCTTTCCTTTTCTTCTTTAGTTTCCTCTCCTTTCNTCTTTCTTTCTTTCTTTCTTTCTTTCTTTCTTTCTTTCTTCCTTCCTTCCTTCCTTCCTTCCTTCCTTCCTTCCTTCCTTCCTTCCTTCCTCTTTTCTTTTCTTTTCTTTTCTTTTCTTTCTTTTGCTTTCTCCCTCTCCCTCTCTTTCTCCCTCTTTCTTTCTCTCTTTCTTTCTCCTCTCTCTTTCTCCCTCTTTCTCCCTCCCTCCCTCCCTCTCTCTCTGTCTTTCTCCCTCCCTCTCTCTTTCTTCCTCTCCCTCTGTCTCTCTCTCCCTCTTTCTCTCTATCTCTTTCCCTCTGTCTCTTTCTCCCTCTCTGCTTCTCCCTCTTTCTTTCTTTCTTTCTTTCTCTCTCTCTCTCTCTCTCTCTCTCTCTCTCTCTCTCTCTCTTTCTTTCTTTCTTTCTTTCTTTCTTTCTGTTTCTTTCCCTCTCTTCCCCCCCTCTTTCTCTCTGTATCTCTCTCCCTCCTCTTTCTCTCTTTCAAAGCAACCTGAGATGCATTCTAGAGCTGTGGTCATTTTGGCAAGCATGAATCCAAGATTCTTCTCCTTCCACAGCCTTCTGTTGTTGGGGAAAAAAATTCTCAGTTTACCACCTGCTCTTTGCAGACTGGGGGTGGGGGGAACCACGCGCCTTCAGCTTCTGCTCTTTTTGCTTGCTTTCGAAGAAACAGCAGAACGCAAAATTTCTCGGTAAATGTGCCCCCCCCCCCAAAATTTGAGAATCAAGGCATTAATAATGCTACCCCAGAATTCTCCAACCCCCGCCCCCCAGCTATTTTAAAACTGCAAAACATTTCTGGATGCAGGATGTAATGGATTATCCACAATGCATGGATCTTTTTGGATGAGGTTATATTTCCTCATCTTTATGAAGCTCCCAATGTTGAAGCTTTGTTAAGCGTCAGATGTTTTAGGTGCCAGCTGCCAGTGAACCTGAGCTGCAGCTGAGGATCATAGGGTTTTGAGCATCTGAGGCCAGGCTGGACGGAGAAAAAGGGTGGAAGCAGCTTTGAACCAGAAGGTTGTGATATTTTCAGGGAATGAGCCTGTGGTGGTCAGCCAAGCTATCAAATAATCTTTATTTTTTATTTCTTTTTATTTGTAGCCTGCCTTTATTATTTTTACAAATATACTCAAGGTGGTGAACATATCCAACACACCTCCTTCCTCTTGTTTTCCCCACAGCAACAGTCCTATGATATGAGTTGGGCTGAGAGAGGGGGACTGGCCCAAAGTCACCCAGCTTTCATGCCTAAGGTGGTACTTGAACTCACAGTCTCCTGGTGACTGGCCCAAAGTCACCCAGCTTTCCTGCCTAAGATGGAACTAGAACTCACAGTCTCCTGGTGACTGGCCCAAAGTCACCCAGCTGGCTTTCATGCCTAAGGTGATACTAGAACTCACTGGTGACTGGCCCAAAGTCACCCAGCTGGCTTTCATGCCTAAGGTGATACTAGAACTCACGGTCTCCTGGTGACTGGCCCAAAGTCACCCAGCTGGCTTTCATGCCTAAGGTGGTACTAGAACTCACAATCTCCTGGTGACTGGCCCAAAGTCACCCAGCTGGCTTTCCTGCCTAAGGTGATACTAGAACTCATGGTCTCCTGGTGACTAGCCCAAAGTCACCCAGCCGGTGACTGAATTCTGATCACATGACCGTGAGGATGCTGCAACGGTCGTAAGTGTGAAAAACGGTCATAAGTCACTTTTTTCCAGTGCCGTTGTAACTTTGAACGGTCACTAAATGAACCGTAGTAAGTTGAGGGCAACCTGTGTTGTTTTTCCTTTTATTACACGTATACAGATCTATAGAAGCCTTGAGATACTTCTTTTATTCGGTATTTTGTTCGTGTCTGGCTTTAGGGCTTTAATAAAATCATGATTTGCAAGATGGAAAAATAGATCATTATAATAAAATATGCACCAAACTTAGAGTGATGTCTTCGTCAGAGAAAGAATAGGGAAGACGCTGATCATTTTTGAATCTGTTCTTAATCAATTCCTTAATGCAGTTTTGTTTGGAAGATCCACCTTCAGATGTTAAGTCAGTCTCTAGTCAATATTTATAAAAATTATAGGTGGTGGTTTCAAACATCTAAGGAGATAAGTGACTGCTCATATGTAGGAGCTTCCTCTCGGGGGGGGGGGGAAACCTTAATTCTCAACCAACCACATTTAGATTTGATACAAGAACCAGTTTAAGGAGAGTATAACTTGTGGTTGTGGGTTGATAACCACAACACGGTGTTGTGTTTGAAGCACGATGCCTTCCTGTTTTTTCTGCCATTGTGGCACTGGATAATATTTTATGCTTGGGTGGAAAAGATGTTCCTCCAACTTATTTTCCCCCCCTCGAGTGTGAAACCCACCTCCTGCCCGCTAGGAATTCTGGGATACTCGCCTCCCGCCCTCTAGGAATTCTGGGATACCCACCTCCCGCCCTCTAGGAATTCTGGGATACCCACCTCCCGCCCGCTAGGAATTCTGGGATACCCACCTCCCGCCCGCTAGGAATTTTCGGATACCCACCTCCTGCCCGCTAGGAATTCTGGGATACCCACCTCCTGCCCGCTAGGAATTCTGGGAGTTGAAGTCTTAAGACCTCGAGGAGAATGTTGGGATTGATTTGAGCTGACTGTGCCAAAATGAACGAGAAATAGGAAGCTTTGAAAACCAAACCCACAATTTATTATACGGTTGTTGTTTTCCTCTATTCTTCAGTGACAAATATTCCCTCCAGCATTTAGGAAAATGGATGGGTCATAATTGCAAGTTTAGGGTCTGGAAACTATGTTTTCCCTTCAACTTGCATGGACTTGGGCCAGCAGTTAATTGCATAGTACAGATAGTCCTTGATTTACAACAATTCGTTTAGTGACCGTTTGAAGTTAAAATGGCCCCGGAAAAAATGACTTTTCACACAGTGAGTTTTTCACACTTTAAGACCATTGCAGTACCTCCACGGTCACGTGATCAAAATCCAGACGCTTGGCAACTGACTCATATTTATGACGGTTGCAGTGTCCCGGGGTCATGTGATCCCCTTTTGCGACCTTCTGACAAAGCAAAGTCGATGGGGAAGCCAGATTCACTTAACAACTCGAGTGATTCGCTTAACAACTGTGGCAAGAAAGGCCATCGAATGGGACAAAATTCACTTAACAAATGTCACATTTAGCAGCAGCAATTTTGGGATTTAATTGTGGTCGTAAGTTGAGCACTACTTGTAATAACCTGAAGTAAATGAGAGGCGATTGGATGGCTTCTAATTATGGGTGGCTTCTTACCTGTAGGAGGTTTTTGCTCCTAGGTGAGCAGATGAGTCGTTCTTGTATACCGAGGGGAAATTTGAGGTCCTCCAGAAGTTTCTGAGACCATCAAACTTGAAAGATCTTTATTGGAGAAGTCCATCATGGAGTTTTTATTCCTTAGTCTGCTTCATGTGTTCAATTTTCCTGCTTATTTTGGTTTTGTGTCAATTTGAACTGTTGACGCTTTCTTTGGGTTGTTTTCTGTTATTCCTATCTTGGTTACCAGCTATCTATGGAGGAAAAGAGATATTTTCCCAAATGCGGTAAATAAAAATTGCACAGGGCACAAGGAGGCCATTTCCTCATTCTCTTCATATCCTTCTGCGCTTTGGGGTCACAGGGAAGGCATTTGCTCAGATTGGACTGGCCCCAAGGATGCTGCACGAGCAAAATTAGTTTTGTTTTTTCTTCTCCTTGCAAAGTAGCAGGATGTTGGATCAGCAGGACCCAAGCAGCAGAACTAGAACTCACCGTCTCCTGGTGATTGGCCCAAAGTCACCCAGCCGGCTTTCCTAACTAAGGCAGAACTAGAACTCACAGTCTCCTGGTGATTGGCCCAAAGTCACCCAGCCAGCTTTCCTAGCTAAGGCAGCACTAGAATTCACAGTCTCCTGGTGACTGGCTCAAAGTCACCCAGCTGGCTTTCCTAGCTAAGGCAGAACTAGAGCTCACCGTCTTCTGGTGATTGGCCCAAAGTCACCCAGCCGGCTTTCCTAACTAAGGCAGAACTAGAACTCACCGTCTCCTGGTGATTGGCCCAAAGTCACCCAGCCAGCTTTCCTAGCTAAGGCAGCACTAGAATTCACAGTCTCCTGGTGATTGGTCCAAAGTCACCCAGCTGGCTTTCCTAGCTAAGGCAGCACTAGAACTCACAGTCTCCTGCTTTCTAGTCTGCTGCGTTAACCACTAGATCAAACTGCTGCTCTCTTTGTTCATTTCTTACACAAATGGGTCACTGACTTACCTTTGTATTAATTTCTCATTGACACCCTTTTCAAGAAAACTTTGTGTGTGTGTCTGTGTGTCTGTGTCTCCCTGTCGGGCATCTTTTAAAACATGTCTGCTTGCAATTGCTAATTGTGGCAGCCTAATAAATCGTTAGTGGAAATAAAACAGGATGGAATTAGCGCCAAAGTGGGACCGGAATGGAAGAATTCATCAAGCACATTTTTTTTCAATTAACTTTTGAAGTTAACTTCATTAGGGCTCTTTTTAGCAAGAGCTGTGGGTGTCCAAGAGGAATAATTAGAAAAGGGTCACACATGAAAAGGCGAATTAAATTGCAGGATAGGCTTTCTTGCGCCGTGCAACATGATTTAAAGTTTGCTTACGTTTTGGATTTTTTTTTCTTCTTCGCGGTTTGAAGCCACTTCTCTTTTAAACTTGCACATTTTTAAAAAGTGACTTTTCAGGAGTTATCAGTTTAACTTGTGGAAGAAGACAGTAGAAAAAAAAATATTTGGTTCACACACATCCCTGCTCAAGAAAGCCTTCCCTAAATAATAAAACTCTTAGTTCTCAAAATACCATGTGGAAAAAAAGGGATTTTTTTTTCCGTTTATGTAGTGACTAGTAGCTGGATACCCGTGCTTCCCTATGAAACTGATCAGGCTTGATACATTGACACTTAAAGCTTGAAAATTTATGTAGAATGTGTAACTCCTTAGCATCAGAGCTGTTAATATAAGGCAACTGGCAGTTGGAACAGAGTTCTTTTCAGGTGGGGAGGGGGAGTAGAACGTATAACTCCTTATCATCAGAGCATGTTAATATAATACTGTATAAGAAATGCTAATGATCTGATGGTCATTTTGAAAAATCCTTTCTTAGCGAGCACCTAGAAGCCAAGAGGAACATACGTTCCAAGTTTCAAGTTTGTAGGCTTTACAGTTCTGGAGATTTCATGATGAGTGAGTGGTATTTGGCTTTTATATATATAGATAGCTATTAATGGGCTCCTGTTTCTATGTTTTTACGTAGAATTGTCTGCAAAATTCCGGTGCTCCATACAGGAGAAGAACCATACTTGAAAATGTCTTGCCCTTAACTTTTTTAGTTAAGTTTGGTGTAGTGTTTAATGCTGGCCTAGAAACCAAGAGACTGTGAGTTCTAGTTCCACTTTAGGCATGAAGTCCAGCAGGGTGAATTTGGCCAGTTAGCAGAAGGCTGAGTTCTAGTCCTGCCTTAGACATGAAATCCAGCTGTATGACTTTGGGCTGATCGCCAGGAGACTGTGAGTTCTAGTCCTGCCTTAGGCATGAGAGCCAGCTAGGTGACACTGGGCCAGTCCCCTGCAGACTGTGAGTTCTAGTCCCATTTTAGGCATGAAAGCCGGTTAAGTGACTTTGGGCTGATCACCAGGAGACTGTGAGTTCTAGTCAGTGGTGGGCTGCAACTGGTTTAACAACGGTTCGGTGATTGCGCTCTTTGTGCGCCTAATGCGCTTGCGCAACAGCATTCAAAATACAGCAGTTTGAAGCTTAGCTGCTTACATTCTAAGGCAGCCCCGGTAAGTAGAACAGCGGAGGCGCGGAAATCAGCTGTGCTGTGCGAATCAGCTGAGCCAGAAAGAAGGAAATATAGGACAGGATAGGGCGGGTGCGAGTGGGCAGGGCCAGCTGATCGTCAGAACTAGTGGTTTGTCTGAACTGGCAGCAGCCCACCACTGGTTCTAGTCCTGCCTTAGGCATGAGAGCCAGCTGGGTGACACTGGGCCAATCCCCTGGAGACTGAGTTCTAGTCCCATTTTAGGCATGAAAGCCAACTGCATGACTTTGGGCTGATCACCAGGAGACTGAGTTCTAGTCCCACCTTAGGCATGAAAGCCGGCTAAGTGACTTTGGGCCAATCACCAGGCGCCTAATGAAGAGAAGGGGTGACATGATAGCAGTCTTCCAGTACATGAGGGGCTGTCACAGAGAACGGGGTCAACCTATCGGACAAGAAACAACAGATGGAAACTAATCATGGAGAGAAGCAGTCTAGAAATTTCCTGTCAATGAGAACAATAAACCAGGGGAACGACTTGCCTCCAGAAGTTGTGGGTGCTCCATCACTAGAGGTTTTCAAAAATAGACTGGACAGCCATTTGCCCGGAATACTATAAGGTCTCCTGCTTGAGCAAGGGGTTGGACTAGAACAGGGGGCTCCAACCTTGGCAACTTTAAGACTTGTGGACTTCAACTTGTGGACTTCAAGCAAAGCTGGCTGAGGAATTCTGGGAGTTGAAGTCCACAAGTCTTAAAGTTGCCAAGGTTGGAGACCCCTGGACTAGAAGACCTCCAAAGTTCTTCCAATTCTTTGTTATTCTGTATTCTGGTTATTCCAGTTTCCTTGTGTTGCTTTCTCAGATGAAAATGGACATCTAACCAGATGGTGGTGGTTGTTTTTTTTCGTGTGTTTCTCTTGCTGGCAACTGAAATGTTTTTGGCATTACTCAAGGCTGTTTGGTGGAAGGAGGGGGGGGGGGAGGTTGGTAGAATGGGGAAACATCCTGAAACTCTGGATAGTTGGGAACTGGGTGGGTAAGATAAAGGTGAACGGAGCAGCCAGCTCTTTCCCCGGCCAAGAGTCACCGTTTTTGAACGATAGGCATTTTGCTGAAGGAGCAGAAGCCAACATTACAGGCTTATCAGTCAGGACAAACAAGGGCAGGGCTTCCCAAATAGGTCTCCTGTCCATTTTTATCTGGGATCTTGTGTGTGGAGGCCGGGAAAGAAAGAAAAGCAAGATCTGCTGGGAGATAGGGAATCTGGTCTTGAGGGCAATTTGCCAGCAAAGCTTCCCCGAAACCGAAGCTGTGAGCTGGGTGAAAGATTTGCTGTGACAGCAGAAACAGAGTAAGAGATTTCGAAGGGACCTTGGAGGTCTTCTAGTCCAACCCTCTGCTCAGGCAGGAGACCCCATACCATTCTGGACAAATAGCTGTCCAATCTCTCCTTAAAAGCCTCCAGTGATGGAGCACCCACAATTTCTGGAGAAAAGTCATTCCACTGATTAAATTGTTCTCACTGTCAGGAAATTTCTCCTTGGTTCTAGGTTGCTTCTCTCCTTGATTAGTTTCCACCCTGTGCTGCTTATCCTGCCTTCAGATGCTCTTGTTTTTGTTTTTGTTTTTACTTTGTCCTTATTTGTTGTTATTTCCACTGTTTGAAGACTGTGTGCTGATCAGTAACAGATAGAACATAGAATACAGGTAGTCCTCGACTTACAACAGTTTGTTTAGTGACCGTTTGAAGTTACAACGGCACTGAAAAAAGTGACTTGTGACCAGGGATGGTTTTCACTTACCTTCCCTACCGGTTCGCAAATGTATTTCGCTCGCACGCACCACCTCCGCGCATGCGCAGGGCCTCAAAAACGTGCACAAATAGGATAGAATAGAGCCGGGGGGGGGGCGGGCCCACCCGCGATTTCCGCTACCGGTTCGGGCGAACCAGTCCGAACCGGCTGAATACCACCTCTGCTTGTGACCATTTTTCACCCTGAAGACCATTGCAGCATCCCTAACGGTCACGTGGATAAAATTCGGATGCATGGCAACTGACTCATATTTATGACGGGTTGCAGCATTCCACGGCCATGTGATCCCCTTCTGCGACCTTCTGACAAGCAAAGTCAATGGGGAAGCCAGATTCACTTAACAACGGTGTTAATAATTTAATAACGGCAGTGATTCACCTAACAAAATTGACAAGGAAAGTCGGGCAAAACTCACTTAACAAATGTCTCGCTTAAACAACATAAATTTTGGGCTCAATTGTGGTCGTAAGTCGAGGACTACCTGTATAGAATAACAGAGGGACCTTGGAGGTCTTCTAGTCCAACCCCCTGCTGAGGCAGGAAGCCCTATACCATTTCAGACAAACGATTGTCTAATCTCTTTTGAAAAACCTTCAGTGATGGAGCACCCACAGCTTCCAGAGTCAAGTCTCACTATCAGGAAATTTCTCCTTAATTCTAGGACGGCTCTCTCTTTGATTAGTTTCCATCCATTGCTTCTTGTCCTGCCTACATCCTGAATTTATTCTAGAATAAGTCCTAGATGATCCTTAATGATCATCTCTTGCGTGCTTTAATGTACCCGTTGACCACCCTGCCATCCATTGGGTCACTCTTCGGCAGAAAAGTTGGGCAGTCTGATATGACTAGAATTACCATGAAATTTTAGGCTGATGATCGTATTTTTTTTTTTTTTTTAAAGCCAGAAGATCCTTGGGGATTTTTTTGAGCCAGTCTCTCCCTCTCAGGCCAGCCTCCCACCGGATATTTGAGGGAAAAACAGAAGTAGTCAAATCTTTCAGCTTCTGAATGATGAAGCTGAAATTGCAGGGTATCAATTTAATAAACAAAACAATCTTGGTTTTTTTCCGTTTTCAGTATTATCAAGAACGATGGGCGTTTCAAACAGGGGATTCAACTCGGAGAATTATTTTACAGCTGTGGAAAAAAAATCAAATATTTGCAGCATTAGATATTTAAGGAGGTTTTTTTGGGGGGGGGGGGGTGTCAATGTTTAGTTTGGCTGCTGATCGGCAAAAGAGTGGAGCAAAAGATCTTCCCAGCAATTTCCAAGAGTCATTTAAATTATTATTTCTTTCCTAGAAGTATTTTCTTTCTCCTGTCTTAAGCTTTCTAGTTCGGTTTAGTTTTCAATCTCTGGATCGTAATTTTATTTTGCAGTAGAGATAAGTCCTTGACGTACGGCCACAATTGAGCCCAGAATTTCCGTTGTTGAGCAAAGACAGTTGTTAAGCGAGTTGTGCCCCTTTTGTGACCTTTGGGCCACCGTTGTTAAGTGAATCACTGCAGTTGTTAAGTGAATTATGTGGTCATTAAACGAATCTGTCTTCTCCCATTGACTTTACTTGTCGGAAGCCAGCTGGGAAGGTCACCAATGTTGATATCACATGACCCCGGGATAGTACAACTGTCATAAGTACATGCCAGTTGCCAAGCCTTTGAATTGTGATCACATGACCGTGGGGAGGATGCAACGGTCATAAGTGTAAAAACCAGTCATGTCCCTTTTTTCAGTGCCGTTGTAACGTCGAATGGTCACTACACAAATGGTTCTAATCCCCCCCCCGACTTTTCTTGAGTTTAATCAAGAAAAAAAATGTATTAGATAGATAGATTAACAGAGTTGGAAGGGACCTTGTAGGTCATCTAGTCCAACCCCCTGCCCAAGCAGGAGACCCTACACCATTTCTGACAGATGGCAGTCCAGTCTCTTCTTGAAAGCTTCCAGTGATGAAACTCCCACAACTTCTGAAGGCAACTTCTGTTCCATCGGTTGATTGTTCTGTCAGAAAATGTCTCCTTATTTCCAGGTTGAATCTCTCCTTGTTCAGTTTCCATCCATTATTCCTTGCACCATAGAATGATGGTGTTATTAATGAGTGGACTGAATATCAAAAGTCAAGAGTCAACCAGTGAGTGCAGCTATGGTGTTCTGGAAAATACTCTTCAGGTTTAAAAAGTGTGAATCTTAAAGTCCTAGGATTAAAAACTAGGAATCAAAATATGTTTCTTGACTTACAAGC
>QLTV01002689.1:297762-322594 GCA_003457575.1 Thermophis baileyi
GTGATGAAGCTCCCACAACTTCTGAAGGCAACTTCTGTTCCATCGGTTGAGTGTTCTCCCTATCAGAAAATTTCTCCTTATTTCCAGGTTGAATCTCTCCTTGTTCAGTTTCCATCCATTATTCCTTGTCTGGCCTTCGGGTGCTTTGAAAAATAGCTTGACCTACTCCTCTCTGTGGCAGCCCCTCAAATATTGGAAGGCTGCTATCATGTCTCCCCTGGTCTTTCTTTTCACTAGACTAGCTATGCCCAGTTCCTGTAACTGGTTTTATTTTTTGTGCCCTTCCCTTCCGTCTGTGCTTTTTAACTAACAGGTCCTAAATTCTTGACATCTTAGAAAGGGGAAATTCCCTCTGTGCCCTTCTTGTTTTGCACCAGTTCACCAAAGCTACAGAAAAACATTATACATCAGCATAAAAATACGGATGGTGTTGTGCAGAAGAAGCAATTTTGCGCCAGTGGTTCTTTTTCAGTTGTGGCGTTTTTGCTGGTCCTGTTTTGCAGGACACAGGTAGTCCTCGACTTACGACCGTTATGTCTGTCACAGCATTCCCACAGTCACGTGATCAAAATTTGGGGGCTTGGCAACGGGCATGTACTGTGTTTATAACCAGGGACACCCAGCTAAAAACAAACAAACCTTTTTCGGGTAAATTTTGAGCTGCAGAAGGACAGTTTACTCCTCTCCTTGCCTTTTCTACTCTCTGAAACCAATTAGTGCTTTTTTTTTTTGGTCATAATTTTAAGTTTTGGAAAAATTAGCTGTTGAGAAAAATTACTTGCTAAGTTTGAGATAAATTAATAGCTGGAGAAATAGTGTTTCAAAGATACGACCGGGGTTGATGGGTGGACCAAATTGTTGCGTGGGCTGAATTTCCATGCTTTTATTTGCTTGTTTGCAAACAGAACTGCAAGTCCTCCACTTACAACAGTTAGTGACCATTCAAAGTTACAATGGCACTGGGGAAAAAAAGTGATTTCTGACCATTTTTCACGGTTACAACCATTGCAGCATCCCCATGGTGGCGTTATCAAAATTCGTGAGGCTTGGCAGCTGACTCATACTTATGACGGCCGCAGTGTCCTGGGGGGGTCACGTGATCCCCTTTTGAGACCTTCTAACAAGCCAAGACAATGGGGGAAGCCAGATTCACTTAACAACCATGTTACTAACTTAACAACTGCAGTGATTCGGTTAACAAAAGTGGCAAGAAAAGTCGCAAAACGGGGCATAATTCGCTTAACAAATGTTTCGCTTAGCAAACAGAAATTTTGGGCTCAATTGTGGCCGTAAGTTGAGGGCTACCTGTATAGTTTTATGCTCTATGTGGCATCCTCAGAGCCAGTTTACACCGGTGCTTCTATTTTAATCTCTTTTCAAGGCCTTTTGTGCCAGTCGAAGACGTGCTAAGATGGTTTGATCTGGTAATTGTGGAAGAACAGATGAAAACTTGGGTTGGTAACCTTTCTTGGAGAATTTTGGGACTTTATTTTTTGGGAATGATTAAACATCCGGTTTGAAAGTGGGTAGCAGCTGATTCAAAGTAAATATTTGAAATGGTTTCCCGTTCATAAAACAAAACCAAACAGATGTACATTTCTGGCAATAAAATTTGTTTATGTTGTTGGCTTGCCTTATGACATGCTTTTTTTTATTCTCAAGCTTATTCTTGCATTTTATTCCCATCTGGCACTTAAGATTTTAAAAGCGAAATCTATCATACTTCTGATCTTCCTTTTTTTTTTAACTCTCACAACAGCCCTGCGAGGTAGATTAAGCTGAGAAATGACAAGTGCTTTTAGAGTCTTCCTACAGGGAATCTTCGATTTACAATCATTCCTTTAGTAATCGTTCGAAGTTATTACGGCACTTGAAAAGGTGACTTATAACCAGTCCTTACACTTATAAACATCCCCACAGTCACGTGATCAAAATTTGAATGCTTGGCAATTGGCATGTACTTATGACAGTTTTGCAATGTCCTGGGGTCTTGTGTTTGCCAGTTGCAACCTTTCTAGTCACCTTCCAACAAGCAGAGTCAATGTTGGGAAACTGGATTGGCTTAATGACTGTAATTTGCTTAACGATTGCAGTGATTTGCTTAATGACCATGGCAGAAAAGTTCATAAAAATGGGCGTGACTCACTTAAGAACCGCCTTGCTTACCGACAGAAATTCGGGCCCCCATTGTGGTCGTAAGTTGAAGTCTACATAGTCTTATTGAGAGGAAGGCTGAACCTCTCAGTCCTATCACCATTAAATTACAGATTAACAGAGTTGGAAGGGACCTTGTAGGTCATCTAGTCCAACAGAGACTCTATACCATTCCAGACAAATGGCTGTCCAGTTTCTTCTAAAGCCTCGAGTTTTGGATTTTGGATAATAATTACATTATTAGGCAAGTTACATTAACAAATTAATGTGGAATAGTAATCAGGAATGGTCAATAGAACAGCTTAATCGTATATTGTAAACACTGCATACATTTTATTTAAAAAAAGGAACTGAATTTGCAGGTAGAGTTGTTATTTTTAAGTCAGAGGTACAGAGACAAAACCAGTCAAGGAAGTTTGATTGAATTTCTCAGTCTTCTTGTCTATATATATAAAAAAATTTTTTAATGTGTTCTTCAAGGATTATTCAGCAAGTAAGTTGTCTCATTCCTCTTCTGGATTTTTTGCTTCTCTCAGCCCCTCTGGGCATAAAGTATCCATTATATTTAATAAAACACCAGGTGTTGGAAATGCGGAAATATTTTTTTTTTCCAGCATGTGCCCCTTTGGATCCGTGGAAAAATTATTATTATTCCGGTGTTCCCCAGCCATCCCGCTGGCTATGCACGAAAATAATAATCACCTCGTGGGTGGGTGGATTTGGGATGTTGTGTGTCATTCTCAGGAAAGATATTTTGGAGTGGAAAAAAGTCACGGCAAACTAGCAAACAAAGAAGTCGTAGGGCCATATCATTAAGGTCTGATGGAGTCTTCAGAGTGCAAGGGTTTTTGCAAAGTAGATATGTTAGCTTTGAAAGTTGGGTGGTTGTGAGTGGTGGTTTATTTGGCTGCCCAGCAAGGATGATGTTCCACAGGAAGGGAGCCAGTGCCAGGGGTGGGATTCAAAAAATTTAGCAACCGGTTCTCTGCCTGGTTGCTGGGTGGGCGTGGCCATGGTGGGTGTGACCTACTCAGCCTCCTGCACCACGGGGGGGGGTGTTTTCACCCTCCCCAGGCTCCGGAGGCTTTCCTTGAGCCTCCGGGAGGGCGAAAACAGCCTCCCCCGGGCTCCGAAGGCTCTCTGGAGGCCGGAAACGGGCCCGTTTTTGGACTTCCGGAACTTCCAGCAGGCCTGTTTTTCACCCTCCCCAGGCTCCGGAGGCTTTCCTCGAGCCTCCGGGAGGGCGAAAACAGCCTCCCCCGGGCTCCGGAAGCCCGTTTCCGGAACTTCCGGGAGGCCCGTTTTTCGCCCTCCCAGAACCTCCGCGCGGGCCCTGCACTTACCTAGCATCCAAAATAGGCCGCATGGAGACTCCTGGAAGGGGAGGGGGGGGCAGCCAGTCCTTGCAACTACTGGTTCGGGGAACCAGATGTAAAATTAGCATCTGGTTCGCCCGAACTGGTCCGAACCGGCTAAATCCCACCCCTGGAGAAGGCCCTTCTTGGTCCCACTATATGGATCTCCTTAGGAGAGGGGTCCCTGCCTCCCTGCTCTAGTGGTTCGGATAACTGACTGGGAAAAGATGGATCTTCAAATACAGGTAATCCTTGACTTTACAACAGTTTGTTTAGTGACCGTTCGAAGTAACAACGGCACTGGGGGAAAAAAAATGACATGACCATTTTTCACACTTATGACCATTGCATGATGGTCAAGTAATCAAAATTCAGACGCTTGGCAACTGACTCATGTTTTTGACGGTTGCAGAGTCCTGGGGGGGGGGTCCTATGATCCCCTCTCTGACAAAGTCAATGGGGAAGCCAGATTCACTTAACAACCGTGTTACTAATTTAACAACTGCGGTGATTCACTTAAGGACTGTGGCTAGAAAGGTCGCAAAATGGGACAAAACTCACTTAACCAATTTCTCACTGGGCTTAATTGGGGTCGTGCCTCGAGGATTACCTGTAACAATGAAGGGGACCGGCTAAGGGTGGGGGTGGTTTAATGGATCGTCTTTTTTTCTTGCTGGTCCCCTTATATTCTAATCTTCGAAGACAGTTCCCTTCTCATCTTCTCAAGATGCTCCCATTCCCAAAAAAACTGCACCGAATCCTTTTAAAATGAGATCAGCCTTTTCTTTTCTCCCAACAAAGCGTGGGTAGAGACCCTGGTTTATTTTCCTCTGCAAACTTGAAACACAAACACGCAAACTGGAATCTCCTTTCTCAAAACTTCTCTCTTCCTTCTTGGCCTTTCTTGTAGCGCTCTCTCTACCACCCCCCACTACCCAGGAAAAGAAAAAAGAAAAAAACCCCCAAGCTTGGTACAAAACTCTGAAATGGCAGAATTTCAAATAAATCCCGGGTGTTTGGAAATGGTTTGCGTCTTTCCTCCAGATGCAGAGGCTTTCTTGAAGAGCATCGAAGGCCAATGGGTGTCCTTTCCAACTTCCAATGTGGTCATTCTTCCAGTTGTAATTCTGGAAGAGCTGAGTGATCGAATAACAAGAGTTGGAAGGGACCTTGGAGGTCTTCTAGTCCAACCCCCTGCTCAAGCAGGAGACTCTATCTATACCATTCCAGACAAAGGGCTCTCCAGTTTCTTCTAAAGTCTCGAGTTTTGGAGCACCCACAACATCTGTTTCCACTGATCAATTGTTCTCACCGTCGGAAAATTCCTCCTTAGTTCTAGATTGCTTCTCTCCTTGATAAGTTTCCATCCATTTGCTGCTTCTCTTGCCTTCTGGTGCTTTGGAGAATAGGTTGTCCCCCTCTTCTTTGTGGCAGCCCCTCAGATATTGGAACACGGCTATCAGGTCACCCCTAGTCCTTCTTTTCATTAAAGTAGAAGCATTAAAATAGAAAACCACTTCTCAAAACGATAGATGGTTTCTTGTCCTGGGCTGAGGTCCTGGTCCTTTGTTTCCCAGCAATGCATTCCTTACCTTTTGTCTCCATCCATGAGTTTTCTGAAGCTCATCTTTTTTCTTCCCGTCCTTGGGACAAAGCTCACTTAACAAATTTCTCACTTAGCAACATCAACTTTCAACTTTCCAACTTGAAAGTTGGACCATAAGGAAGGCTGAGGGCCAAAGAATGGAGGCCTTTGAACTATGGTGCTGGAGAAGACTCCTGCGAGTCCCTTGGACTGCAAGGCGATCCAACCGGTCAGTCCTAGAGGAGATCAACCCTGACTGCTCTTCAGAAGGCCAGATCCTGAAGAGGAAACTCAAATACTTTGGCCACCTAATGAGAAGGAAGGACTCACTGGAGAAGAGCCTAGTGCTGGGAAAGATTGAGGGCAAAAGAGAAGGGGACGGCAGAGAATGAGGTGGCTGGATGGAGTCACTGAAGCGGTAGGCGTGAGCTTAAATGGACTCCGGGGGATGGTAGAGGACAGGAAGGCCTGGAGGAACGTTGTCCATGGGGTCGCGATGGGTCGGACACGGCTTCGCAACTAACAACAACAAACATCAATTCTGGGCTCAATTGTAGTCGTAAGTTGCGGAATACCTGTATCAGAGCTGCTGCCTATGTCTTCACTCAACTGCTTTGATGCTCCGTAGAGAACATGTCGGAGATGAAGGCAGAAGGTCCTTCAGCCGACTCTTGACCTCTTACATCAGGGGTCTCCAACCTTGGCAACTTTAAGTCATGTGGACTTCAACTCCCAGAATTCCTCAGCCAGCAAAGTTGCCAAGGTTGGAGACCCCTGTCTTACATGACAAAGGCTCCTCCGTGAGATTTCCTTGGCAAGAGTACAAGTATAGTTTGCCTTTACCTTTTTTCTGGGATGCAGTCCAACTTCTCACTCGCCTCCAGTCCTGGAATTTCCTGGAATCTCCCATTCAGATGTTAATTACGTTCGGTGCGTAGTTTCCCCCCCCCCCGTATCGGACAAAGTCAGCTGGGACCGTATCACAAAGGCATGAAAAAACTTAGTATGCTACATCCCCTTGGCTCCATCTTCTCTGCTCTGCTTTGCTTCCCTCCTGTCAAAGAGTAAACTATAACTTCTTTGGAACAATGATGGTCTACCTTATGTTCTTTAAACAGCCTTCATGAATTTAGTACAGAGGTGGGTTCCTCCCGGTTCGGACCGGTTCTATAGAACCAGTAGTAACTTGGCGGCCTGGGTCGCTAGAACCGGCAGTAACCCAGGCCTGCCACGCCCCCAACTGGTTCTTTCGGCGGCGCCATAGGCGGCGCCATCTTGTTTTTTGCTTCTGCGCATGCGCAGAAGCTTTTTAAAGCACTGCGCATGCACGAAGCACGCACAAAGCACACTGCGCATGCGCGAAGCACGCACGCGCGAAGCATGCGCGCACCCACGTGGTGCATCACTGAGCAAACCGACAGCAAAGAAAAGAAGAACCCACCCCTGATTTAGTATACTACATCATAACACCTTTGGAACAGTGATGGTCTACCTTATGTTCTTTAAACAGCACTAATGAATTTAATCTGTAGAGATTCTCAGTCATCCAGGTCTTGGTTGTCCCAAAGGTTGCTTTTTCAGGAGGCAACTGGACTTTCTGGTTTTTTTTTTCTTTTGAAGACGTTTTGCTTCTCATCCAAGAAGCTTATTTGGCTCTTGACAGGATAGTGGGGAATCCTTAGTTTAGTGGTGGGGAATCCTTACTTAGTGGGGGGAATCCTTCCATTCCCCACTATCCTGTCAGAGGTGAAGAAGCTTCTTGGATGAGAAGCGAAACGTCTTCAAAAGGGGGGAAAAAAACCCCAGAAAGTCCAGTTGCCTCCTGAAAAAGCACCTTTGGGACAATGAATTTAGTATACTGCATCCCTTTTATTCCATCTTCTTTTCTCTGCTTCTCTTCTCTTCTGTCAAAGAATAAACTGTAATACCTTTGGGACAGTGACTTTCTACCTCATATTCTTTCATCACCCTGTTGTCATTTCTTTGTTTTCTTTCCCTCCACAAACATTCCCCAAACATTATAGGCTGCTGTTTTCCTTCACTTCATCCAAAACTGTCAGGCCAAAACAAACTTGATTTCAGGAAGCCTTTCTAGGAAAAAATGAAATAAAATCTCTTCCTTGACCAAAAAAAAAAAAAAAAAAAACAAGGAAGAAGAAACCCCTTTGACCTGCTTGGCGAAGTAACTTTAAAAAAAAAAAGTTATGCAAATTTTTCCTGAAATGTCATCCTTAATCTTTTGAGCCACCGAAAATGCGAAAAGCAGACTCTTGTCTATCTATTCCTCCCTGCCCCCTACCCCCTTTCGCAACCTCAGGGAAAAAGGCCAGGACGAGTTATGGACTTGTTTGCTTTTAAACACCCATATTTCACAACTGGAGGAAAACTTTGATCCCCGACTTTTAGCTTTTCGTTTTCTCCTTCTTTCCCTTCGGCTGCGGTTGTGGAAATGCGGTGGGGGATGTGTGTGGGGGTCGGTTGCTCAGAGACGCACATAAGGACCCCAACTCACTGGGGCTGCATGGGGGTCAAGCCAAGACATCTCTCTCTCCCCTTCCCCATTGTCCAGAACAGGGGTCTCCAACCTTGGCAACTTTAAGACCTGTGGACTTCAACTCGCAGAATTCCTCAGCCAGCAAAGCTGGCTGAGGAATTCTGGGAATTGAAGTCCACAAGTCTTAAAGTTGCCAAGATTGGAGACCTCTGTTTTAGAGGACTATCTTATCCTGGGTTCCAGGTTTTTCTTTCTCTCTCTTCTCCCAACTGTCCAGAATAAAAGAATAACAGAGTTATATATTTACTTCGTTCTTATTTACTGTTATTTCTACTCTTTGAGGACTGTGTGCTGTCAGTAACAGACAGAACGTACAATAGAATATAGAATAACAGAGTTGGAAGGGACCTTGGAGGTCTTCTAATCCAATCCCCTGCTCAAGCAGGAGTTCTTACACCGTTCCAGACAAATTCTTGTCCAATCTCTTCTTAAAAGCCTCCAGTGTTGGAGGACCCACAACGTCTGGTGGCAAGCTGTTCCACTGATTAATTGTTCTAACTGTCAGGAATTTTATCCTGTCCACTCCTGGTGTGCAGGTTTCCAAGAACCTCAACAAGGTGGGAGAATTTAGGCTTTGAACCCATGTCTAAACTGAGGCCACCCCCCAGTTGGCTCGAAATGAGTTGGAGAGAAGAAAAAGCAGAAGGTGAAAGAGGAGAGGAGGAAGAGGAAGAAAAGAGCCCGAGAGAGATTTCAATTTGATCATCCTTTGCTCATCGTGCCCGAAGGGCTGCCGGCCACTCAATTAGTCACTTTTCTGGAATTTATAATCTTTTTTTTCTCTCTGCGAAGCGACCTTGAGAAAAGGCCTGTGGCACCAGGTCGGTTTTCAAGGGCCAGCAAGACACGTGAATTCGCAGAATAGGGCGTGGGCCAAGATAAAAAGCAATTTTTTTATTTGGGGTGGAATGTGCAAATTGCTTCAGAGACTTCCCGCTGGCGTGGGCGACGGAGCTTTGGGACTCCGGCCGGCCATCATTTGGACTTTTCTAGCCTGATTTTCGCCGTTTGCCAATGATTGAAACTTCTGAATTGACGGGAATCCTGTTTTTATTTTCTCCCGTTAAAAGGGGACTGCAGAATTAGGGAAGGATATAAGTGGCAGGTCAAAGGGGTTTAAGGGGTTGGATTTTCCTTTTCTTAAAATGTCATTTTATTAATAAAGGTTTTGAGAAAAAGAAAAGAAAAACTAACACAAATGAATATAAAGTAAGAACAGAACAACAAAACAGAATAACAGAGTTGGAAGGGACCTTGGAGGTCTTCTAGTCCAACCCCCTGCTCAGACAGGAAACACTATACCATTTCAGACAAATGGTGGTTAAATCTCTTCTTCAAAACTTACAGTGTTGGAGCATTCACAACTTCTGGAGGCAAATTGTTCTAACTGTCAGAAAAGGGTTGAAAAGAAAAAGGCTTGGTTTGCAAAGTGCCATGCCTTGATCCTCTGTACTTCAAAAACCATAAATCATAAGTTCAATTTTTTCCCCACAAAAAGGGGTTTCCAATCAGCAATACAACATCAGTGATTGTCTTTTCCCTAACCAAGGAAGGTATTTTAGCCATCTCTGCAAGTTTCATCAGAACAGAACAGAATAACAAGAGTTGGAAGGGACCTTGTAGGTCATCTAGTCCAACCCCCCCCGCCCAAGCAGAAGACCCTACACCATTTCTGACAAATGGCAGTCCAGTCTCTTCTTGAAAGCTTTCAGGGATGAAGCTCCCGCAACTTCTGAAGGCAACTTCTCTTCCATCGGTTGATTGTTCTCCCTGTCAGAAAATTTCTCATTTCCAGGTTGAATTTCTCCTTGTTCAGTTTCCATCCATTATTCCTTGTCTGGCCTTCAGGCCATCTTCAGCCTATGTCCAAAGCCAAGGAAGAAAACAGTTTGCCTTTGGAGATGAGGCTGTGTTATAAATATTTTGGCATGTTCTTTGAAATCCAGATTGCTTATGGATTACTTTAAAAAAACAAAGTATTTAAAAATATTCTTTTTCGGCTTGGGGAAGGGGGAGAGTTGTCTGAGTGTAATCAGCATTAGAGAAAGGGCCATTTTGGAGGAACAAGGAAGAATTTAGCTGTCCCTGTTATATCTGCCAGACCTCTCTTTTATGGTCTTTTGGAAAAACCTTGTAAATATTGCTATCCAACAGGAATTTTCTTTAGAGGGAATAGGTGGGTGGAGAATGGGGTTGGCCAGCTTTGGAATCAGGAAAACAAAAAAAACCAATGAAATGGGCATAACATTGAAAGTGTGTGGCTCGGATCATTCATCGCTGAATTCAGTTTGGGTTGCAAAATGCTTCGATCCCCATTGCCCAAGGGGTCAGGAGTGGGGAGGAAAGGCATACAGTTAGTCCTCGGGTTTACGACCATAATCGGAGCCAGAATTTCTGTTGATGAGCAAGGTTAAATGAATCATGCCCTGTTTTGTGACCTTCCTTGCCATCGTGGTTAAGTGAAACCCTTGATAAGTGAATCACATAGCCATTAAACAAATGTGGCTTTCCTTGTTGACTTTGCTTTTCGGAAACTGGCTGGGAAAGTCTCAAATGGCGATCCCATGACCGCAACCGTTGTAAATACATAGCCGCCAAGTGACTTAAGTTTTGATCACGTAACTATGGAGATCTTAATGGCCATAAGTGTGAGGACTGGTCGTTAGTCCATTTTTTTTTCAGGTCCAGTGTAACTTTGATTGCTAATCAAAGGGTTGCAAGATGAGAACTACCTGCCATGCAAATTAGATTACAGATTAACAGAGTTGGAAGGGACCTTGTAGGTCATCTAGTCCAACCCCCCGCCCAAAAAAAGTGTATAATCACACTTTAAGAAATGCAGTCTAAGTCCAAGTGCAACAATGTGTTTAGCTGAAGGATAAATTGATCATGTCAAGTAGATAAATAGATTGGAATAGACAAATTTGTGTATTGATTTATTAGTAAGTAAAGAATCCTGCTATTTTTGCTTGTAAGTAAAGAGTCCTGCTGTTTTTGCTTGTATGATTTGTATGACTGGAAAATTCAAAGTTGCGAAGTTCCAGATAATTACTAGATGGTAGGAAAGAGATATAGAAGCCATCGACATACTTCCCAAATTGGATGATTCTGCTGGAAATTAACTTTCTAGTCCAACCCCCCGCCCAAGCAGGAGACCCTACACCATTTCTGACAAATGGCAGCCCAGTCTCTTCTTGAAAGCCTCCAGTGATGAAGCTCCCACAACTTCCGAAGGCAACTTCTGTTCCATCGGTTGATTGTTCTCCCTGTCAGAAAATTTCTCCTTATTTCTAGGTTGAATCTCTCCTTGATTGGTTTCCATCCATTATTCCTTGTCTGGCCTTCATACCTTTTGAAGTGACCTCTAATTACTTTGTTGTAGGGACCTCCCTATAGACAGATCCTAAACACAGGTAGTCCCCGACTTACGACCGCAGTTAAGCCCAAACTTTCTGTTGTTATAAGTGAGTTTTGCCCTGTTTTACGACCTTTCTTGCCACCGTTGTTAAGTGAATCACTGCAGTTGTGAAGTTAGTCACATGGTCGTTAAGTGAATCGGGCTTCCCTGTCGACTTCGCTTGTCAGAAGGTTGCCAAAGGGGATCACGTGACCCCAGGAGATTGCAACCGTCATAAATATGAATCAGTTGTCAATTACCTGAATGTAAATCACATGGGGGATGCTGCAATGGTCATAAGCGTGAAAAACGGTCATAAGTCACTTTTTTCAGTGCTGTTTTAACTTCGAATGGTCACTAAACAAACTCTTGAAAATCAAAGACTGTTTTTTCTCATCTAGAGTGCATTTTACATTTCCTGGTATGTCTGTTTCCTTCTTTTTTTCCCCCCAGCTAATGAAGTGACAGCAGTAAGAGAAATATTTCATGCTTTTTTTTTTGGTGTATGATTTATTATTTACAATGTGCAGAAAATTGCACTTTTGGCAAACCGGCTGTGGGAAAATGTTTCAAAAAAAGTTGATATTAAGGTATCATTTTTCTCCTTCAGATATGTTGTATTTTGGAGCGATTTAAGCGATTGTGACCTTCCTGTCCTGTCTGAATGGCTCTTTTGCAACGACGAGTAGCTGCTGAAATGCTCTTTAAAATCATTACTGGTGCACATAACTTGCCAAATTGAAACAATCGTTTTAAATATCTGGAGGGAAAGGTGTGAAACGGGCATGGGTTTTTAAAATAAATTTGGCACCTGTCGTGGCATGCTTTGAATTTGATTGGCGCTGGCAGGGGAAAGATTGCCTGGCCAGGTAACAGGAAAAAAAAAACAAAATAATTTGAAGCTGTGCCAGCCGGATGATTAGCATTAATTAGGTTGGCATCGAAGCTGAGTGGCAGAGAACAAATACTACATGGAGAAGATTTACATCTTGGTATTTGCGTTTAAGCGGTTCAAGATAAGGTGAGGTAGAAGTGCTTTCTCTGCCCGAAAGGCAGGGCAAAACCGTGCCATGCCGAAAAATCCAGGAAAAAGCAAGGTTGTCATCTCATCTTTTGCTAACCTCCAAAGCCAGGTTCATTTCCATCAGGGTGATATTTCCCCCCCACCTTTGTTTTTATTATTTCCAGCTTAGTGGGGGGGGGGGAAACCACTACAAGTTCATCCTCGTTTAGTGACCAAAATTGGGATTGGCAAACTCGGTCTGTTAAGCGAAGGGGTTGCTAAGTGAAACCGAGATTCTGCATCGGCTTTCCTCAGCTATACAGATCTGTGAAGGTTGTTAAGATTATTGGTGGCATACTTACTTTTTCATCATTTAGGGACCATTCATCGTCGTAATGGTGAATGGTCATTAAATGAGGCAGTTGCTAGGCGAGGACTATATATGGGTGGAGAGGCTGGATGCATAACCCCATATAATCACAGGAAGACTTCTGAATTTATTTATTCATAGGTTTATTTTTTAAATTTATATGCCGTCAGAAATGGTGTAGGGTCTCCTACTTGGGTGGGGGGTTGGACTAGATGACCTACAACAGTGATGGTTAACCTTTTTGGTGCCAAGTGCCCAAAGTGCGCGCGCGAATGCACACACGCGTGCCCCAATCCCCAAAATGCAATGCGAGCACCCCCTGCGCATGCGCCCCGCCCCCGCGCATGCATGCGCGTTCCCTGCGCATGCGCCCCGGCCCCCGTTTTGGCTTCCAGGTTGGTGCAGGAGGCTTTTCAGGCCCAAAACAGGGTGCGGGGGTGGGTGGGTGGGCTCTCAATCTCCACAGTTTCTCCCCGCGTGCCCAGGTTTTCTCCTCCATTTCTGCCACGGAGAGGCACCTGTGGAGGGTGGTACCTGCAGAGATTGGGGAAAGCACGGGCGGCAGGAATTCAGGAGAAAGCTAGGTCACGCTGGGGGGAGAAAGGTAGGGCGTGCTGACGGGGAAACTGTGGAGATCAGTGAAGGCCCCACCCCCGCGCATGCGCGGCAGAGACCCGAAGACCAGCTGGCTGGTGGGAGGCGCGCGTGCATGCGTGGTGGAGCTGGGCTGGGGCGACGGCTGGCGTGCCCACAGAGAGGGCTCTGCGTGCCACCTATGGCATGTGTGCCATAGGTTCGCCATCACAGGTGTAGGGTCTCCTGCTTGGGTGGGGGGTTGGACTAGATGACCTACAAGTTCCCTTCCAACTCTGTTAATCTAATCAATCAGTCTCTGTCAGTCTCTGTGGTGACTTCAGGAGAAGAGAGAACTCTCTGCGTGAGAAGTCAGAAAAGTCAAGATCGCTGCTGTAACTTTTTATGTGGGTTGGGGAGAAGACAAGTGTTTCTTGGCCCGCACCTTACTATTTTGAAAGGGTTTGGAAGATCTCTAGGTGCCCAACTGTTCTAACTTTCCCCAAACAGTCTAAAACTGGACCCCAGAACCATACTTTGACCACAAGCAGCCTGGTATTGAATTTTGGGGAAGGGTCCACAGGGTATCTGTCCTCAACTTACAACCATGCGTTTAATGACCAAAGTTAGAACGGCACTGAAAAAAGTGACTTAGGACCGTTTTTCACTCTTACGACCGGGGTCACATGATCAAAATCCAGATGCTTGTAACTGGCTCGTATTTATGACGGTCGCAGCGTCCCGGAGTCACGTGATCCCCTTTTTTGCGACCTTCTGACATGCAAAGTCAGCGAGGATGCCAGATTCACTTAACAAGTGTGTTACTAATTTAACCAGTGCAATGATTCACTTAACAGCTGTGGCAAGAAAAGTGGTAAAATGGGGCAAACTCACCTAATAAATGCCCCTTCCAACTCTGTTATTCTATTCTATTCGCTTAACAACCGTGTTCCTAACTTAAGCACTGCAGCGATTCACTTAACGGCGGCGGCGAGAAAGGCCGTTAAAATGGAGCCAAGCTCACTTAGCAACCG
Source organism: Thermophis baileyi (assembly GCA_003457575.1). Classification (NCBI taxonomy): domain Eukaryota; kingdom Metazoa; phylum Chordata; class Lepidosauria; order Squamata; family Dipsadidae; genus Thermophis; species Thermophis baileyi. The sequence continues at coordinate 311,788 of QLTV01002689.1, forward strand.
TCTCGCTGAGCAACGGAAATTTTGAGCTCAGTTGCAGTCGTACATCGAGGACTATCTATAGTATTCAAGGGGAAGAAGCCACACACCCCAATAACTACATGAGTTAGCACAGCCGAGGAGGCAACACAACGTTGGGCGAGAGGAGTTTTGCAAACTTGATTGGCACTTTGGGAAGGGAGAGGCCGTGACGGCTTGTTTCTTGGTCCAGTTCAGCTCGTTTTCTTGCTCTGTAAAGTTGGGCACGGCAGCTTTTTATTTGTCCGCAAAAATCAGCTGGCTTCACAACTGAGATGGGGTTTTGTTTTTGACAGAGTAGACGGGACACCTTCCAGATGTCTGGAGAATATAATTGGGGAACTGCAACACCTCCAATTGTCTAGGAAGTTTGACTGCAGCTGGCCCAGCCTGGTTAAAAGGCTGGAGGACGGGGAAGGTTGGTGAAGACCAGTTGAAACCACATCCTTAGCAGAAGACAACTGATTTTCCCCTCGGTTCCTTTCTGTTCCCTTCTGGCCTTCTGTTTATTGCCGCTGTCGTTCTGTTGTCCGGTGCCGTTTTTTTGCGTTTCTTCTTCATTTTCAACAATTGAGAACTGCCGAGTGGCTGGAAGTCTCAAGCGACATACAAATTTAATAAATTGTGGTTGGTCAGCCAGATGTTTAGATTGGATTTGGCATTGTTATCCACCCGTCGAGCCCTTCCCGAGAATCTGGGATAGGCAGATGTGGGTGTTTGATGGTGTTAAAGTCTCGTCGCAGGATGTAAGCTGTTCCTAGTAAAGCTACCATTTGCAATTGACCGATGAGGATTTTGTCAATAATGGTTCATCACAGTCATCCAGATGTTCAGACTGAATTTGGCATTTCCCCCCACCTATCCAGTCCTTCCCCAGGACCTGAGATAGGCAGATGTGAATGTTTAGTGTGAAAGGTCTCGTCGCAGGATGTAAGCTGTTTCCAGTAAAGCTGCCTTTCGCAATTGACCGATGGGGATTTTCTCAATGCCGATGGTGTTCCCGTGGTGCTCCAGATGTTTTGGGACTGCACCCAAGGTGCCTATTACCACTGGTCCTCTTATTATTATCTATTCAAACCCTTGGTATTGCTCTTTGACCCACACTTTGGAACGAGTAATGATGTACTGAAATATTTTAGAGCCGTGTTTGTCAAAATTGGCAACTTTAAGACACGTGGACTTCAACTCCCAGAATTCCCCAGACGGCACTCCATCTTAAAGTCCATAGGTCTGAAAGTTGCCAAGTTTGGGAAACACTGTTTTAGAGGCACCTCTGTTTTTTTAAGACGTTTAGATCTGTTTTTTGAATGCTGTTGTTACCAATAGGTGCATACCTCTTTTAAAAAAAAAAAAAAAACAACCCACCAATATTTAAATTGTTTTGAAACTGTTAAACACTCACTTGGTGTATCAAGGAATTGAGAGGGATTCAGTTTAGCCAATGAACTACTAATCTTGCCCTTACAACAAGACGGGCTTTGAGTTTTCCAAAAGCAAAGGCAACCAGAGGAAGGTTACGAACCGTTTTTAAAAAAAATATTTTGTGTGTGCATAAGCGCTTTAAATGTATAGCATTTTTGGATTTCAAGTTTAAAAACTGCTTCTGAGCAAGCAGGGTTGTGCGTGGTGCACACCTCTCTGCAAACTCGAGCTAAACGCAACTTTGGCCCAGGGTTGCAGAAATCAGCTGTGTAACCTCTGGGGGGGGGGGAAATGCAGCAGTTTATAGGAGTTTCTGCAAAATTGCTCCGTGCCTGTCCAAAAAACATTTTTTCTTTGACTCTGAAACAATATGCAGCCTTATCAATGCAGTTGGTCCTCCTCTTACGACTGCATTTTGCAGCAGAATTTCCATTTGCTAAGCCAGGCGATTGCTCCTGATTTTATAACCTTTATTTGCCACGATGGCTAAGCAAATCCTTGCTGTTTTTCACACTTAACGACCGTTGGAGCATCCCCATGGTCAGGTGACCAAAATCCAGATGCTTGGCAGTTGGCTCATATTTATGACGGTTGCAGTGTCCCGGGGTCATGTGATTCTCTTTTATGACCGTCTGACAAACAAAATCAACGAGGAAGCCAGATTCACTTAACAACCGTCTTGCTAACTTAACAACTGCAGGGATTCACTGAACGACGGTGCCAAGGAAGGTTGTAAAATGGGGCAAAATTCACTTAACAGCCGACTTGTTTAGCAACAAAATTTTTGGCTCAATTGTGATCTTAAGTCGAGAACCACCAAAGTGTATTTCTTAATTTTATTCCCCATTTTACTCTCTTTTTTGTAGATCTTCCAGTAATGTGTAACATTCCTTGACTTCTGTCTCCTTTCAAAATGCATGTCTGTTTTTATTTGCAAAACTTCTGTTGCTCTGTTTTCTTTTCAAACAGAGCCTCTCTCCTTTTAAAATCTCAATCTGACTTCTTTCTTCTCAATTTACTCGAATCCGTTGGGGTCTTCAATAATCCTCAACCTTTATTTTATTCCCTTATTTTAATTGCTTCAGATAAGCAGATTACTTCTTCCCTGATCCCCATCATTTTTCTTCTCTTTCTTCAAATATTTTTTAGTCTGAATTGCTCTACAGTGGAGCATGTCAGTTTTTGATGGGAGGGATTGTTGAGTTGTTGAAGGTGGTGCCAAAAATAGAATTAAGTGATAATTAAATCTGTTCTTGGTTGTCTCTCGGTTTTTGGCATGTAAAGGGTTACACGGCTTTCATGCAGCCTAGCATTAAATTCCTTTTTCCCTGTGAAAGTCTGGCTTAGCAAGTTAAAGTAATTTATTTTGTGCTTTGTAATTCTTTTGAAAGAGTAGTTGCTCCATTCTGTGCTATTTCCCCCTATAATCTACTGTATTTTACTATTAGCTCTATGTCTTCCTTTTTTTCTTCTCTTTTTCAAAATGTATACGATTCTTTTGATTTCTCTTCGTGCCTTTCCTTCATGTAAATATATTCCCTGCCGGTGGATTCTAAGTTCTAAATATGATGTTTTATAGTTGATTTCACTTAATTTATTGTCCGAAATCGCTAAGAATCAGTTTTTCGTGCCTTTTTCATTTGCCAGCAAGTAGTCCCCGTTTATCATTTCGTCTTTTTTATTTTGTGTACCAGGCTACTGTTTTTTAAGGGATACGAAATATATTTCCTTATCATCCTCACGATTCACTAAAGATTTTCAGATTTTTGCCCTGAGGATTTTAGAGAGAATTTTAACAGCATGGGGAACCTACAGAGAGCAAGGAAGAGAATCAACGTCTGTTCCAAATTTCAAGAGCAAACATATGCATTTTTTTTAATGTTTTAACTGAGATATTGGTGGGGTGAAATTATTTTGTTCTGCTTGACCCAACCTTAGAAGTAAGGAGAAATTTCCTGACAGTTACAACAATTAACCAGTGGAACGGCTTGCCACCAACAATTGTGGGTGCTCCATCACTAGAGGTTTTCAAGAAGAGATCGGACAACCGTTTGTCTGAAATAATAGGGCTTCCTGCCTGAGCAGGGGGTTGGACTAGAAGACCTCCAGGGTCCCTTCCAACTCTGTTATTCATGATTTGGCGGAAGAGAATTAAGACTTGTTTGAATTATTCTGTAACTGATGCTAACCCCCAAAATTATATTTATAATACATGGATCTACAGTTATATAGTCTGTGGCAAGAAAGGTAGTAAAACGGAGCGAAATTCACTTAACAACCATCGTGCTTAACAACATGTTGGACTCAATTGTGGTCGTAAGTCGAGGATTACGTGTATATTAAAAATATGTTCCCTTTTGTGGTGCGTTGAGAAAATTTTCCCCTGGACAAAAGAGTTCCCATTCCTGGTTTCTTCAGCTCCCTTTGAAGTGGGGAAGAAGAAGAAGAGGGGGGAAAAATTCTGCTTTTGCTCCAAGTTTTTATATTCCAGAGCAGGGAGGCATTAGTTAAAAGCGCCTGGTAGGAAACTGGATTGCAAAATCATGTCTTGAGATTGACCAATGACTTGTTAAACCAACATTCTGTTGAGACTTGCCAATCCGTAGGGCTGTCTAAAGATTAACATCTACGACTCTGGTTTTGCTGCTGCTTCTTCTTCTTCCTCCTCTTCCTCGTTTCCCCCCAGTCCGGGGCTTGAAATGGGATGGCAAGACACCCCCCCCCCGCTTCCCAGAGACCAGGGTGTCTGCTCCCCTCTTCTCCTTCCGACTTCAGTGCAGGTAGTCCTCGACTTACAACAGTTCATTTAGTGACCAAGTGACAATGGCGCTGAAAAACGTGACTTATGACGACCATTTTTCTTCCAACTTCCAACCTTTGTAGCATCCCTGTGATCATGTGAACAAAATTCAGATGCTTGGCAACTGGTTCATGCTTAATGACCGTTACTGTGTCCCCAAGGACCTTGCAAATCTTTCGACAAGCAAAATCCAAGGGGAAGACAGATTCACTTAACAACTATGTTACTGACTTCTCAGCTGCAATGATTCACTTAACAGCCGTGGCAAGAAAGGTGGTAAAATGCGGCAAAACTCACTTAATAAATGTTTCACTTAACGACAGAAATTTTGGGCTCAATTGTGGTCGTAAGTCAAGGACTACCTGTAATATACCTGTATAGGTAGCCCTCAACTTGCAACAGTTCATTTAGCGGCCGTTCAAAGTTACAACGACTCGGTAAAAAGAGACGTAGGACTTGTTTTTTCACACTTACGACCGTTGCAACTTCCTTGCGGTCACGCAATCAAAATTCGGACGCTGGGCAACTGACTCGTAGTTATGATGGTTCCAGTCTCCAGGGGGGAGTCATGGGATCCCTTTTTAGGACCACCTGACGAGCAAAATCAATGGGGTAAGCCTGGATTCACTCAACGACCGTGTGACTAACTGAACAACTGTGATTCACTTAACAACCGTGGCAAGGAAGGTCGTAAAATGGAGCAGAACTCACGGAACAACCGTCTCGCTTAGCAATACAAAATTTGGAAGCTCAGTTGTGGTCGTACGTTGAAGAATACCTGTATGCTCAAAACAGAAATTCGGGGCTCCATTGTGGTCGTAAGTCAAAGACTACCTATACCAGTGATGGCAAACCTTTTCGGCACCGAGTGCACAAACCGGAATGTGCGTGCATGTGTGCGCGCCAGAGCGCCGGAAACCCAAAGCCCAGCTGGCCGGCACGGGCATGCCTGTTTTTTGGCCGTTTTTCAGGCCGGCTTTGGGCCGTTTTTCGGGCCAAAAACGGCCTGAAAAATGGCCTGAAAACATCCTGAAAAACGTCCTGAAAATGGCCCAAAAAACGGCCTGAAAACAGCCAGAAAAATGGCCGGAAAAAGGCCCGAAAAACAGCTGGAAAATGGCCCGGGAAAACGGCCTGTGTGTTGTAAGCTTTATCTGTCTTATCTCTCCCAGCTGCGTCCTCTCCTACCCTACCCCCCCCAGACATGGTTGGTTTTGTCTGAGCTGCATCCTTCCAGACCAGTTTTCTGAGGGGGTTTAAGATGGGCAACAGAGACAGATAATGCAATCCAGCAAAAATGCACCGTGGCGGTCTCGTGTCTTCCCCCTCCCCCCGCCCCCTTCAAAGAGAGTTCGGCAGTCTCGGTCTGCCACCTAGACTGGAGGTAGTGTATTTTTAGATTTTATTTTTTTAATTTTTCCTCCCTCCTGTACTCGACCCTTCTTCTCTCTGCATTGGCAGGACAAATGCCCGCAAAAAATCAGATGGCCGCAGCTTGGAGCTTGAATGTTGTGAAAGATTGCTAGCTTTAAAAAAAAAAAGAGAGAGAGAGAGAGAGTGAGTTTATATTATCTTTTTTTGATTCTTACGGTCATCGAGGAACGAAGAAGTTGTTGAGTGCTTGTTTTGTTTAATCTGGCTGGCATCTCACCCAACCAGCCGAGATATTTAAGCACACCAACAAATTGGAGGGGAAAATGGCTGTTGCGTAGCTCAACCTTTTGTCGATCGATCAGTTATTAGATTAGAATTAGAATTCTTTATATTAGCCAAGGGTGATTGGACACAGGAGGAATTGGTCTCCGTCTCATAAGCTCTCAGTGTACATGCAAGCAACAGACGATAAATCATTATCATAATATTTACTGAGGATTTTTATTTGTTCTGGTCTCTGGTCTAAGACTGTAATAGATTGATTGATTGATTGATTGATCATAATACAATAGAATAGAATTAGAATAGAATTCTTTCTTGGCCAAGTGTGATTGGACACACAAGGAATTTGTCTTTGGTGCATAAGCTCTCATTGTACATAAAAAATACATTCATCAAGAATCATACGATACAACACTTAATGATAGCCATAGGGTATTAAATAAGCAATCAAATCGTACTAGGAAACTAAATAAAGCAATATAAATCATAAAGATACAAGAAACAAGGTTATAGTCATAAGTAGAAAAGGAGGTAGGTAATAGGAAGGATGAGACTAATAATAGTAATACAGTCTTAGTAAATAGTTTGACAGTGTTGTGGGAATTACTGTAGTTGTTTAGCAGACTAATGGCATGGGGGGAAAAACTGTCCTTGTGTCTAGTTGTTCTGGTGTGCAATGCCCTATAACAGTGATGGCAAAGCTTTTCGGCACCGAGTGCCCAAACCGGAACGTGCATGCATGTATGCGCACCGGAGCGCTGGGAACCCGAAGACCAGCTGGCCGGCGCACGCACATTTTTGGCCGTTTTTGGGGCCAAAAACGCCCGGAAAACGGCCTGTTTTTTGGCCGTTTTTCAGGCCATTTTCCGGTGCTCCGGCGCCCGCGAAGACCAGCATGCGCGCCGGAAACCAGAAGAGCAGCTAGCGATGGTGCGCGTGCCGTCAGAGAGGGCTCTGCATGCCACCTCTGGCACGCGTGCCATAGGTTCGCCATCACGGCCCTATAACATCATTTTACAATCATCGTAAATCGTCAGAGACAACACTCGGTGATAGTCATAGGATACTAAATAAAAGCAATCAACGTAAATCATCAGATGTAACAACAAAGGGATAGTTACAAGACGTTAAAGGAATAGGGAGTAGGAAAGATGAGGATAATAGAAATACAGCCCTACTACGTGGTTTAATATCTGAGGGCATAAGACAGTGTTGTGGGAATTAGTTGTTCAGCAGAGTGATGCATTGGGGGAAAAAATTGTGTCTAGGTGTTTTGGCATGCAATGCTCTATTGCCGTGTCCCCAGGGGACAAACTAAAACAGTTTATGTCCAGGATGTGAGGATCTTTGTAATATTTGATATTTATCCTCCCTCTTTCTGGCTCGTGCAGTATACAGGCCTTTGGTGGAAGGCAGGCTGATTGCGATAGTTTTTCCCCCCTGCAGTCCTAACTATCCATTGAAGTCTTGTGTCTATCCTGTTTGGTTGCTGTACCAAACCAGACAGACAGACAGACAAACTCTTATGTGATATCAAGTCGTTTTATGATGCTTGGTGGCATATAATCAATCGATCGTAGCCTTTTTCTCTCTTTCACCCACACGGATGATCAGCCCCTGTATAGCTGAGGTTCGATTTAACCCCATGCTCTGTAGAAGGCATCGTAACATTTAGGGGGTCAAATTATTCTCCAAAGCACCAGAGGGCAGAACAAGAAATAATGGTTGGAAACTAATCAAAGAGAGAAGCAACCTGGAATTAAGGAGAAACTTCCTAGTAGTGAGGACAATTAACCAGTGGAACAGCTGGCCTCCAGAAGTTGTGGGTGCTTCATCATTGGAGGTTTTTAAGCAGAGACTGGACAGTTGCTTCTCTGAGATGGTATAGGTTCTCCTGCTTGATCAGGGGGCTGGACTAGAAGACCTCCAAGGTCCCTTCCAGATTCTATTCTATTCTATTCTATTCTATTCTATTCTATTCTATTCTATTCTATTCTATTCTATTCTATTCTATTCTATTCTATTCTATTCTATTCTATTCTATTCTATTCTAAATGTGGTTTGATACTCAGCGGTTCTGTAGCAGAGGAAAGGATGGCAAAACAGCTTCAGCTGAGCTGTTTTGGTAGGAGAAGATATACTATCATGGTCAAAGATAAGTGAATATTTTGGCTGGGATTCATCAGTGGCTGGCCGCAAAGAAGACCAAATTGCCATTCTGAGCATGGTTCTTGCCTTTATACAGGTAGTCCTCGACTTATGACCACAATTGAGCCCAAAATTTCTGTTGCTAAGTGAGACAACTTTTAAGTGAGTTATGTCCCCATTTTACAACCTTTCTTGCCATATTTGTTAAGGGAATCCCTGCAGTAACACGGTCGTTAAGTGAGCTCTGGCTTCCCCATTGACTTCACTCGTCAGAGGTTTATAAAAGGGGGATTCCATGACCCCAGGACATTGCAACCGTCATAAGTATGAGTCACTTGTCAAGCATCTGAATTTCGATCGTGCGAACAATGGGACGGGGCAACGGTCGTATGTGTGAAAAACGGTCATAAGTCACTTTTTTCAGTGTCATTGTAACTTCAAATGGTTATTAAATGAACTGTTGTATTACCCCATCACCAATATAGGAAATGTTTCCATGTCTCTTGAGTTCTCTCGTCTTCTTTGCCTTCTTCTCATTCTTGAACAGGTAAGTTAGAATAACAGAATAACAAGAGTTGGAAGGGACCTCAGAGGTCTTCTAGTCCAACCCCCTACTCGAGCAGGAAACCCTAGGTTCAGATTACCTTTTTCACGAGGGTTGAAATCAGTGGTGGGATTCAAAAAATTTTACTACTGGTTCTGTGGGCGTGGCTTGGCGGGCGTGGCTTGGTGGGTATGGCAGGGGAAGGATACTGCAAAATCCCCATTCCCATCCCCACTCCAGGGGAAGGATACTGCAAAATCCCCATTCCCTCCCCACACCTGGGGGAAGGATATTGCAGAATCTCCATTCCCTCCCCACACCTGGGGGAAGGATATTGCAAAATCTCCATTCCCTCCCCACTCCAGGGGAAGGTTACTGCAAAATCCCCATTCCCTCCCCCCACCTGTGGGAAGGATATTGCAGAATCTCCATTCCCTCCCCACACCTGGGGGAAGGATATTGCAAAATCTCCATTCCCTCCCCATTCCAGGGGAAGGTTACTGCAAAATCTCCATTCCCTCCCCACTCCAGGGGAAGGTTACTGCAAAATCTCCATTTCCTCCCAATCAGCTGGGACTCTGCTGGGAGGCAGAGAATAGATGGGGGCGGGGCCAGCCAGAGGTGGTATTTACAGGTTCTCCGAACTACTCAAAATTTACGCTACCAGTTCTCCAGAACTGGTCAGAACCTGCTGAATCCCACCTCTGGTTGAAATAGCTTGAATGTGTCTTTGCTTTCTGTGAGTCGAGCTATCTGTGTCTGCTTTCCTCATTTAGAATATCAGAATAACAGAGTTGGAAGGGACCTTGGAGGTCTTCTAGTCCAACCCCCTGCTCGAGCAGGAAACCCGATGCCATTTCAGACAAATTTGTGGTCCTGCATGGAGAACGATGCCATGAAGTTAACGGGAGACAAAAAATGTGCTGGGGATGACAACGGAGACCTAGTTTGCATTGAGCTAAATCTCAATTCCAGGGATTGATCTCTGTAGGAAACCTGGCAATCGTTTGGCCCCGTAGCTTCACCGTTCTAATTATGGAGCGTACATACCAGATGCCAGCAATCTTTTGAGATGTTGTCATCTTAAAAAAAAAAAAAAAACCACCTTAGCTATCAGCAGGAACCCTGGGAGATCACCAAATTCTGAGTTTAGCTCAAAATCTCGCAAAGGTCTCGGCAGATTGAATTTTTGTGGAATCTGTTTTGGCCGTATAAATTGGTTTCTGTTTTGTGGAATTGATAGACCAGTGTTTCAGCAATGGAGAATAGAATAACAGAGTTGGAAGGGACCTTGGAGATCTTCTAGTCCAACCCCCTGATTAGGCAGGAAACCCAATATCATTTCAAACAATCTCTTCTTAAAAACTTCCAGTGTTGCAGCATTTACAACTTCTGGAGGCAAGTTGTTCCACTGATTAATTGTTCTAACTGTCAGGAAATTTCTCCTTAGTTCTAAGTTGATTCTCTCCTTGATTAATTTCCATCCATTGCTTTCTTGTCCTACCCTCATGTGCTTTGGAGAATAGCTTGACCCCCTCTTCTTTGTGGCAACCCCTGATATATTGGAACACTGCTATCATGTCACATGTCACTAGTCCTTCTTTTCATCAAAGTAATCAAGGAGAGGCCCAACCTAGAACTAAGGAGAAATTTCCTGACAGTGAGAACATTTCGTGGAACGGCCATCTGTGTCCAGAAGTTGTGGGTGCTCCATCACTGGAGATTTTCAAGAAGAGACTGGACAGCCATTTGTCTGGAATGGGATAAGGTCTTCTGCTTCCGCAGGGGGTTGGACTAGAAGACCTCCAAGGTTCCTTCCAACACTGTTATTTCACACTTATGAGCTGCGGTGGCACAGTGGTTAGAGTGCAGTACTGCAGGCTACTTCTGCTGACTGCCAGCTGACTGCAATTTGGCAGTTCGAATCTCACCAGGCTCAAGGTTGACTCAGCCTTCCATCCTTCCGAGGTGGGTAAAATGAGGACCCAGATGGTTGGGGGCAAGGGGCTGACTCTGTGAACCGCTTAGAGAGGGCTGTAAAGCACTGTAAAGCGGTATATAAGTCTAAGTGCTATTGCTATTGCTATATAAGACCAAGGATTATTGCTATTGCTATTGCTGTTCGTCTTCCTTCCTTCCTTCCTTCCTTCCTTCCTTCCTTCCTTCCTTCCTTCCTTCCTTCCTTCCTTCCTTCCTTCCTTCCTTCCTTCCTTCCTTCCTTC